>JAJAGP010000514.1:283300-380219 GCA_025084515.1 Ancistrus triradiatus
TAACAAGGGTCTTGAATTTCCTCCATTTGTACACAATCTGTCTGACTGTGGATTGGTGGAGTCCAAACTCCTTAGAGATGGTTTTGTAACCTTTTCCAGACTGATGAGCATCAGCAACTCTTTTTCTGAGCTCCTCAGAAATCTCCTTTGTTCGTGCCATGATACACTTCCACAAACATGTGTTGTGAAGAGCAGACTTTGATAGATCCCTGTTCTTTAAATAAAACAGGGTGCCCACTCACACCTGATTGGCATCCCATTGATTGAAAACTCCTGCCTCTAATTTCACCTTCAAATGAACTGCTAATCCTAGAGGTTCACATACTTCTGCCACTCACTAATATGTAATATTGGATCATTTTCATCAATCAATAAATGACCAAGTACAATATTTTTCTCATTTGTTTAACTGGGTTCTCTTTATCTACTTTTGGTAAGTGGACCTGTCAGACGCACATTTGAGTGCCCCTGTACTACAGTATGGACGACAAGGTCCAGGGTTCAAATCCCATTTCTGCCAGTGTTGGGTCTTTATCAAAGCCCTTAAGCCACAATTGCTTTGATTGTACGACTGTATCAGTTGTAAGGGTGTGTGCTAAATGACGTAACTAAGTGTTTTAGGGAAACTACCCACCACCACGGTGACCCAGGTTCGAGTCCCAGCTGGGTCAGGCATCGCCAACATGACTGGCAGTATTTGCGATTGTGTCCCACATTGTCCCACGTTCTACAAAGGCACTTTCATTGTGCTCCAGGTCTTGCAGAAGGAAACGGAAGAGACTGACAGCCGGTGGGAGGAGCTAAACCAGGCATTCTCTGCTCTTATTGGTGGGATCCACCCAAACTCTGCCCACTTATTATCAGAACAGGTGGAGAGAGACCGAGCACGGTGAGCGTGATGTCAGTTATTACCTGTACCACACACGGGAGCAGACTTTATAATAAACTGTGTGTGTGTATGTGTGTGTGTGTGTGTGTGTGTGTGTGTGTGTGTGTGTGTGTGTGTGTGTGTGTGTGTGTGTGTGTTCTGTAACCCAGGTGGACGGAGGTGAAACAGGCTTTGGCACACACCTCCGTGAGGTTACACACTCTGCTGCAGGCGTGGAAGCGATACTCCCATTTATCTGAATCCTGCTCAGAGAAGCTCCAGCAGCAGAAGGACAGCTTCTCGGACGTCTCAAAGGCAGCGTCCGAGCACAACGGAGACACGGAGAGCCTCACAACCTGCCTGAAGAACTTACACGTGAGTGCAGGACTCACAAAAGCCCATGACCAACATGGAGTAGGTTACGACTCCATGCTCATAAATGGCCACTTATAAATCCAGTACTGTGCAAAAGTCTTAGCCCACCATTAGATCTAAAATTTCAAACTTGGATTCATCACTCCTTAATCCTCTTTTCCACTGATCTTCATTCCGATCTTTGTGAGCTTTAGGATATCTTCGCCTTTTCACCCTGTTCCCTTTCTGAAAATGTGGTTTCTTGGCTGCTACCCTTCCAAAAAGACCTTCTTCAGACTGTGTCATCCTGATGAATCTCCTGCTCAAGCTCAAGTGTAAATGGAGGTCACACTTTCTAATTTTGTTTTGTTAATACTGCATACACATTTCCTGTATTTTCTGGTCGTACTTTAATATAGAGCCTGAGAAATGATTCTATTTGGTCATTGTGCTAAAACAAAGGTATATCTAATCTAATGGTGGCCTGAGACTTTTGCACAACACTGTACATACATGTTATATCAGCAAAAGTTTGCACAAAAATCTCCTTTTGTTGCTCCTCTCCTTTATGACTGTATGTGGTTTGTAGCTGTATCGTTGACAGACAGGGTTTGAGTTACAGTAGATGGTGCTTGTGGGCTGTAGGCTATGTGTTCTAGCATGAGGTCATGTCTACTAGTAAGAACAGAGTCTGCTAAATGCTGGCAATGTAAAAGTAGATGTAGATTTTCCACCTCTGGCAACGCAAAATATGAGCCGTGTGTTCAGGTTGCCAGTGAGGGATCTCACCATTCCACCAGTGGCTGCTTCCAGAAGGACTGAACGGTCCCAGCGGCTGATAGACCAGGAGTTACAGGGTGCCAGAGGTGTACTGTACTGTACTGGACCCTGTGCAGATTTGTATGCTTCCTAGTATAAGCCAGTTAGCAGTGCGGATGAAATAGCAGACGTCACTAACTAGAAGGGGTGTCTACATACTTCTGTCCATATGGTGTATATAGCGGATGTTTTCTCATTTCACTGACCACACCACTATGACGTCCAGGACTTGAAGGAGAACGCAGAGCATCTGCAGTCGGATTTGGACCGAGCGCTTGAAGGCTCCAAAGAGCTGATGAGTCAGATGGAACCCACAGCAGCCGCCATCGTCCAATCAGAGTGCCGCTGGTTAGCGCGTGGGTTCTTTCAGCTGGGGCGGGCTGTGGCAGTGAAGCTGCAGGGGGTGCAGGTACGGCAGGAACAGGAATAACTTACTCACTGCCTGAGGTGCAGTGATAGCAAATGTGTGGCTGTTCGGTACTAAAGAGTGTGTGCGCGTGTGTGTGCGCGTGTGTGTGCGCGTGTGTGTGTGTGTATGTGTGTGTGTGTGTGTGTGTGTGTGTGTGTGTGTGTTTAGGAGGATTTGAAGCAGCTACAAGAGTTTGAGACGCGACTGGAGTCGCTAGAGACACAACTAGAGCAGTGGACCAACCTCCAACGAGGAGCAGATACGCAAGATGCAGATAAAGTACAACACACACACACACACACACACACACACACACACACAGACACACACAGACTGACACACAAATATACAAACTGACACAAACAGACAAACTGACACAAACACATATAGACACAAACTGACACAAAAACACACACAAAAAACATAAATTCACAGACTGACACATAAAACACACATACACACAAAAAACATAAATATGTAAACTGACACACAAAAACACAAATACACAGACTGACACACAAAACACATAGACATAAAAAACCACATAACTACACAAACTGACACACAAAAACACAGACACAAAAACACAAATACACAAACTGGCACACAAAAACCCACACACACAAAAAAAGCAATACACAAACTGACACAAAAACACACATACACACAAAAAACACAAATACACAAACTGGCACACAAAAACCCACACAAACACAAAAAAGCAATACACAAACTGACACAAACACACATGCACACAAAAAACCATGTAACTACACAAACTGACACAAAAACACACTCACAAAAACACAAATACACAAACTGGCACACAAAAACCCACACACACAAAAAAGCAATACACAAACTGACAAAAAAACACACACACACAAAAACACAAATACACAAACTGGCACACAAAAACCCACACACACAAAAGACACAAAAACACACAAATGCACAAACTGACACACAAAGAAAACAATACACAAACTGACACAAACAAACACACATACCCACACAAAAACACAAATACACAAACTGGCACACAAAAACACACACACACAAAAGACACAAAAACACACAAATACACAAACTGACACACAAAAAAAACAATACACAAAAAACCACATAAATACACAAAACTGACACACAAAAGACACAAAAACACACACAAAAACACACAAATACACAAACTGACACACAAAAAAAACAATACACAAAAAACCACATAAATACACAAAACTGACACACAAAAGACACAAAAACACACACAAAAACACACAAATACACAAACTGGCACACAAAAACACACACACAGAAAAGACACAAAAACACACACATGCACAAACTGACACACACACACACACACACACAAAAAAAAAACAATACACAAACTGACACGAACACACATACACACAAAAAACACATAAATACACAAAAACACACACACACAAAAAATACACAAAAAACCACATAAATAGACAAACTGACACACAAAAACACACATACACACACAAATACAATACACAAACTGACACATACACACAAAAAACCACATAAATACACATACACACACAAAAACACACATAAAACATAAACACAAACTGACTCACATACATGCACAAAAACAGAAGTACACAAACTGACACACAAACAAAACCACCTAAATATACAAACAAACACACACAAACACAAAAATACACACAAACTGACACAGACACATAGTCACGTGAACACAAAACTATTCATACACATGCACACACAAATACACTCATGGTCACACAAACACAGACGCACGTGGTCACAAACGTACACAAACCAACACACACATCTACACACAAGGCTCTACTAAAAAGAATCTATAGCAGTAGATTTTTTTGTATTTAATGCCTGTTATTTTTTAAGGCATCCATAAAGATTTCCCTAAACATTTTTTTGTACATTATTTTTTGCTTAAACATTTTCCTTAATTTAAAACATTACATAACTTATTTTCATTTGAATTGTTGTACCTTTTTAGTTTTGCTTTATTTAATTTATTATTTATTTTCTGTATTTAAATACAAATAAAGTTTCTTTTGGTTTCGTTTTTGGCCTCGATCCAGTGTGAACTGTCCTGTCTCTTGGCCCTGTAGGCCGGGTTGTTGGAGTTGAGCCGTGGCTCTGCTGATGTGGAGCTGCTGAATGAGAGCAGTTACAGGATGACCCTCAGTGACCCCGTCACCCGAAGGTTACAGAACCTGACCAGGAAGTGGGCTCAGGCCTCTGCACATGCTCAGGAGAGATGCAGGTAACAGGAAGGACCCCAGAGGTCTAGAGGATTTGTTTTCCTTTCATACATTTTCTTTAATGCTTTTAAAGTTCTTGTTATATACATTCCCTGTTGTGTAGATCTGCATAAAATCGTCTAAATGGATCTATCGTGTGTGTGTGTGTGTGTGTGTGTGTGTGTGTGTGTGTGTGTGTGTGTGCAGTGAGCTACTGGCCGTCTCTCTGCAGCAGCAGGCCTTTGAGGAGAGGTGTGAGAGCTGGATGAGGTTCCTACAGAGGATGGAGGACAGTCTGGCAGGAGAAGTAGCTTCTACTTACCCTGCACTCCGAGAGCAGCTACGTACACACCAGGTACACACACACACACACACACACACAGAGGTGTGGCCTGTGTACATATCACAAGATGTTAAAATAGTACCATGCAGAGCAAATGAACTGTACCTCTCTCTCTCCCTCAGAGGTTCCAGGCTGAGTTGTCTCTCGGTCATCAGATCTTACACTCGGTGATCACAGAGGCTCTGCACCTGCTACAGAGGGGGGAGGTGGAGGACAGGTAACTACAGCAGTAATAAGTAGGAGAGGATGAAGAAGAAGAATTAAAGTAACTGTAGGGGTGCCAATAATTATGACACTTTGTTTTGTTTCATAAAGTTTGTATTTTCTGAGATTAAGGTTTGATCAGTAGTTCTACAGCTGTAACTGTGTGTGTGTGTGTGTGTGTGTGTGTGTGTGTGTGTGTGTGTGTGTGTGTGTTATCAGGAGTGACTTTCTGTTGAAGCTGGCTCAGTTGCGAGAGCATTGGCAGGGTGCAGTACAGCGGGCAGCTCAGCGGCGCGCCCTGGTGGACGGACTCATACGACACTGGCACCTTTACACACACACACTGCGCAAACTCAACACACTGCTGACGCTCACACACACACTGCTGCAACCAGCCAGCCTCACACACTGCAGCGTGCTGCAGCTCCGCCGCTCACTCACACACCTCCAGGTACCTGTGTGTGTGTGTGCGCGTTTGTGTGTGTGCGAGTATGTATGTCTGTGTGTGTGTGTGCGTTTGTGTGTGCAAGTATCTACAGTCGTATGAAAAAGTTTGGGCACCCCTGATAATTTTCATGATTTTAGTTTATAAATCATTGGTTGTTCAGATCAGCAACTTGAGTTAAATATATCATATAGCAGATGAACACAGTGATATTTGAGAAGTGAAATGAAGTTTATAGGATTTACAGAAAGTGTGCAGTAATTATTCAAACAAAATTAGGTAGGTGCATAAATTTGGGCACCCCAACAGAAAAATGACCTCAATATTTAGTAGATCCTCCTTTTTGTAGAAATAACAGCCGCTAAACGCTTCCTACAGCTTCCAGTCTGGATTCTGGTTGAAAGGTGCTTTTGGGCCATTCTTCTTTAGAAACATCTCCAGTTCAGTCAGGGTTTGATGGTTTCCGAGCATGGACAGCCCACATGTTCAGTAATATTCCCCATGTCTGGGGACTGAGAGGCCATTTCCAGAACGTTGTGTAACTGGTTCCTCTGCATGAATGCCCTAGTAGATAGATTTGAGCAGGGTTTGGGGTCGTTGGCCTCGGTGCAACTTTGTCCTGATTCTTGAACATTGTTCTCAAGAATCTGGAGATATTAACTGGAATCCATGCGACCCTCAACTTTAACAGATTCCTAGTACTGCAATGGCCCACACAGTCCCCACAGCATGATGGAAACGCCACCAAATTTTACTGTGGGTAGAAAGTGTTTGTCTTGGGATGCTGTGTTCTTTTTCCGCTCATTGTTATGTCCAAATAAACTCAAATTTTAGTTTCATCAGTGCACAGCCTTTATTCCAAAATGAAGCTGGATTGTCCCAAATGTGCTGTTAGCACACCTCAAGTGACTCTGTTTGTGGCGTGTCTGCAGAAAAGGCTTCTTCTGCATTACTCTCCCATACAGCCTCTCCTTGTGCAAAGTGCGCTGTATAGTTGAACGCTGAACAGTGACACCCATCTGCAGCAAGATGAGGTTGTAGGTCTTTGGAGGTGGTCTGGCTTGGCTTGAATATGACTGTTCTCACCCATCCTTCGCCTCTGCCTATCTGAATTTTTCTTGGTCTGCCACTTCGGGAGTTCCTTAACTAGAACTGTGCCTGTGGTCTTCCATTGCCTCACTATGTTCCTCACAGTGGAAACTGACAGCTGAAATCTCTGAGAGAGCTTTTCCCTTTCCCTGAACCATGATGTTGAACAACCTTTGTTTTCAGGCCATTTGAGAGTTGTTTTGAGGCTCCCATATTGCCACTCTTCAGAGAAGATGCAAAGAGGAGAAAAACTTCCAATTGGCCACCTTAACCCTTTATCATAGTTGGACTCACTTGTGTATGTAGATCAAGGGTCAGTGAGCTTACAAAACATATTTTGTGTTCCAATAATTAGTGCTAAAGGTATTCAAATGACAAGGGTGCCCAAATTTATGCACCTGCCTAATTTTGTTTGAATAATTACTGCACACTTTCTGTAAAACCTATAAACTTAATTTCACTTCTCAAATATCACGGTGTTCATCTGCTATATGATATATTTACCTGAAATTGCTGAGCTGGACAACCAATGATTTATAAAGAAAAATCATGAAAATTATCAGGGGTGCCCAAACTTTTTCATACCACTGTATGTGTGCATGTCTGTGCGTGTGCGTGTGCGTGCGTGTGTGTGTGCGTGTGCGTGTGCGTGTGTGTGCGTGTGTGTGCATGTGTGTGTGCGCGCGCGCATATGAAAGTTGAAAGATAATCATGTTCCTAGATCAACAGTTATCAGCTGTGATGAGTTAAAATACCACATGCTATACTACCTTCCTTTTTCTTTTTCCTTTCCTTTTCTTTTTGTATTTTAAGTCATTCGTTATTCCTTTTTTCTTTTTTCCCTTCTTTGCTATTTCTGTCTATTTTGCCATGCTTCCTTATTTTCTTTGTTCCTTTTCTTTGTGTCTTGCATTCTCAAATGTGTCTTTCTTTCCCACTTTCTCTTTTTTCCCTCTGTATTTCTTGTCTATTTTTTTATTTCTCCCCTTTCCTTCTTACTTTCATTCCTTCTTTCTTTTTCCTGGGTTTCTTATGTTTTTATCATATTTACAGATTTCACATTTGTCTTTCTTGCTTATGTAATTTTGTACATTTTTCTTTTTCTTTCTTTTCCTTTCTTTCAATTTTTTTAATTCTTTAACTCTTGTACTTTGTCTTTTTCTCATTATTTTCTCAGTTTAGTTATTTATGTTTTTCTTATTGCCTCCTTTTTGTTGCTTTTTCTTCCTCTACTGGTTTTTACTTATTGGATTTTTCTCTAACTATATTTCTTTTTTGTAATATTTCTTTTGGTTCTGTGTTTCATTTTTATATCATTTTTGGGATGGTTCTCTTTCCATGTTCTTTCTCCATTTCATATTTTGTTGTTTTGTTCTTTTTTCCTCACCGTCTCTCCCTCAGCGTACAGAGCAGCTGTTCCACAGGTCTCTGTCGGCGTACCTGCTGCTGCTGGACGTTGGACGGCAGCTCTTCTCCGTCAGTGATGAGGAAACGCAGACGCGTTTGCAGACGGACCTTGGCGCCCTGCAGGAGGACTGGGAGCGTTCACAGGGCGTGCTGGCTAAGAGGAGGGCTCTCACTGCAGACATCATCAAGGTGAGCTAAGTGAACTCAGCCGCAGGCGTTATTTTATAGCACAGTGTTTTGCGCTAATAAGACATGAAATGGGTTCTTATGATTTGGATACTGAAGCTAATAATGTGTATAGTAATCAGTATAAATACATTATTACAGCTGTTTGAACACAGGGGAGCTGGGGTTTGGGTCCTATCCCATAATTCACCGGGAACTGCGACTAGCCTTAGAATACCGATCTGTGATTAGTGCAGCGTCCGCTCGAGCTGTGCTTCCTCTGAGGCTTCTCTCCAGATCCTTACAAGATGCCTAAAATATCTGTACCTACAGAGTAAAACTAAAGAAGATTCCAAGTTCAGACAGCAAACATGTGTCAGGTGATCTGGGGTACAGGGGAAAGTCGCTGACTTTGCCCCCAAGTGCCAAAATGTTGCATTGCTAAACAAATTTTGTTCATTTATGGAGTATTGATTGCTCTACACTGCCCCCTATGGACACTGGTTTTCCACACTATCATCCTGGCCATTCTGTTTGTTTAAATCTTCAGAGCTGGTACTAAACCAGTCTTTATACTAAACAGATCTGCTTTCCTCCCTCCTGCCTTAGACATGGGAGAGCTGTGTTAGCCGACTGGCCGATCTCACACAGCGCCTGGAGGAGATCAAGGCCAGACTGAAGCAGCCTGACGAGATGGAGGAAGAAGTGATCAAGGTCTTATTCAATTAATTGCACTAGCAAGTTCACTATTATATTATGAACAACAGCTTCACTCACAGAGCTTCGGTGTGCGTTACTGTGGAGTCATTGTAATGATGTCTAAAACCGACCTCTGGCACAGCTTGCTGATCTCCTCGAGCAGTATAGCCCATTCAGAACACTCCATTCACCCGAGGCAAGCACCATACACAGATCACAGAGGGCAGGTAACTAGGCAGGAGATCCTAAAGTGACTCTGTGTATCAGACTAATAATGCCAACCAGTGCCAAACAAAAAGGGAATTGAGCTAAATGTGTAATAAGGCCAACTTACAAAGTCATTGGTGGTATGTACATTCCAAACACTTGCCCTTGTTTATTACCTGAGCCAATTAAGCACTCCAGATGCCAACAGAGCTTAGGACTTTGTTTTAGGAGAGCATAAAGATGATGGGGAGGTGCAAACCCATGAACGTGTGATATTAAGAGGTGCTCTACCAACACTGTTTGTCTGTGGGGATTTCACACCTTTACGCTTCTTATTTAGAGCCTGAACTGGTGTCTACATACTTTTGTCCAACCTGTTGATTGCTACATTTTATGCATTTGGCAGATCCAAAGTGCCTTAGTGAGTTGAATTGAGTTGAGCAGTTCAGTTCTAAGGCTTTGATCAGTGGCTCCACAGTGTTAGCTAGGCAGAGCTGGGGCGTGAACCCGCATCCTTCTGATTCGTTTTGCAGCCACTGTCCCTAAACAGTCCGTTGGACGCTTTAAGGAATTGGTTTCTGTGTTGACGTCATGATACTCGGTACATTTACATCTGATGGTCTTATCCAAAAACGATATACAAATGAAGTGGCTTGCATACTTACAGAAAGGACTTCCTGTGACTGCTTGAGAGCAACGCTGGCCTTGTTTACAAAGCAGATCGGGGCTTGATTGGTTGATTGTTGGCACATGTGCCCGTGGTAAACTGTTCAAACGTGACTGTTTGACTTGGTGAAACAGATGCCAGAACAACTTCGTCCCCTCCGGCCCATCATGGGCGTAATACCCTGCCCTCCTCCCCCAGCTGCCTGGAAACCTTAATCCTGATGGGTGAGAGACACCAAGTCTGAGAGGGAGGGAGAGCCAGGGAGGGAGGGCTGAAGGGGGAGGGGAGCAGGAGATTAGATAGCATGAGACTCAGTGTGAGAGAGAGACAGACTGAGGCACGACCTCCTCGGACGTCCTGGCCCCGGCGTGTGGAGTTGTGTAGAGTTGGGCCGAGTTGTACAGAGCGTGTGTTATGTGATGCAGGAGGTGCAGGACTCTCTGGAGGACTGGGCCGTGAGTCTGTGCGAGGCGAGCGGCATGAAGACGGACGTATCTCAGTACATCATGGGCGAGGACGTGCTGATGCTGCAGGAACAGGAGGAGCATCTGCACGGCCAGTGGGAGCAACTGTGTCTCAAAGTGAGTCTCTCTCTCACACACACTTGCACACAAATATACACAATGATCAGTGGAACATCACAGTACATCTCTATGGGGTCCACGACACACAATTCAGCTCTGATTGCATTCAGTCCTTCTTTTCTTGCTTTCCTTTTATACTGTATGCAAAGGTCTAGGCCCTACAATTAGATTACATTAACGCAATGTCTACACAAAACGTGAACAAACCTGAGACCGAGTGGATCAAGTGGGGGAGCTGAAACTTTTGCACAGAAAATGTTCTGGTACTTTCCCACCTAACATGTTTACGAACGCATACAAATGCCTTAATATGTAGTTTTGCTGCAGAGCTCGTGTTAACCTGTGTATAGTGTAAGTACTGTGCAAAAGTCTTAGGCCACCATTAGATTAGATATAGTATGGTTTTAGCAATATATATGATTATTTATCAGCCTCCTTATTACAACACAGCCAGAAAAGACAGGGAATTTGTTTGCAGTATTAAACAACTTTAAGCTGTGGTGGCAAGTATTTAGTACGACCTCCCCTGGACCCTGCTACAGTCTGAGTTCACATCAGGAATGTGTTTTTTGGAAGAGAAGCAGCCAAAAAAACACTTTTCAGAAGGGAAACAGGGTGCAAAGGCAAAGATGCGCTATAGTTTTTGGGTCCAATCGTTGACTACATGTTATATGTGGTCATTATCATTATGGCGTTGCAAAAACAACAGGTCTAATGGTGGCCTAAGACTTTTGCACAGTACTGTGTATTGTAGAAAATGAATTTACCAGGTCCGGGGTGCGCATACTTTTGCAGAAGGTGGTATGTAAGGTGTTGGTTCATGCGCAGACGTGTGTGTGTGTGTGTGTGTGTGTGTGTGTGTGTGTGTGTGTGTGTGTGTGTGTGTGTGTGTGTGTGAGAGAGAGTAAAACACAAGATGATTAGAAGATACAGTATGAAGGATGTGATTACACAGTACTGTATGGAACGAACACCTACAGTGTTTAGTTCTGGTGTGTGTGTCAGAATGTGTGTGAGAGTGTGTGTGTGTGTGTGTGTGTGTGTGTGTGTGTGTGTGTGGCAGCATTACAAATGGTTTGGAGCATGCAGAGTTCGTCATAAAACAGGCAGAATTCAATTCAAAGTGAAGTCAGTTAGCTTTAGCGCTGTGCTATATGATTTGAGCTGATAATATTTATACAACATATCGCAACACAGCAACGTCGGCCTCGTCCAAATGTTCTTCATGTTCTTGTTGTAAAACACCACAGTCTGAGCAAAGACCAAAATACGCAATTTTAATACCAGCAGGTCTGGTCATACGGGGTCAACAGTTGGAGCGTTTTGAAAAATCCACCACTGTTGTCGAGGAATCCTAAATATGTCGCAGTGTGGTTAACGTAGACACACTTAAAGAAAGCAAACGCGGACAGGGAGTTTTCAGAGGGTGTTCGTGCATATAAATCGTCCTCGGTGTGAAAAGGCCTTCGGTTTGAGAAGTGTGTTATGATCTAATGCTGCGGTCGGCACTGTGCTAAACTGGCAGCTGTTAGCTTTGTGTATGCGCAATTGAGCTTCAAAAAATCTCATGTAATGCAGTGAGTAATGCTAACTGCTCAGCCTGAAAGCCAGTTTTCATTTCGGTTGGTTGTCATTACTAACCATTTTAGAACACAGAGAAAAACACTGAGCAAGAGCTATTGTGAATCTGAATCACTGAATCAATGTTTACTGAGTCAGGAATCGAGTTTCGGCTCGACTCCTACGAGTTTAAGCAAGTGCACCGAGTACTGAGACCAATTTTCCCGATGCATTTTCTAGTCAAAATGCACTGAGAACCGAACTCGACAAGTTCCGAGGTGGTCGAGAACCGAGGTACCGCTGTACTCGCATCCTTAAGGTGTCGTAACATAGCCGAGTAAAGTCAATCCATTTTGGGGAAGAATATAGTTTCATCGCTTCAAATTTCACTATTAAATTATTAATTTAGCTATGAATAAACATTTCTGTTCTTATTAAGTAAAACAATGTCTTTACAAATGGTCTTACAATCCAAGCAATTGTGGGTTAAGGGTCTTGCTCAAGGACCCAACAGTGGCAGCTTGGCAGAGGTGGGATTTGAACCCTGGACCTTCTGGACCACAGTCCAGTACCTTACCCGCTAGGCTGGCTTTGGTTCGTTCATAGTGAGTCAGGTGAATAGATCAGCCTCGTTTGATCAAACTTCTGGACAAGACTGTACACACAAACCATCGCAATGCACTGTGTTACTGATCTGGCAAATGATATCAAGACTTTTGTTTGTGTTTGAGACTTTGTTGTGTCTTGTTTTGCAGACGTGTGTGTTTGGGGGTGGGTCGTCAGTATTGCATTGGACTGAACAGATGGCACAGAGAGGGGGAGAACCAGAAATAAAGAGTGCGAGAGGGAAGAATAGGAGCAGGACTTCAAACCCTATTGTGTTGGAAATCATGATTTGTGTCGCTGCCGCACGCCGAAGTGTGTGCCCGTGGGGTGGGGTTGCCAGGCAATGGAGCGGTTTGAAAGTTGCAGCTGTTGAGTAAGCAGCTCTCCATGTTGCCACTGGCTCTGTTAATATTTATTATTCTGGTATATTACAGCTGTGGTCATGAGGTTTTGTATATTATTATATGGGTGCTGGTAGAAGTTCTGTTACGGTTTCGTTGTAGGACTGGACACTGCACTTGTTGAACTTTTTTTCTGTTCCTAAATGACTGGCCATCATTAAATTACTTAAAGTAATAATGGACTGATGTTCACTTTGCTTTGCTCTGCCTTTTTTTTTTGCAATATTATCATCCTCATTCATTCATTTTCCTATCCGCTTAATCCTGGTCGGATTTTTAAAACTCGAGTGAGAGGTTTATGATTTTCAGTAGGTGTGTCCAAACATTTGACTGGTACTGTACCTTATCAAGATTAGAGTAGTAAGGATTACAATAATAAAAGGTTATGTGTGTGTGTGTGTGTGCAGGTGTCTCTGCGTAAGCAGGAGATCGCTGACCGGCTGAATGCGTGGATGATCTTTAATGAGAAGAACCGGGAGCTGTGTGAGTGGCTCAGTGAGATGGAGAATAAAGTGACCCACAGCTCCGAGCTCAGCATCGAAGAAATGGTGGAGAAACTCAAAAAGGTGAGAGACCCTACAACCCCTAACCCACCCGCTCCAGCCCACAAAACACACACTGCTACCCTAAACACACCCACACTGGTACGCAGTCTGGTCACGGGGTGTGTGTGTGTGTAAAAGTTCACTCAGTACAAATGATTCTCAATTTATCCCGTATGAAGAAAAAGAGCAAAGTGCAACCCAAACCCTCAGGACTGTACCAAGTCACTTTCACAATCCTCTATTCAACAGCGTCTCTCTCTCTCTCTCTCTCTCTCACACACACACACACACACACACACACACACACACACACACAGCTGTGTGTTTCCTGAGTCGGTTGCACTTTCAACTGAGATTAACAAGTAAACTCTCTAAACAGTTTTTGAGAAGTTGAATATACAGCACTACTCCTCCTCCTACTACTACTACAACAAATACTGCTCCTCCTACTACACGTACTAATACTACTACTACTACAACAAATACTGCTCCTCCTACTACACGTACTAATACTACTGCTACTACAACAAATACTGCTCCTCCTACTACACGTACTAATACTACTGCTACCACAAGTACGAATACTACTGCTACAAATACTCCTTACCCTGCTAATACTCCAAGTATTAATGCTAGTACTAAATCTACTACTACTCCTCCGACTACTACTACTACACGTACTAATACTACAACTACTACTACAAATACTGCTCCTACTACTACTACTACTACTACTATTACTCTTCCGACTACTACTACTACACGTACTAATTATACTACTACTACTACAAATACTGCTGCTGCTACTGCTAATACTCCTCCCACTACTACTACTACACGTACTAATAATACTACTACTACTACAAATACTGCTGCTACTACTACTACTACTACTACTACTACTACTCCTCTGACTACTACTACTACACGTACTAATAATAATACTGCTACTACAAATACTGCTGCTACTACTACTACTACTACTACTACTCCTTCTCTGACTACTACTACTACACGTACTAATAATACTACTACTACTACAAATACTGCTCCTACTACTACTACTATTGCTCTTCCGACTACTACTACTACTACTACTGCTACTACTCCTCTGACTACTACTACTACACGTACTAATAATACTACTACTACTACAAATACTGCTTCTACTACTACTACTATTGCTCTTCCGACTACTACTACTACTACTACTACTATTACTCCTCCGACTACTACTACTACTACTACTACTACTGCTGCTACTACTCCTCTGACTACTACTACTACACGTACTAATAATACTACTACTACAAATACTGCTCCTACTACTACTACTACTACTATTGCTCTTCCGACTACTACTACTACACGTACTACTACTACTACTACTACTACTACTACTACTACTACTACTATTGCTCTTCCGACTACTACTACTACACGTACTAATACTACTACTACTATTACTACTACTACTACTATTACTCCTCTGACTACTACTACTACTATTACTCCTCCGACGACTACTACTACACATACTAATACTAATACTACTACTACTACTATTACTCCTCCGACTACTACTACTACTCCTCCGACACTATACGAATTTCGAATGTAATCTCGTATGAAGATCCAGAAGAAGAAGCTTCTTTCCGTGTGTTCAAGAGTATTTAGATACTTCGAAGAAGAATAGGGACTAGACAGTAACGACAGGACTTAAGCCCAGAAGACAAGAAAGAAGGGGGAAGGAAGGGCCAGAGAAGAAGAAGGGAAGGTAGGGGAAGCAGTGAGTGTGTTTAAGTAAAAGAATGACGAACTAAATTGAAGGAGAAAAGAAGATTATATGAAGAAGTACGAAGACAGAAGAAGAGGAAGAAGCCATCGCAAGAAGCGAGAACGCAAAAGGACTCCACAAAAGAAGATGAAGAAGAAGAAGAAGAAGAGAGGAAGACCGAGCAGACGACGAAGACAAAGAGGAGAAATAACTACTACTACTACTATTGCTCTTCCGACTACTACTACAAATACTGCTCCTACTACTACTACTACTACTACTACTATTACTCCTCCGACTACTACTACTACACGTACCAATACTACTACTACTACTACTACTACTACTATTACTCCTCCGACTACTACTACAAATACTGCTCCTACTACTACTACTATTGCTCTTCCGACTACTACTACTACACGTACTAATACTACTACTACTACTACTACTACTATTACTCTTCCGACTACTACACGTACTAATAATACTACTACTACTACTACAAATACTGCTCCTACTACTACTACTACTACTATTACTATTGCTCTTCTGACTACTACTACTACACGTACTAATACTACTACTACTACTACTACTACTACTATTACTCCTCCGACTACTACTACTACACGTACTAATAATACTACTACTACTACAAATACTGCTCCTACTACTACTACTACTACTATTGCTCTTCCGACTACTACTACTACACGTACTAATACTACTACTACACATACTAGTACTACTACTACTACTACTACTACTACTATTACTATTACTCCTCCCACTACTACTACTACATGTACTAATAATACTACTACTACTACAAATACTGCTCCTACTACTACTACTACTACTACTTCGACTACTACTACTACACGTACTAATAATATTACTGCTAGTACAAGTACTAATACTACTACTACAAATACTCCTTACCCTACTAATACTCCAATTAATACTAGTACTAGATCTACTACTACTCCTCCTCCGACTACTACTACAAGTACTAACACTAGTACTACAACTACTGTTACAAATACTCCTCCTACTACTACTACTACAAGTACTCATACTACTGCAAATACTACAAGTACTCATACTACTACAAATACTACTACTACTCTATGAAGAAAAAGAGCCAAGTGAACCCAAACCCTCATGACTGTAACAAGTCACTTACACAATCCTCCATTGAACAAATACTCCTTACCCTACTAATACTCCTACAAGTACTAATACTAAATCTACTACTACTACTCCTCCGACTACTATTACTACTACAACTACTACAAATACTTGTCCTACTACTACTACAAGTACTAATTATATTACTACAACTATAAATGCTCCTCCTCTACTAATACTACTACTATGACTACTGCTATTATTCCTCCTCCCCCTACTACTACGATATCTTCCTGCAATTACTTCTGTTATTAGTACTCCTCCTCCTCCTACTACTTCTCGTATAACTACTGCAACTTCTTCAAGTACTGCTTCTACTATTACTACTAGTACTCATCCTACTACTACTAATACTACTCCTATTACTTCTACTGCTTACATTTACATTCATAGCATTTAGCAGATGCCCTTACCCAGAGCAACTCTGGACTGATACAAACTTAGTCTTGTCTTGCTCGAGGACCCAACAGTGGCAGCTTGACAGAGGTGGCATTTGAAACCTGGACCTTCTGGTCCATAATCCAGTACCTTAACCACCAGGCCATCGCAGTACTACTTATGCTACTTACTGTTACTACTACAAATGCTCCCCCTTCTCCTACTGCTGCTCCTATTTCTCTACTACTTCTACTGTTAGTTCTCCTCTTACTACCACTACTCCTAAATATTGTAAGATTTATTTCTTACTATTATTCCTACTAGTACTAATAGCATAATCTAAGATAGTAAATCTTATGATGTTTCAAAAGAAGTTTCCCGCTTGCTGGCTCTACACCTTGTGAACTTTCTGCTTTTCTCCTTGGCCCTCCTCATGAGAAAGTTAATTTGAAACTTGTATCCCAGTGAGAACTTGGCATTTAAAGCTTGTTTAAATTAGGAAGCGAGAACATTGGCACCATAGAGCTGAAAGAACTAAACACAGCCAACAACTTCCCTTAGAATGTTGTGAGAGTTACTAAAACTCGCAGACAACAAGCTCTGCACAGCCATTCTAGATGTAGCATTAATGGAAGAAACCGAGGAAAATGTAAGCAAACCATTTACCTTTGTCTCAATACTTCTGTACCTGTGTAGGACTGCATGGAGGAAATCAATCTGTTCAGTGAGAATAAGACTCACCTGAAGCAACTGGGAGAGCAGCTCATCACTGCCAGCAACAAGACCAAGGAGACGGAGATCAACGACAAGATCAAGGGCATCAGCGACCGCTGGCAGCACCTGTTCCACCACATCGAGGCTAGGTGAGAGCTGAGAGAGGGACGGGACACACAAACTTCATTTCAAGTCAAGGAACAACGAACAGCAACCTCATTACCGAGGTCACACTACACACTGCTTCGTTCTGTTGTTGTCATGACTATATGCAATCATGAAACACCAAAATAGGATGGCTATAGGATGCAGAACAAGGACACGTCAGCTGTGTAGTGATTCAGGACATGTCCTCAGAATGAATGTGGCACGTAGTGAACATAATTCAGTAACTAGGGAGCATTTTTGGCCCGTATCATCCTCCATAGCTTTTTCCCCATTTGTGCCCCTTTACCCCATTAACAGCCAGGAGCCACACTGTTAGTAGGCTGGGCAGGAGTTCCCAGATCATGACGCCATTCCACTAGGCAGGAGTTCCATTTATTTGTCTCCACTCCATGGGGTAGGAGTTCCCGATTCATGCCTCCGAGCTGCCGGCCAAGAGTTCCTAGTTCATGTTTGTTCTGTTGGCGAGTGTTCCTGGTTGAGGTCTCTGTTCCATCGGGTTGATGGTTGAGTCTGAAGGCTGACTGCTCTTTGGCTCTCGGTTCAGGGTTCAGTTCTGTTCTACCTTGGTGGACCTTCCACCATCTAAGTCTCAGAATTCCTCCAGGTCCTGGGTCTGTGGTGCCACCTCCGGACATATGCATATATGTTTCTGTGTAAAGACATGCCAGTATGTTTGTTTGGCGTTATGGTTAATCTGGAGGAAAAGCTGAATCAACTGTTCTGAAGCTTACACTGCGTGTGTCTTCCTGTGTGATATAACATTCTCGTGTAGGACCGGATGTACCAGGCAAGTTATTAAGCGTGATGTAACCATGTGCAGAGTCATGCGCTGATGTCACACACAAGAGCTTGTTCTTATGATCGGATTTGCCAGGGTGACGGAAAATACCTGCTTGGAATCGGTACCTCTAAACTTAGTACCACCAGACATGGCGGCTTTCATACAGAGCTTGTGTAGCACACGAATCGGGACGATAAATCATGACATCCACCTCCACTGGTCCGAATGCATGGAACGTTTTGTTAATAAAGCACAGCCTTTGCATTGACAGGGCTTAAGACCTATTGTAGGATGAAGCAGACGTTAAGAGTTTGCCTACTATAAGAAGATCAGCTGGTGGACAGATGGAGCACTGAAGGTGTGACCTGCTGATTCCCTGACCTACAGGGGAATCGACAAATCTGCACTCGTCTGGGTTTTAGATACTAACTTAAGCTAGGCTCTGCAGGTAAAAGTAGCTTGTGGATCAGAGAGTGTTGTGGCACATCGGGTCAACACTCAAGCTTCCCCGTTGTGCTTTGTGTCAGTAATCTGAATGTCTGAAGAAACAAGACACACAGGAAAGGGACTGGAAAACACACTGACTGCATTTAGCGTATTATTATTTACCAAGACTGGGGTGGCATGGCGGTTAAGGTGCTGCCATTGTTGAATTGTACCTTGTAATATCATATTAGTTGTTAGTTGCTCTGGATAAGAGCGTCTTCTAAATGTAAAAGTGTTTAAAAACCTCCAGTAGTTGATGAAGTGGAGATGTATGGGATCTTTGGGTGACTCAACGATCAAATATGTGGGCCCACCATCGTGGAGGCCCAAGTTCAAGCCTCAGCAGTGCTTCCAGCCTGGCACAGACACGACTGACCATGTCTGAGGGACATTAGACCCTTGAGCAAGGTAGCCCAGTTGTAAGTCACTCTAGATAAGTGGTGGTTTAGTAATTAAGGTACTGGGATTTTGACCTTAACCCTGCCTTGCGTTTATTGTGTTGTCAGATTGTTCTATTTTATTGCCATTTCCTTGCCACTGCAATAATCGCCGATCCAGGAACTGGCAAGGATGCCAGACGGATATGGCAGACGTAAGGCGTTCTTTCAACTAGGCATGCTCTCTCTGTAGAAGTCTGCTGCCTGCTGTTGAAAAGAGTAGTCCAGAAGCACTCTGGCCTGCCGCCCTCCTACTTCGGCACGTGGCACGGGATGTCGACAAGGGGAATTGGGCATATCCAAAAGGGGGGAAAGTCAGCAAAACCAGCTGACCCTTGATGTCATTTGTTTTTGAGACGCTTTGCATTGTGGGTTTGTTTTCACAGTTCTGGCATGTCTGGACTCTGCATAGCTGTACATGGTTGTGTACACAAGACTGATCTGACCAGCAGATGGCTGATCAGTGTGTGTGTGTGTGTGTGGTGAAGTCTACATGCAGGATTAGACGAGTTGACTCGGGCCTATTGAGACTTAAAATCACAGAGGTTGTAGGGTCACCCGAACACACACCATATGCCGGGCAGCTGCCACAGGCCTTTGTGTCCACGCACACACCCTAAGTCTGATGCCATTGTGTGTTCCACTCAGTGTCCCACTTTTGTTGCTTCTATTGGCTGACTTGGAGCATCCATTGTGGGCTGAACCACCACTCGTGCTAGTAGATCCTACATGTTCCTTAGAATACGCCCCACCCAGTTTAGTGGCAAAGAAAAACTCCCTAAGCGTTATGAGGAAGAAACCGTGGGAGGGCTGGAACTGGTACCGGAACAGTTCCAAGAGAAAACAGAAAATGTAGTTAGTTATTGATTAAGAGCACAGAGTCTATTAGCAATCACTGATGCCACGTGTAGCATGAGCCTCCGGCAGCATTAGCTATAGCAGCATAGCTGGAAAGAGGAGAACCAGAAGGTAACAAAGCCAAGAGGGATCAGGAGCCCTCAGGAGCCCCACATCCCAGATCACCACAAAGCTCTTTGACTGTGAACCCCCAGCTCTGCCCTTAGTCTAAGGCAAGGATGCACAAGTAACCTTCCATTACTTGGACTGTATCTAGGATCAGTAGGAAGTCACTATGAATAAGGGCGTGTGCCAAATTTGTAAATGTAAATCTGCATATTCACTGTCTGAACTGTTTCTTCCTTCACAAGGAACCACGAACACAGGACTGAATGAGTCTCTAATCCAGCGTGCAGAAAGGACGTGAATGCAGATCTTTTAGAGTCGAGATGTTGATCTAACATGAAGAGTATGAAACAGGATTAGTGCAGCTCTTTGTAGCACTGAGGTGTGCTGTGAATGGTTCTACAGCACCTCACCCTGGGATGTTGAGACAAATCGCCTTGATTGCATTTATATTTATTCATTTGGCAGACTCCATTCATTATCCAAAGTGACTGAGGGTTCAGGGCATTTTCTTCTTGGCATTTTCTGGACTTCAGTAGTGCTGTTCCTCTGAGGCACTACTGCTTTTGGTAAAGCGCTATAGCTGTTCTCTAAAACACTCATCACGTTTGCATATAAATACAGACAAACCCCTATAAGCATGTGGGCTTTTTATTTCCCAACGCTCTAACCTATGCAATGAAAATAATGGATGTAGATGGCATTCTGAATGGCTGCTTACCTCTACCTACACCTTCCACTTTCAGTCACTGGTTATTTATGAAATAATGGTTGTTTTAATTTAGCATTACATGCTCTAGCGTAGGATAGTGTGATAAACCCTGCTTATTAGAGAGGTGAGACACCCAATTCATACATAACGTGATACAAAGGAGATTTCTGAGGACCTCAGAAAAAGTGTTGCTGATGCTCATCAAGCAAGATTACAAAAGATTACAAAACCATCTCTAAAGAGTTTGGACTCCACCAATCCACATTCAGTCTGCTCTAAAGAGCGTCCGTTCGCTTTACCATCCAAGGTCTTAAGAATTGTAATAATAAATAAGTCTGTCTTCTGTATATATATCTATCTTATCCCATAAAATGATACTAGACTAGTATGAGCGAACTATGGCGACTCCTGCTGACCGAACCGAGAATCACAGTCTTGAAAAACTTGAAAACGCGGTAGTGTTCCACTCACCTTCATTTTCAGCAAGTGTTTCAAGCTCTATAAAAACTATTTACATTCACAGCATTTCGCAGACACCCTTATTTAGTATTATTATTTAGTATTTTAGCCTATTTTTGTTAGTAGATACTACCCCCTGCTGGTACAAATAAGCAACAGCCCAAGAACACCGTCCAACAAGGACCTGCTAGGATCTGATGTGGCTAAATCAAGAAAACACAAAAGCAGTTTTTAATGCAGCTGCATTGTCAGCCTTCACTTAAGTGCTGAGTGAAGAGCCGAAGTTACAAAGATAAGAATTACTCTATAGCACAGTACGGTACTAACGCACACCTGTACACACCTGTATGTACGTGTGTATGCTTGTATCGGTATGTGTGTTGTGTATGCCTGCTGAGACGCTTAATCCAAGTCCAAGCCTGCTCAGTATGGATTAATCATCCAGCCAGGTCGCTTTACTAAGCGTGTATATGTATGTGTGTGTGGTTGTTTGTGTATGTGTGCGGTACACCTTTTTGGCACGTACACACACTCCATGCTGTACAGTGACGTATGCTTCCTTCTGACCACAATGCCACGCTGCAGATAGAGAGAGAGGGTGAGAGAGGAGAGTAGGGAGGGGTGGCGGTGTTAGTAGGGGACAGCCTGACTCCAGACCAGATGCTGCAGAAATGCTAATGCTAACAAGAGAGAGCCATGAAGTACCCTCGTCAGTCTGTGTGTACGTGCCACCTGCTCACCATCACTTCAGACACAACGCAGACCGGGTTCGGGGGATGGGCGGTGAGTTTGGAGGCTCAGGCACTCAACAGGCTGGTTAATACTAAGGCTAATGTCGGCGTAGAACGTAGAGAGGTTCTAATGCATGGACGAACTGTGAGTGTAGCACTGGAAATAGGAGAGTGGGGAATATGGGCTGCATGCTGTGAGCACAGAGCTACCACAATGCATCAGTGTTTATCCTCTTCATTAATTCCCTAGTTTTGTATCTAAATGTCTTCTATGACGGTTCGACCCGAGCCCTTCCTGCGCCGCACATGCTCTGATTGCTCCATCCATACTGAAGCAGCATGACATCGCAGCATGGCCGCACCGCCACGTAATCACTACTGTGTTTTGGTTCCTCCTGCATCAGCGCCTTCGTCACATGACCGTGCAAAGGAATGTCTCCCTCACCGAGCCGACGCGCTGAAAGTGGGTCACACGCTGGACGTTGAATGGCGTGGTGTTTGTTAGGGTTGAATGGAGCCGCTTTGTTCGTACTGATGGAGGTCTCAGGACCAGCTGCTAATTTCCATGATGATTGCTCATTGAGAGCCAAAAGACTTCAATGGTCCAAGATCTGAACTGGTTTTATGCTAATGCTGCTCGAGTTCCTTTATTGCTAGGCAAGGACCATTAAGGGCTTAATCCTTTGGGTTGTCCAGTTGTTTTTTCTTGCCACTGCCACCGATGGCTGCTCATTTAAGGTCTACACTAGTGTATTCTTGGCTGAAAGTGATATCGAAGTTGTTAAAAGCCGCTTTACACTAGATTTTGGAACGTGACTGATGTTGGCTCTTTGTTGGCATTCCTATCCATGGCAAAGGTGTGTGATGGTGTTAGAATCAGGGCTCTGTGCAAGCCAGACATGTTCTTTTGTCAGGCAAAGCTTTCTTTAGGGATTTTGGTTTAGGAGGGAAGTGGCAACATCTCAAAGCAGACAGTCCAACGGACACTGCACACTGCTGGCTTCCACGGACGCAGACCAAGGAGGACACCACGTCTCCAGAAAAGGCAGACAAAAGCCTTGCAACTTCTCAACCGGACAATGAAGACGACTTCTTGTCTTCTGTTTTATGGCCAGATGAAACAAATATTTAATTGTTTGGCCACAATGATGTATCCTCCAATTGGCGTAAAAAAGGAGAAGCCTTCAACCCTAAAAACATCATCGCCACTGTCAACATGGTGGTGGGAACCTAATGATTTGGGGGTGTTTTTCAGCCAGTGGACCAGGGAACCTAATGATTTGGGGGTGTTTTTCAGCCAGTGGACCAGGGAACCTAATGATTTGGGGGTGTTTTTCAGCCAGTGGACCAGGGAACCTAATGATTTGGGGGTGTTTTTCAGCCAGTGGACCAGAGAACCTAATGATTTGGGGTGTTTTTCAGCCAGTGGACCAGGGAACCTAATCACAGCAAACGTCACCATGAAAAGTCTGCAGAGAAACTTGGTCTTGGGCACCAGTGGACATTTCAGCACTACAACCCAAAACGTTAACTGAATAGCTGAGTGATTAATTGATTGATCCCTTTGTCAGGGTGAGGAAGCTGAAGGAGACTCTGGTAATGGTACAGCAGCTCGATAAGAAAATGAGTAACCTGCGCACCTGGCTGTCCCGTATCGAAGGGGAACTCGCCAAACCCATCGTGTACGGCGTTTGCCACGGCGACGAAATCCAGCGCAAACTCGCCGAACAACAGGTATGCACAATACACACCTTCCTACTGCTGTACACATGGTCTCATGGAGAAATCTGGGTCCTGTTTTGTTGATTTTGGAATCGAGAATATATTCGCAGCACCTCTGCAGGGTGCAGAACAGCTTTTCAAAAGCTTTCAAAGTCAAACGTAATGTGCAAAGTTGGCCACCTTTATAAACAGAGCTTTCCCAATGCCTGAAAGTTACATTTGCTGAACTATCCTGTCTATATATAATAATAATAATATATAAACCCATATACATTGTCGCCTACAGCAAAGATCAATATGTTGCTCATACCCAATCGTGACTCTGTGCAGGAGCTTCAGAAGGACATTGAGCAGCACACGGAGGGCGTAGCGTCAGTGCTAACGTTGTGTGATGTGCTGCTTCATGACGCCGATGCGTGCAGCAGCGATGTGGAGAACGACTCCATTCAGCAGACCACACACAGCCTGGACCGCCGCTGGAGAAACATCTGCGCCATGTCCATGGAGAGGAGGATGAGGCAAGGAGAACGCACACTATATATATATATATATCTGTCCATCTATATTGCATGAATGAATACATGTACAGCTGCTTACTTCTCTTTCTCTATCGCCTCCTGCAGGATTGAGGAGACATGGCGTCTCTGGTGTAAATTCCTGGACGATTACTCACATTTCGAGGACTGGCTGAGCACAGCCGAGCGCACAGCGGCCAACCCGGCCAGCGCCGACGTCCTCTATACCTGCGCTAAGGAGGAGCTGAAGAAGTTTGAGGTATGTTCAGTCTCGAGCTGTATTTGATATCAGACCCTGTAAATCAGTGTTTTTTCCATCGGACAGATGGAACCTGTTTTAGTGGCTCATTTAAAACACATACACTTATACACAAGGCTGCTAGATACTCAGCTAAACAAGGACGTGGATGGTGGATGGGTTCCGGATCGGCCATGTCTGTATTTTTCTTCCTTCTCCCCTGAGGCAGTTTCAGGCAGAACTCCCTTCTGGTTTTCATCCAACTCATCGGTGCTCTGAAAATTGTAGTTCTGTCTGGATGCAAATCTCCATGATTTTATTGTCAAGTCATGTCTTATTGGAAAAAGGGGTTTTGACCCCCGCTACTTGCCCTGGGTCTTCAAGAGCATGAATCTGTGTCAGTCAGAGACATTATGAAAATAGTCAAGTCAGATTTTAGTTATTTACATAGTGCTTTTTACAGTGGAGCATTGTCTCAGTGCAGCTTTACAATTTTAGATTGTCTCCTAATATCTACGTCCAATCTCAAATTGAGCAAGCCTAGGGCGACAGTGGCAAGGAAAATCCCTAAGCGTTATGAGGAACAAACCTTGGGAGGACCAAGACTCAAAAAGGGACCCGACCTCCTTGGGTGGCGTAGATGATAAATGTAAGAACGAAACTAATTTATCTATCTGTCACGTTCCCTCCCTAGCACCCCCTAGTGAGCGAGAGCAGTCCTCTCTACAGTTGGGCCCAAGTTCGTATGTCCTATTACAGACCGGACGTTGAATGGATTCCATTCCTTCTTAAAGCTTGCTCGTCCTGTGGAAATGTCTTATCATCCAGATGCAGTGTCATGACTGAAGAGACTAGTCTAACGATACAAGGTCTCGCTCTATAAATATTGTTCTGTCTGACACGCGCAGGCATTCCAGCGGCAGGTCCACGAGCGTCTGACCCAGCTGGAGCTGGTGAATAAGCAGTACAGGCGCCTGGCTCGGGAGAACCGCACAGACATGGCTTGCAAGCTGAAGAACATGGTGAACGAGGGAAACCGACGGTGGGACGAGCTGCACAGAAGAGTCACCTCCATCATCCGGAGACTTAAGGTCCGACTTCCGCTCCAGATCATCCGATGACTTTTCTGCCTATAACTGTGATCTCACTGGTAACCCATCTGATCCCTGTAGCACTTTACGTGTCAGAGGGAGGATTTTGAGGGGACGAGGGAGGCCATTCTGGTCTGGCTCACCGAGATGGACCTGCAGCTCACCAACGTCGAGCATTTCTCCGAGAGTGATGTCCACGACAAAATGAGACAGCTCAAGGTCAGTGACAGCCACCCTGACAGTGGCAGAGCTGGGATTTTAACCTTTAACCACTGTGTCATGTCCCACAGACCCAGCCCCCATCCCAGAGTGCCCTCTAGAACTCTATTGAGAGGCCCTCAGCCTTTCCAGGACCAGTCCTCCCAGCCCTTATACTACAGCACACACTTCTTGGTGTGTCCCGTCCCTTCCGGGCTGTCTATGCACCAGCCTTAGCAAACAGCAAGGCCAAACGCAACACTAAACACAACTGTAACCTCACCTCACCCGAGGTGGGACACGAACCTTAGTGACTCAGTGCTAGAGCGCTGCTTAGCCATGCTGAACCACTCTGGTTTGTATCCCACGTCATCTGAGGCGAGGTTTAAGCTGCGTTGCAGTGTAGTGCCCCAGGTTTCCGGCCTTAAGTTAAGGCCTGTTCACACCGAGTATGATTTCTACGCGAGGAAAAAAAACGCGATTTTTAACGTAGCGGGATCTTCACACCAAGCTCTGTGTTTTTGGGGGGCATGAACAGATTAGAATGCAAAGAGTCCCTGTGAGGTTTATCACCATCATTCTCCAGCCGTTCAGTTATATTCCTCCAGATATCTTCTTTAATATCCATATTTTTTATGGGCAGCGTGTTGCTTGTCATTGAACAGCTACTAGGGTGAGCTGTTCTGCCTGACAACCGAGCTCTGATTGGTCGGCCTGATGTAATAAACGCATTAAAACTTTCTGGACTCAGTGTGAAGGACTGCATTGTTATACGCGTGTTCTTTTCCAAAATGTTTTTACGTCCATCAAAATTAGACTCTGTGTGAAAAGGCCTTTACAGGGTCACTTTGCTCTGTAAAGTGTTAATATGGTGTGTGTGTGTGTGTGTGTGTGTGTGTTGTGATGCCCGTGCAGGCGTTTCAGCAGGAGATCACACTGAACACGAATAAGATCGACGCCCTGATCGTGTTCGGAGAGAGGCTGATCCAGAAGAGCTCCCCTCTGGATGCAGTTCTGATCGAGGACGAGCTGGAGGAGCTGCACTCGTACTGCCAGGAGGTGTTCAGCAGAGTGGCACGCTTCCACCATCGCCTGGTCAACACACGTCTGGTCTGTGACACACACTTACACAAAAATAGTGTGTCATCCATTTACATTTACAGCATTTAGCAGACGCCCTTATCCAGTTGGTACAGTCTTACAATCCAAGCAATTGTGGGTTAAGGGCCTTGCTCAAGGACCCAACAGTGGCAGCTTGGCAGAGGTGGGATTTGAACCCTGAACCTTTTGGTCCATAGTCCAGTACCTCAACCGCTAGTTTCTACACTTAAATGTGTTGGTGCAAAAATAATTACAGAAGGCACTCGGGTGGTGCAAGCATACGCCCATTGCCAGCCAAGTTACTGTCCCAGCAACGCCCACCAGCCAGGGCAGAAGTTGCACAGGCACAGCTGGACGAGAGCTGAGGGAGACTAAGTCAGATGGGGGATCATCCCATGTTGCTGCAACAGCAACTCCTAGCCAGCCCTGCTATGGACTGTTTAGGGTACATTCTCACCTGTGCTACAGTGCTAAAAGCTGATGCGCCATCTAGAGGACATCCTGATTTTTACGGATTTGCACTTATGTTTAATAAAGATGAACAAATGTCCATATTTTCAACATAGTCGGTGTGTTTTCAGTCACAGATCCTATCCAGATACCAGACCTTTTTTTAGATTTTTAGATTAAGATCAGCAAAGAATCCTGTAGTACTGAAATGGAACCAGTTCCTTTTAACGATCTTACAGCTCTGATTATTAGAAGAAAGTCTGACCTAGGCTTTCCTCTGTGTGTCGCTCTCTCTCAGGTCCTGGGTGAAGAGCAGGAGTTCTCCGACAGAGACACGGATATGGAGGACGCCTTAGAGCTGGAGGGAGTGTGGGAGAGAGACAGCGACGTGGAGGACGAGATGGAGGACGTCGCTCCTATTTCACTCGGACCCTCAGGCCGAGACTCGCCCCAAAGTGTGAACTCCATACCGCTGGAGTGGGACCACACGGTGGACGTGGGCGGATCTTCATCACCTGAGGACGAGGACGAAGTGACGTACTACAGCGCACTCTCAGGTACAGACTCGGAACAAGAGCAGGGGATTAAACAATGCTTTAAAAAGCCGTGCCTTAATAGGGCAGTAACTCTCGCCCTCCTCCGGTTATCTGGGGACGAAGTGCCACCAAGGACTTTCCTGCTTAGACTCAGGATCCTGGAGTGACTCCGTGTGTCGGGTTACTTAATGCCCATGTGCATATTTTACATTTTACTTGAACTATGACTCCATGACTTATTAGTTTAGATAAATTAGTTTCGCTCTTAGATTTATCATCTACGCCGCCCAAGGAGGTTGGGTCCCTTTTTGAGTCTTGGTCCTCCCAAGGTTTGTTCCTCATAACGCTTAGGGAGATTTTCCTTGCCACTGTCGCCCTAGGCTTGCTCAGTTTGGGATCGGACGTAGATATTAGGAGATAATCTAAAATTGTAAAGTTGCTTTGAGACAATGCTCCATTGTAAAAAGCGCTATATAAATAGATCTGACTTCACTTGACTTATACAAGAAAGGAGCTTCACTGGGAAACATAACATTCATCAACATTTCCTCAGCAAGTTTTACCGAAAACATTCAAAACTAATTTCAAATACTGCTTTTAAGTGCTTAAAAATCACCCCTGCTGTTTTTATTTTTAGTTAAAAATTTGAATGTGTAAATATATACGTAAGCCTCTTTAAAAACTACAAAAAAAGTGTAAATAATAATTTTGTTTAATCGTATAAAAAACATCCAGGTACACGCCATTTAATGACCGTCCAATCAACGTCTGCTCCCTTTAACCTCCGAGATCTTAAGAACTATAATAGGA
The DNA here is from genome assembly GCA_025084515.1 of Ancistrus triradiatus. Taxonomy (NCBI): domain Eukaryota; kingdom Metazoa; phylum Chordata; class Actinopteri; order Siluriformes; family Loricariidae; genus Ancistrus; species Ancistrus triradiatus. The sequence goes on from JAJAGP010000514.1 coordinate 312,398, forward strand.
AATAAAAACCATCTTATATGCAGCTAATAAATATCTGAACGACAGAAAACTAGTACGAACGAATCCTTGTGACACCTGCTGGCAGAAAAGAGAATTGCGGTCTTGAAAGGCATGTGGGAAACCTGGTACTGTTCTACTTTCCTTACGTTTTGTTTTCGGTGTTTCAAATTTGTTATAGACACGAGTCCAGTCTTCGTATTTTTATACGCGTCAAATCCGCTTCCTCTCAGGTCAGGCACGTCCGGTCTTTAATTGGCCGGCCTCTTTTTGATGCGAGCATGTGTGTGTTGCTCCTCTGTTGCAGATCTAGAGGTCACTGAGAGCCCTGATAAGTTTATTAAAGCTACAGCTCGGGCTCTGAGTGCTGGAACCGGTAGGCTTCAGTGCTGCATGTGATACGCAGTGTCCAGCATGAACCGTCTATCATATCAGTATTGTTACGTATCCCATATTACCCCCTATTGTGTGTGTGTGTGTGTGTGTGTGTGTTTGTCTAGTCTCTTAAATCCTTTGAAAGTATAAAGAAAATCGTTGGGCTATCTACCACTGCCATAAGCACTGCTGTATTTCTTTTAGGCGATCCAATTCTATTTTTGTCATATATTGCTTTATAACCTGTGTATTTTTCTAATATGGTAGCATGTTACATATCGTACCTGTGCCCTCACCAGACCCGGCATGTGATTCTTTTTCTGATTTGTTCATGAAGACATGACATATATTTCTGGGTCTTACTGTGCCAGTAGCTCTTAGTTAGCCGGTCGGTGCTCACAGGGTTTGTCATTAAAGCTGTACTTGTAATATTACTAATATATCTCTTCCTCTCTCTCAGTATCAGAACCCAGCTGGCAGGACAGGAAGCATGTCATTCACAGCCTGACCTCCACCCCAACACACGGCAGTGCTGCCTACCATCCAGAGGGTTATGTACGTATTAATGCACACATGAGTAATTAATGAGTCTCGTAAGGTTCTGAAAACGCTCATAGACCATTTGGAGAGTTCCCCAAACATCGTACAGATGCAGGTTGTAAAATACATATTTAAAGATTTCTTCAAATGAGCAGTGGCGTTTTGTGTCACACAGTAATGAGCCAAACGTATAAAGCCGTGTCAGAAACTGTTCACGATGCCCGGTCTGGTTACTGTAAGCACGTAGTGCTCTATATGGCATGTACAGTGGGGCAAAAGTATTTAGTCAGCCACGGATTGTGCAAGTTCTCCTACTTGGAAAGATGAGAGAGGTCTGTAATTTTCATCATAGGTACACTTCAACTATGGGAGACGAAATGAGGAAAAATCCAGGAAATCAGATTGTAGGATTTTTAAAATTTAATTGTAAATCATGGTGGAAAATAAGTATTTGGTCACCCACAAACAAGCAAGATTTCTGGCTCTCACAGACCTGTAACTTCTTCTGTAAGAAGCTCTTCTGTCCTCCACTCGTTACCTGTATTAATGGCACCTGTTTGACCTCGTTATCTGTATAATAGACACCTGTCCACAGCTTCAAACAGTCAGACTCCAAACTCAACCATGGCCAAGACCAAAGAGCTGTTGAAGGACACCAGAAAGACAATTGTAGACCTGCACCAGGCTGGGAAGAGTGAATCTACAATCAGTGGCTGGCTAAATACTTTTTTTGCCCCACTGTTTAGTGAAGAAATGCCGTGGTCGCGCCGATAATCGTATTTCTCTTTCACTGTCAATACATTATTCATTATGATTATGTGAGATGTCAAATACCTTATTTTAAAATAAGCGTTGTGTTAATTAATTTCCCCAACTTCTGCACAAATATAGACTAACATACACATTCAAAACATCCAAAGCACGTGCTTTACAAGCAGGCTAAAGGTACATCAGTTATCTCCTCTGATCAGTGGTTCTTTATCTTTGCTAGTACAGAATGTAACTGAGAAACATGCAGGTACCACTGATTATCTTCAGGCTATGACAATATAATCTGTGTTCAGATAAAGCTGATGCCACTACCTGTGTGTGTGTGTGTGTGTGTGTGTGTGTGTGTGTGTGTGTGTGTGTGTGTGTGTGTGTGTAGGCTAAGCTGATGTCAGAGTGCACTGAGAGTATAGACAACGTGAAGCGAGTCAAGCACATCCTCAGCGCTGATGATGTGACCGAGGATCAGGGTTTGTTCACACTGTCTTCTACAGACAAACAGACAGGTGGGTATTGAATTGTCCCTTGCTAGACAGTATCGGTTGTGGGTCGCTCTGGATAAGGGTGTGTGCTAAATGTAAAAATGTCAAAAACACCACTGTACTGTAGTGCTCGTGGTGGCACAGTACTGGAATGAACCAGAAGGTCCAGGGTTCAAGCTCCCGCACTGGCTCTTGACGCTGTAGCATGTAGATTGTCATATGCTAAACCTGACCAACAAGCCTATGTGAGATCAGAGGTATTAGTAATGGAGCTCCATGTACACTGTCTCGACTACATTTGGGATAATCAGGATTTAAGGACATTCCTTCTTCATCTCAGGTGTGATTGAGAGATGGGAGCTCTTTGAGGCTCAGATGCAGGCTCATGGCGAGGCTGTATCAGACTCCAGTCATCAGGACCTGTCCCAGCTTCAGAAGCTGAACTCTGACCTCAGTGATGTGACGGAGTGGTTGGATGGCACGTTGCCTGACCTGGAGAGGCTTCTGATGGCAGAGGAACATCCAACACTCCAAGACATGGAGAGGAGCATCCACAGACTGAAGGTAAAACCAGACGGCATAGGAAACGATACGATAATAGCACTTTTGCCTGTGGCCGGCGAATTCTGTGATAGTCTCCAGGGTAACGCTAAAGAACAGAGAGAGCAGGTGATGCAAATGTTCAGTTTGATATCAAAGCATTCGCTGTTTATATTTTCCTCTCCTCCAAGGACGTTCAGAGGACGTTTGGCTGCTACAAGGCTCTAATGATCAGTGCAAACCTGACTGGCCGGGCCTTCCTGCAAGGAGAAGCTACAGAGCTGGAAGAGCTGAAGACAAAGCTTCAGGCGGCCAATCAGAAGTGGACACGGGCCTGCGGCGCTCTCGACGCCTGGGAGAACCACCTGCACCATGCGCTCCTACAGTGTCAGGTGTGGGAAATGGCCAATCAGATCGCTGCATCAGTAATGACATGACAGAAATCATCTAACTAGGGTGCTTTCAATTGGAATGATCCATTGATCTTCAGGTGTTCCCCGGTTTACGTTGGGCCGACTTGACGATATTTCAACTTTATGATGAATCCAGCAAAAACCGTACTGTGAATTTTGAATTTCGAAACAGCCGTGGTCACGCCGATTATTTATTTATTTATTTAATGTAAGCGTTTTAGCATGTTTAAGGTACGCTACACACTACGATGCGTTTCAGTGCTTGGCAGTGTGTGACGGAGGGAGTCACGTGGTACGAGTGATGAGTCCTGGGAAATGTAGTGAGGAAAAGCCCTGGTGGTGTTTAAGCCCATTTAATGTATGCTACACTATGATGTATACAGTATAAATTAAACTTATGATGAACGTATCCCTGCTGTACATCAGATATTTGAATATCAGTGCTAAAATACAATTGTAGAAACGTTCTTGATATAGTTAGTGTTTCTGCTAACCTAAAGTTTGTGTCCATGACGTTTGACCCCCAGGAGTTCCACGAGAAGCTGCACTCTCTGCTGTTGTGGCTGGCTGGAGCTGAGAGTCAGCGCTACATGGTGAACATCCACAATCCCAATGTAGACCCCAGCGTACTGCAGCAGCACAGGGATGCACTCAAGGTAGTGTGTGTGTGTGTGTTTATGGTTCCTTACAAATTTTTAGAAACAATCCTTTCACATTTCCGCTTTACTTCATTTCACATCATCACGAATTTCACATCATTTTGTAGTGGGTTTTTTATTATTTATATATAGTTTTAGGGGCATAAAGATGTAGAACGTGTCATTATGGGACTAAAATCGCATGGGGTGCTGGGTAATTTTCTTTTCACAGGTGGTACTTGGTCATTTTATTTCCGTCCAGATCTGCAATATGTGTTCTCCTCCTGAAAATTACAGGCAGGATTACCTTCTATGTCTCGCCAAACTCGGTGGCGCTCTGATCATTTTAGTCCCATCCAGACGCGCATCTCCATGATTTTACAGGCACGTCACCCCGCCTTTGCCCACCGCGTCTCCCTGTGGATCTAACAGACGTTCCAAATCTACAAACGCAGACTTTTAAAAAGTCATGGTACTGTTTTACTGACCTGGATGTTGGGAGATGTTTTTCTCACATCGCTCAGAGAGCTATGAAGGAAAGAAAAATGAAAAGCCAGGTAGTGCCAGCTGATTAAAAGGGCATTTTCAATGGAATTACTTTATATTTAAATATACATGATATACAGTACTGTGCAAAAGTCTTAGGCCGATCTTGACCATTTATAATTATGTATCAGTCTAGTTATTAGAATACAACCAGAAAATACAGGAAGTTTGCAATAGCAATAACATCGGGATGCCAAGTTGACTCTTCTACAGTCTGAAGAAGCTTGATCAGGAATGGCCGTCTTGGAAGGGGAGCAGCACAGAGAAAACTTTTTCAGAAGGGGAACAGGGTGAAAGGCTGTAATGGTAATATTAAAATGTAATGGTGGCCTAAGATTTTGCACAGGACTGTATACACTTAGTTTTCGGTAATAAATGACAAGTTCCCTCAGTCAGTTACATGTGACGTGAATATCCAGGTTAGTAAAGGAAACAACCTGCTATAAAGTTGTTCACTGAGGAGATGGGTAAAAATGAAGGAAGAGGCGCCCCCGATAAGCTAATCTGTGCCGTATAGGGCTGTCACGCCCTATCTCTGGTGTGTTCGTCTCATTGGATTAAATCGCATCTGCCTAATGGAGTTCATTTCAGCTTCCAGCACCATTTCTGCCATTTAAATGCTTGATGTTAACTTATACTAACCCGTGTGTGTGTGTGTGTGTGTGTGTGTGTGTGTGTGTGTAGGCGGTGCATCAGGAGCTCCAGAGCAGGGAGGGGGAGGTTCTCTCCCTACAGCGTCTCTCCTCTCACATTCTGCATGTGGAGCAGGGGGAGGAAAGCATGGAGGCTAAAGAGAAGGTGCACGTCATTAACAACAAGCTCCGCCTACTACTGAGGCAGGTCGCTCACGACCTCGGCACGCTGCAGGTGCGACTGGTATGTAGAGACTACACCCATGCAAAAGCTTGGGCAGCCCTGGTCTAATATGAAACGATAAATAGAGAACAAAGTTCAATACGGAAATTGGGTTCATATAATATTATAGGAAAAAATGTGATCCAAAAGGAAAGGAAACTTTTTTACGTTCAGCTTTTGTTCTTCCCTTTTAAACCTGTTTTACTTGTGTTCACCATTTCAGCAGTACAGCACTTAACACCAGTAGAAAATGAGAAGGTGTTCCTAGATGACTACTTTAGAACATTAAGCCACTTTAAGCTTTTTACGTACACAGTGGTGCTTGAAAGTTTGTGAACCCTTTAGAATTTTCTGTATTTCTGCATAAATATGACCTAAAACATCAGATTCTCACACAAGTCCTAAAAGAAGATAAAGAGAACCCAGTTAAACAAATGAGACCAAAATATAATTGGTCATTTATAGAGCAGTGGCTTTCTCCTTGCAACCCTGCCATGCACACCATTGTTGTTCAGTGTTCTTCTGATGGTGGGCTCATGAACATTAACATTAGCCAATGTGAGAGAGGCCTTCAGTTGCTTAGAAGTTACCCTGGGGTCCTTTGTGACCTCACCAACTATTACACACCATGCTCTTGGAGTGATCTTTGTTGGTCGACCACTCCTGGGGAGGGTAACAATGGTCTGGAATTTCCTCCATTTGTACACAATCTGTCTGACTGTGGATTGGTGGAGTCCAAACTCTTTAGAGATGGTTTTGTAACCTTTTCCAGTCTGATGAGCATCAACAACTCTGAGCTCCTCAGAAATCTTTGTTCGTGCCATGATACACTTCCACAAACGTGTTGTGAAGAGCAGACTTTGCCAGATCCCTGTTTTCTTTAAATAAAACAGGGTGCCCACTCACACCTGATCGTCATCCCATTGATTGAAAACACCTGACTCTAATTTCACCTTCAAATTAACTGCTAATCCTAGAGGTTCACATACTTCTGCCACTCACTAATATGTAATATTGGATCATTTTCCTCAATAAATAAATGACCAAGTATAATATTTTTGTCTCATTTGTTTAACTGGGTTCTTTATCTACTTTTAGGACTTGTGTAAAAATCTGATGATGTTTTAGGTCATATTTATGCATAAATCTAGAACATTCTAAAGGGTTCACAAACTTTCAAGCACCACTGTAATAGGGTAATAAATATATTCTTTACACCTAAACGTTTTTTCACCATTTTGGAATTGTTAAGAAAAATCGGTAGCAGTATCGGAATCGATCAAATCCGAGCTAATTCTCATATGGTGAGTTGCTAGAACCCATCGAACACTGCACTTAGGTTCCCCTACGTCACAAACCCAGTCTGACAGGTGGCACAGGCACGTCGTTCGCTAAGAACACCTCGCTATGCGTACGCTTTGTTTGACTTTGCATTCGCCTGGGCTCTGACGATCCGGCGTGTGTTGCAGGAGCCTGAGGGTTCAGCAGATGACGTTGCTGTGAGGAGTGCTGCAGGCGTTCCTGCTCTAATGGACGAGGTACCGAGAACAAAGCAGTATAAAAGCTGCTGCCTCCGTCCGTCCTTTTAGCTCAGTCATTGTTCTACCGGTGCCTGAAACATGCTGACATGCTCCTTTCTCGTTCTCCAGGAGTCGAGGGCTGTTCGAAGAGGACCTGCTGGAGGTGTTAAGTACGTACCACGCTCTCCTCAGATGTTATAATGTCAGATGAGTCTGCATGTGGCTGCTGCTTTACATGTACAGAGCATGATGTAACAAATGCTAAGGGTTTGATCGTGCTAATGAGCTCTGAAGTTTGATCTCCCTTTTTTATTTGTAAAGTGCTTTTATTGTGTGCCTGAAAGGTGCTCCATAACCTTGCCTCGGTTGTTTTATCCAAACCAATTCTCTAATCGCTTCTCCTTAATCTGGTGCATGTTCCTGACCTGTGCCGCTCTGTCTGACTCCTAGGGAACCGCAGAAGGACGTTTCGTCGAGCAGACCCTTCCTGTATCGGGTTCTGAGAGCCGCCTTTCCTCTACACCTGCTCTTCCTGCTGCTGCTGGTGATGGCGTGTCTGGTTCCTCTGTCCGAGGACAAAGACAGCTGCGCCCTGTCCAACAACTTCGCCCGCTCCTTCTACCCGATGCTGCGCTACACCAACGGTCCTCCTCCTACTTGAGGCGGCCTAATTAGTTCCCGCACAGGACGAGCCTTTCTCTCAGACCTTCGGCGGCCCCACATTCTGCTGGGAGCTTCTTTTTCAAAAAGTACTACAGGCTGTAAGAGTTTCTCCTCAGTTTTCCTCACTTCCTCCCTACAAGAAGACAGAGATTTGAAGTAGCGGTCAGAGACGGACAGTAGCCTACAGTCCTATGCAAGAATCGGTATGAATTGGTTTTTTAAGTGCCATTTTTAGGCAGAATGTTTTAGTTTATCGATACGGTTGCTGTGGACAAAATACTAGGTTCAGCGTAGACACGCTTCCATGACCTTAATCGTGTTCCTCACAGGATTTAGGCTGTTCACAAATAATAATAATACAACCTATTTTTCTTGCCAAGCCATAAACACACACTAACGTACATCACTGTGGACCTGTAGTGACTTCACAACGTGTTCAGTATGTATATAACTAAAGGGGATTTGAATTAAACTCCCAACCTGACATCACCAGCATATACATTGTATTGTAGCCAAACCAGGCCCGGGGAGGATCAGTTGCAGGTTTCATTCCAACTGTGTAATCAGCTGGTCATCAAAGAGCTGATCAGGTCTTGATTAGGCTGTATGAATGAAATCCTGCAGCAGTTCCTCGCTCTCGTGTGAGACAGACTTGGCATGTAGTAGCAGTAACCTGGCACGAGGGCTTTTCTGACAGTGAGGAGTACTACACTAATACTGGCAGATTGTTTGTTTCAAGCTAAAGCACATTGCCGAATCTGAGCCGGACCTGAGAGCGTGTTCTCCTTTGCTTTCGCTGCAGGTTACATGAATGTATTTGGATATAAAGAGTGTGTATATATAAAAGCGTGTACATTAGTGTATTATGTAAAGCCCTGCACTAAAGACTGGGTAAAGCCAGGAGTTGAGCCCCTTTAGCCAGACTACGAAAGGTCTATTTGTTATATAATAATTTAAGAAATATTTTATCATATTTATGACCCCGTCACCAGTTTCTCAGCACCCGAGCCATAGCACAGAGATCAGTAAGATAATCCGTGTGTACAGTTTGTGCTTTTATTTTTTGACTATTTATGCAACGATGAGTAGCCAAAAGCCAATTTGTACTTCCTAATAAAGTTGCTTCCCTGGAGCAGCTTGCGCTTCTTGTTTTATTTCACCCATAACAGTCTGGAGGAATTGCGTACAAAACGAAGTGCTGCGTACAACTTTTTTTTTTCAAACGACAGGACTTTTACACTTTATGGCAATGTTTTGCACATGACTATGACACAAATGTCGCCAACAAGCAGGACCTGGACTTTGCAGCCACCTACATTTAGGACTGAAAACATGCCCATAACGATACAATGGTGGAAAACCAAATTAGAAGACTCTGTTTACACTCGGCCATTTCATGCATCTGAATTGCATTCCGATATACGATTCATCAACCTGTATGTTGTGTACGCACTAGCTTTCTGTGACGTTCCTCGTTTCCAAACCATTCTATTTCAAGGCACTTTTAAGGCACAAACATTTTCGCTGCTTTTCCTGGTGAGGTTTGTGGTGTGGTTCTCGGAATTCATTGGGTGGAGGCAAAAGTGGTGGCAGTTCATCCCAGGGCCCTGTAACTACAAGTGTCTGGAATCTGCTGAGTGTCCAGTATTGGACTCTTACATGACCTCAACGGAGAAATGTATCTGCTTTTACATTTTGCTGCGGGTTCACAGCGGTTAGCACTGTCACCAGAGATTCCAGGTTTGACTTCCAGCTCGGACTCCACCTGTGCGAGTTTGCATGTTCTAGTTTATCAAAACAATTTTGCATAAAACAAATACTGAAGATTTGGGCATGTACCATTTTATAAGCAAGGCTGGGCACAGGGTTTATTTCTGATTTGCATATGAGATGGAATTTTCATTAAGCGTAATTGCATGCGATTGAAATTTCAGGCATGAAATGACCGGGTATAAATGAGGTTGAAGACTTAACAATAATTAAGATTCATAGTGCAAAATGATTTTATAATGGCACCAAACGTGACTGAACCATTCTGTTAAAACATTTAGGACAACTGGGTACAGACAGCAAACACGATAGCTGTGAAAATGACACACCATAGTGACATTCACCTTGGAAATTTTTTGCATAAACAAGTTCTGTTTACAGTCGGCGGCGGCACAGGCATTACCAATACTTCCTTGGTATTGAGCTTTTGTGTACCTTGGCACCAGCTTTAATGGTTTTGAAAATGATCCTGTTTTGATTTCGATCCAAAATGAGAAAGATGGTGGATATTCACGTGTGAAACCCCGACTTAATGTCCGTGCAGTCCAGGGTTTGAGTGCAGTTCCAATCCAAGGCGCTTGGGTCGATTTTTCTGTAGGTAGTGCGAGTCAGGCGCACACTCCTGATTCTGCTGCTTGGGTCTCCCAATTCAGACGTACGTAGCACCTATGGCCCGCGTGTGCGTATACAGCTAGTGCAAGTTCAAATTTCAACATATCACCACTGAACACGCTGTCAAGACAGGACAAAAAGTGGACAGTTTTAGAAATGTACCCTATTTTCCGGACTATAAGTCACAACGGTGTATAAAACGTATGCTGCTGAATTTAACAGTAAAATACAGGTACATATGATCCAGGTAAGTGCTGTTTAACATCTGCATCTGTACATTACCACAGTCACATAGTGCTTTATTTTAAACAATAATATTCATTAAAACACAATACTAGAGATGCACCGATCGGCTAGAGGTGATCGGCTATGACCAGTAATGGGCTGATCGGTCTCACATAATAGGTTCTGTTCCCCTCGCCTTTAGTCCACACTTGGGCACTTGTCGTGTCAACAGCGGCAGAAACAACCCCCGCCTTGCTTGGACGTTAAATGGAGTATACATGTATATACTAATCGAACTCAGTCTTCGCGAGGTGGAAATTTTGGAAAAGGAAAAAAAAAAAGACCTGGCAGTGAGGCTATATTCCAAATGGCACACTACATACCACTCGCGTACTACATCTACCTAAAAGTGGGCGGCATGTGAGCGAAATGTAAATCTGTAGTGCCCTGAAGATACCCTGATGAGGAACTACTCCGGTCAGATTTTCACACAAGTGCTAAAAGTAGATAAAGAGAACCCAGTTAAACAACGGATTTTGAAGGTGTAATTAGAGTCAGATGTTTTCAATCAATGGGATGACAATCAGGTGTGAGTGGGCACCCTGTTTTATTTAAAGAACAGGGATCTATCAAAGTCTTTTCGATGTTTGTGGAAGTGTATCATAGCACGAACAAAGGAGATTCTTGAGGAGCTCAGAAAAAGAGTTGTTGATGCTCATCAGGCTGGAAAAGTTTACAAAACCATCTATAAAGAGTTTGGACTCCTCCAATCCACAGTCAGACAGATTGTGTACAAATGGAGGAAATTCAAGATCATTGTTACCCTCCCCAGGAGTGGTCGACCAACAAAGATCACTCCAAGAGCAAGGCGTGTAATAGTTGGTGAAGTCACAAAGGACCCCAGGGTAACTTCTAAGCAACTGAAGGCCTCTCTCACATTGGCTAATGTTAATGTTCATGAGTCCACCATCAGAAGAACACTGAACAACAACGGTGTGCATGGTACGGTTGCAAGGTGAAAGCCACTGCTCTCCAAAAAGAACATTGCTGCTCGTCTGCAGTTTGCTAAAGATCACGTGGACGAGCCAGAAGGCTATTGGAAGAATGTTTTTTGTGGATGGATGAGACCAAAATAGAACTTTTTGGTTTAAAAAGAAAAGCGTTATGTTTGGAGAAAGGAAAACACTGCATTCCAGCATAAGAACCTTATCCCATCTGTGAAACATGGTGGTGGTAGTATCATGGTTTGGACCTGTTTTTGCTGCATCTGGGCCAGGACAGCTTGCCATCATTTATTTAACAATGAATTCTGAATGATATCAGAGAATTCTAAAGAAAATGTCAGGACATCTGTCCATGAACTGAATCTCAAGAGAAGGTGGGTCCATGCAGCAACACAACAACCCTAAGCCACACAAGCCGTTCTACCAAAGAATGGTTACAGAAGAATAAAGTTCATGTTTTGGGAATGGCCAAGTCAAAGTCCTGACCTTAATCCAATGAAATGCTGTGGAAGGACCTGAAGCGAGCAGCTAATGTGAGGAAACCCACCACATCCCAGAGCTGAAGCTGTCTGTATGGAGGAATGGGCTAAAATTCCTCCAAGCCGGTGTGCAGGACTGATCAACAGCTACAGGAAACGTTTAGCTGCAGTTATTGCTGCACAGGGGGGGTCACACCAGATACTGAAAGAAAAGGGTCACATACTTTTGCCACTCACTAATATGTAATATTGGATCATTTTCCTCAATAAATAAGTAGCCAAGTATAATATTTGTCTCATTTGTTTAACTGGGTTCTCTTTATCTACTTTTAGGACTCGTGTGAAAATCTGATGATGTTTTAGATCATATTTATGCAGAAATATAGAAAATTCTAAAGGGTTCACAAACTTCCAAGCACCACTGTATGCATGGGGAGCTATCTTCGTGGTGTACTGCATCCCATCATGTACCAGCCTAGCCTGTTTCACCAATCCAATAGGGCGCCGGATATCGCTGCCAACTCCGTATAAATGTGAGTATAGTGGCTGTGTTGAGGTTGTTCTCAGCAGAATGAGGCTAATGGTCATGCGACGGTGGTGCGGCGGCTGGTGTAGTAGTACGCTACGTTGTATGACAGAACTTGTTACTGTACTGTGAACTACATACAGGGGGCAGTATGCAGTACATATTAGTGTATAGCAGTGTGCCATTTCAAATGCAGCCTGAGACTCATCGGCAGGTCTACACCCTAAATGCTGGTACTCCATAGAACAAGCCCTCAAAACTCATTACTCAACTCGAACCTCACCTTGCCAGACGTGGGATAAGAACCTGAATGGCTCAGTGGTATGGTCTGGACCATGGGGTCCTGGCGTTCAGGGTGTTGGCCTGGAGAGGGCCCTCACCACGGGGTCCCATTCCAGTTCTGTCTCTGTGTTAAAGAGTCTCCATTTCTCACCTTGGGGGGTCAGGAATGTGTGTTACTAATCACAGCACTGTTGGTGGACGTTGGATTTAGTTTTTGTCCCATTCTTACATACAAATAATGTTTCTGTGTCTGAACCTCAACACGGCATTAACTGATCTGAGCAGGTTACAGGTTAAGGGACTTGCTCAGGGGCCCAACAGCAGCGGTTTGGCAGCATTCTGTTTAGTTCACAGCCTTAACTACTGGGCAAAATTTAGTATTTGTACTAATTAGTAGTTTGTAGAGTTATGGATGGCGGATGGATCCAGCACTAAACAGAGCTATTACAGTCCGAAAAATACAGTAACAACAGAGAATGTGTTTTGCTGAATAGAAAAGCATTTTGTTGGAATGTGTCCTGGGTTGTTTAAACCGCACATTTACCCCACTGCAGTCAGCTTTAGTTGAATTGCTAATGTATTGACACAACACTATTAACACTGTACAACATGTTGAGATCCTTTTTCCACAGCTTGCAATAAAATGGGCCAAAAGCATTTTCTTGGCAGGCACATCTGTAGATGAGTTTGTGTTTGTGTGTATGGAGCACTCACTCCTGACTGTACTCAGTCACCTGCGATTCGACCCCTGATGTAATGCAATGCGCCACAGGACTCCGGAGCTGTTCGACGGGACCCTGGGGCTTTTTAAAGGGACTCTGGAGCTTTTCAATGGGACTCTGAAGCTTTTCAACGGGACTCTGAAGGTGGGCGACGGGACTCTGAAGCTTTTCAATGGGACTCTGAAGGTGGGCGACGGGACTCTGAAGGTGGGCGATGGGACTCTGGAGCTTTTCAATGGGACTCTCAAGCTGGGTGACGGGACTCTGAAGCTTTTCAAAGGAACTCTGAAGCTGGGCGACGGGACTCTGGAGCTTTTCAATGGGACTCTGAACCTGGGCGACGGGACTCTGAACCTGGGCGACGGGACTCTGAAGCTTTTCAATGGGACTCTGAAGCTGTGCGACGGGACTCTGAAGCTTTTCAATGGGACTCTGGAGCTGAGCGACGGGACTCTGGAGCTGAGCGACAGGACTCTGGAGCTGAGCGACCTCATTCGGGAGCTGTGCGTCTGGATTCTGCAGCTGTGCACCAGGACTCTGGAGCCGTCCGGCTGTGACTACGTTTGGCAGATTCCCTGCATTCATGCCCCCGCTGTCAGGGCGTGTGCCGGACAGACGTCTGCTCTGAGCTGTGTTTGCATCGAGCATCTCCAGCAACAGGTCATACAACAGGACAACGTTCTTTCTCTTCATACTGTAGAGGTGCTCCATGCCTTTGTTGCTAAATACAAGATGAGAAAAACAGTGGATCGTGGGTCACAGTTTTCACAGACATAGCGGCAAGCTGTTGATCACGTCCTCCCTTTCTTTCAGCCTCGCCATTTTGTAGCGGTACTGATTTGTGTCATTGCTGTGGTTTAGATTCATTGCGTGACATACAGTACGTCTTCAGTCAGATCCACAGCATCCAAGCTCCTGATTCCCCGCTATAAAATACCTCATATGTATCCAAACCACTAACCTGCTATAACAAATGTGTAATGTAACTGATACATATGGTGTCACTGAACGACATTTTGCCTCTACCTGCACCTTCCACTTCCTTCCTATCAGTAAAGAGCTAAACCTTTATAAAGAGATTCAGTATGAGATCAATTAAGGAAGAAACTTTTTATTTACACACATGCTCTTAAAATAAGATAAGTACATACTGGGATGTAATAGACACATTTTGTCTAGGTTCCTTGTAAATTTGTTCATTTCTCTCTGTTAGCCTGACACTCCCTCACACACACACACACACACACACACAGAGCATGAAAGTTTCCTGCGGCAAAATATTTAGCTGACGTCACTAAAACTGAAGGATTCTGAAACATTCCAGAGCGACGTAGGGATTTTCCCATAAGAAATAGATAACCAGCTCCCGCTGTCCAGATATTCGCTATTCAAACCACTTAAATACACACACATATTGTATGAAGTACCTGAGATGTCGAATGTGTGAGAGCAGCATCAGCAGATGAGCGAGCCGAGCAGACTGCTGCTGCATGGACAGACCCGTTCTGGAAATGGCCCAAACCAGAGCATCTGTTACAGCATCGAGCAGCCTTAGTAACTTTGTCCTGCTCTCAATCTCCACCTCACACTCTGGGGAGGTCATGTCTGAGGAGGACACACACACATTTCAGCACTGAGAAACTATTTTCAAACTCTAGCAGGCTTTTGTCACAGGGGTGTAAGCATGTACCCTAAATAAGAAGCCGTATTATACATGGCCTGGCCAAAAAAAGGGTCACCACCTGGATTTAACTAAGTAAATAGTTAAATAGTTAAGAAAGGAGCCTCCCATCGGATAATTACTGCATTGGTGATTGTTTCAGCTGGCAACAAGTTCTTTAACCCTAACTGATGCAGGGAGTAGCTTCTCATTTGTTAAACAACCATGTCCAAAAACACATCCTGTGGTGGTGGAAAAGATGTTCCTCTGTGTCAGAAGGCTCAAATGGTGAAAAAGTGGTTCAGGGAGCATGAGACGTCATTTTCACACATGGATTGGCCACCACAGAGTCCAGAGCTGAACCAAATTGAGAATCTTTGGGATGTGCTGGAGAAGACTATGTGGAGTGGTCCAAATCTCCCATCATCAATACAAGATCTTGGGGAAAAATTAAAAAGCTAAAGGTGGGCCAATGAAATATTGGTGTGACCTTTTTTTTCCAGGCAGTGTGTCTAAACTACTACGTGGCGATGGTCAATGTCCATTTTGGTCAACATCCTGTTCGACAGAACCCAATGCAGATGTTAAACGGTGCAGACCTCCATGTTGAAAGCAAGGAATGCTGTTACGCAGTAAAAATATATGATAGATAGATAAGGCACATCACTTGTACTAACTTTGCAGTTTTTGTTATACATAACAGAAGTACAAAAATTCCAGTGGAGCTTAGAGGCAAAAGATGTGTACGGTCGAAAATATTCTTATACGCAGAAAGAGTTCGGGAACTTTAAGTGTCCCTTTTTCAGTGTTTCAGCCTCCTGACACCAGTCAGGTGACCCTGAATTACCGGAAAGGCCAAACCAATTTTAGGCGAGCAGTGAAATGCACAGACACATGCCGACCCTAAACACCTGAACACATACTGGAGTTGAGAAGGATGAGCGCTTTGAGGCAGACATACTCTTCCCTCTGCAGCTTCAGCTCTCGAAACCTGGAGGAACCGGCAAGGAGCATGTCAAAGATCTCCATGATCCCCTCAACGCAGCTCCATTCCTCCCTGAGAGAGAGAAATGAATTAATTTACAAATGGTTCACACACACACACACACACACACACACACACACACACACACACACACACACACACCCACACGCATACCAGAAACCTAACAGTAAATCACAGTTAAGACGCCAAGGCCGTTTCAGAATGTTATCAAACACTGATATCAGAGTGCGCTGTACGTTTCTACAAAAGACGTCTGTTTTACTACAGTGGCATTGAAACAACTCAAAACCCCAAAAACAAGAAACACACTGCACTCGGCTGCATGATTACACACTGTTTGAGAGAGGTGGCAAATAATCCGGTGTTATGGGAACATTACAAGGTTAGTTAAACCCTTCAAGATAATCACCGCGGAGGAGCGAAATCAAATTCCACACACACGCTCTCTCTGACACATACACACAGGAGTGATGATAAACGGAACACAAACGCAACAGAATGAACTCAAAGGGTTAAACAAGCAAAAACTCTCAAGATATTTCTGGTTGTTTTCTGGTCGACTTCATTTCATTTGTTAATAAACATCCATTCCTGCATTTCAGGCCTGCAACACGTTCCAAAAAACTATTTAGGGCTAGTAATGAGGTAAAAACTAGTGATACTGCTTTATAATCACCTGTTTGAAACCACATTATTTTTGTTTACCTCATTACTAGCCCTAAATTTCCCCCGACCCAACGTTTCCTGTAATGTGCAGCAGGCCTGAATGGATGTTTATTAACAAATGAAATGAAGTCGAGCAGAAAAAAGGCTGAAATATCTTGGGTCCGTACCGTCTGCAATGAAATAAAAGTCAAGTTAGTGTCCCGACTTTTCCTAATTTGGGGTTGTACATTAGTATAACGATTTGTCTCGACGTACAAGCAAAAGTTTTATTATAATAACAAACGAAACACAGGCACGGCTGGTATATTCCCCCTGGCTCTGCAACAGCAACCACAGCAAGTCCTGTGCTGGTCTGGTATTCAGTTAAAACATAGTGTCGGCCCTGCCAGCCAAACCACAGGAGCCACAAGTCACATTATTTGCATAAATTATTGGATAGTCACTTTGAGATGCAAAAATGGCTAAACTGAATTCAATGTACTGAAACAGCGTCCCCATAAAGTGTTGTAGAATAACATGATTCATGCCATGCATACGGTGGTGCTTGAAAGTTTGTGAACCCTTTAGAATTTTCTACATTTCTGCATAAATATGACCTAAAACATCAACAGATTTTCACACCAGTCCTAAAAGTAGATAAAGAGAACCCAGTTAAACAAATGAGACAAAAATATTATACTTGGTCATTTCTTTATTGAGGAAAATGATCCAATATTACATATTAGTGAGTGGCAAAAGTATGTGACCCTTTGTTTTTCAGTATCTTGGTGTGACCCCCCTGTTGCAGCAATAACTGCAGCTTAAACGTTTCCTGTAGCTGTTTGATCAGTCCTGCCACACCGGCTTGGAGGAATTTTAGCCCATTCCTCCGTACAGAACAGCTTTCAGCTCTGGGATGTTGGTGGGTTTCCTCACAATTAGCTGCTCGCTTCAGGTCCTTCCACAACATTTCCATTGGATTAAGGTCAGGACTTTGACTTGGCCATTCCAAAACATGAACTTTATTCTTCTGTAACCATTCTTTGGTAGAACAGCTTGTGTGCTTAGGGTCGTTGTCTTGCTGCATGACCCACCTTCTCTTGAGATTCAGTTCATGGACAGATGTCCTGACATTTTTTCCTTTAGAATTCTCTGATATCATTCAGAATTCATTGTTCCATCAATGATGGCAAGCCGTCCTGCCCAGATGCAGCAAAAAACAGGCCCAAACCATGATACTACACCACCACCATGTTTCACAGATGGGATAAGGTTCTTATGCTGGAATGCAGTGTTTTCCTTTCTTCAAACATAATGCTTTTCTTTTCAATTTTTCTTCTATTTTGGTCTCATCCGTCCACAAAACGTTCTTCCAATAGCCTTCTGGCTCGTCCACGTGATCTTTAGCAAACTGCAGATGAACAGCAATGTTCTTTTTGGAGAGCAGTGGCTTTCTCTTTGCAACCCTGCCATGCACACCGTTGTTGTTCAGTGTTCTTCTGATGGTGGACTCATGAACATTAACATTAGCCAATGTGAGAGCCCTTCAGTTGCTTAGAAGTTACCCTGGGGTGGATTGGTGGAGTCCAAACTCTTTAGAGATGGTTTTATAACCTTTTCCAGTCTGATGATCATCAACAAGTCTTTTTCTGAGGTCCTCAGAAATCTCCTTTGTTCGTGCCATGATACACTTCCACAAACATGTTGTGAAGAGCAGACTTTGATAGATCCCTGTCCTTTAAATAAAACAGGGTGCCCACTCACACCTGATTGTCATCCCATTGATTAAAAACACCTGACTCTAATCTCACCTTCAAATGAACTGCTAATCCTAGAGGTTCACATACTTTTGCCACTCACTAATATGTAATACTGGATCATTTTCCTCAATAAATAAATGACTAAGTATAATATTTGTGTCTCATTTGTGTAACTGGGTTCTCTTTATCTACTTTCAGGACTTGTGTGAAAATCTGATGATGTTTTAGGTCCTATTTATGCAGAAATCTAGAACATTCTAAAGGGTTCACAAACTTTCAAGCACCACTGTATACACAGCTATAAAAAAAGCTGGGTAAGGACATTAAAACACATGTCATGTAAGCTGTATACAACAATAAAGTCACCTGCTGAGTTTGAGATCTGGAGAGAAGATTAAATTTCCAGGATGATCTACAGACCTCCACATCAGACCAAGCATGAGCACTTCCAGCCAGCAGCACTCCAACAGCTGGACTTGATGAGATAAACTCAGTTCCACGAAACCTGTTAAGGTTAAGAGCTGTCAGAGCGCACGCAGTTACACACTCAAAATATTATTATTAACACCGTGTGCCAGAGTCAGAGAGGAACCATTCATTTATTTAACTGTCAACAACTACTTATGCGTTTGTCAATGTCATGAAACGTAGAAACATTTTAACAGAAAATTACAGAGAAGTCTCCACCATGAATTACACTAGGTTATAATTACCACACTTTCAGGCCTTCATTTGTTCAGCGCTACCGTTCTTTAATCGTACCACTGAGACGTATGTCTGCTTCTTGTAAACATGTCAATATTTGGTCTAAAAGTTGCGTTTTCTTCTTTTCATGAAAAAGTGATGTTACTTGGTGGCACTCTTCCTTGCTTATCAACTTGGGAAATTAACAAAGCCTTTCATGATATCAGTGCTTTCACATAAGACAAAGCACTTCATGTTCTGACCATCACAGCCAGTCAGATCCGTCCCTATTATTATTATTATTATTATTATTATTATTATTATGATAAACACCAGCTACTGGAAATCAAGTCGAGACAAAATTGATTTATACAGCATTTTTTACAACGAATCCCTAACTTAGCAAACCTAGGGCAACTCAAAAAGGGACTCGACATCTGTGGGAAGCCTAGATGTTATATGTAAGAATTAAACTTACAGTTACCCAAGTAATAAGTGTAACTGTGTGAAAAAGTGATTGCCCCCTTGTTAAAACATAACTATGGTTTATCACACCTGAGTTCACCGTCTCTAGCCACACCCAGGCCTGATTATTGCCACACCTGTTCTCAATCAGAACATCACTTAAACAGGACCTGCCTGACAAAGTGAGGTACACCAAAAGATCCTTAAAAGCTACACATCATGCCGAGAGCCAAATAAATTCAGAAACAACTGAGAAAGAAAGTATCTGAGCTCTATCAGTCTGGAAAGGGTTATAAAGCCATTTCTAAAGCTTTGGGACTCCAGCGAACCACATTGAGAGCCATTATCCACAAATGGAGAAGACATGGAACAGTGGTGAACCTTCCCAGGAGTGGCTGACCGACCAAAATTACCTCAAGAGCGCAGCAACAACTCATCCAAGAGGTCACAAAAGACCCCACAACAACATCCAAAGAACTGCAGGCCTCACTTGGCTCAGTTAAGGTCAGTGTTCATGCCTCCACCATAAGAAAGAGACTGGGCAAAAATCACCTGCATGGCAGAGTTCCAAGACGAAAACCACTGCTGAGCAAAAAGAACATTAAAGCTTGTCTCAAGTTTTCCAGAACACATCTTGATGATCCCCAAGACTTTTGGGAAAACATTCTGTGGACTGACGAGACAAAAGTTGAACTCTTTGGAAGGTGTGTGTCCCATTACATCATTTCAGACAAAGAACATTATAGCAGCAGTAAAATATGGGGGTGGTAGTGTGATGGTCTGGGGCTGTTTTGCTGCTTCAGGACCTGGAAGACTTGCTGTGATAAATGGAACTATGAATTCTGCTGTGTACCAAAAAATCCTGAAGGAGAATGTCCGGCCAGCTGTTGGTGACCTCATGCTGAAACGAACTTGGGTTCTGCAGCAGGACACTGATCCAAAACACCAGCAAGTCCAGCTCTGAATGGCTGAAGAAAAACAAAATGAAGACTTTGGAGTGGCCTAGTCAAAGTCCTGACCTGAATCCTATTGAGATGCTGTGGCATGACCTTACAAAGGCCGTTCATGCTGGAAAACCCTCCAGTGTGGCTGAATTACAACAATTCTGCAAAGATGAGTGGCCAAAATTCCTCCACAACGCTGTAAAGGACTCATTGCAAGTTATCATAAACACTTGGTTGCAGTTGTTGCTGGTAAGGGCGGCCCAACCAGTTATTAGGTTTGGGGGCAATCACTTTTTCACACAGAGCCATGTAGGTTTGGATTTTTTTCTCCCTTAATAATAAACACCTTCATTTAAAAACTGCATTTTGTGTTTACTTGTGT
The DNA here is from genome assembly GCA_025084515.1 of Ancistrus triradiatus. Classification (NCBI taxonomy): domain Eukaryota; kingdom Metazoa; phylum Chordata; class Actinopteri; order Siluriformes; family Loricariidae; genus Ancistrus; species Ancistrus triradiatus. The sequence goes on from JAJAGP010000514.1 coordinate 332,901, forward strand.
TGTCTGACTAATATTTAAATTGGTTTGATGTTCTGAAACACTTCAGTGCGACAAACATGCAAAAAAAATAGGAAATCAGGAAGGGGCAAACACTTTTTCACACCACTGTATCTCAGTTGCAATCATATCATATAATCCATTAGTGCTCCGATGCTCTCTCAGCGATACTGACCCGGGATCTTCTTAGCCCAGCTGATCATAAGGACGAGCTCTTTGTCGGCGAGGCGTGTGAGTGACATCATCACGCTGCTCTCCGTGTACGGTTTCTTCATGGGCAGTCTCAGGTAGATCTGCGGCGGCTCCGCCTCCAGGATGCACTGCACCAGTCGGTCAGGGGACAAACCCAAAACCTGGGACTCCGACGCCACTCTGGGGTCCGGCAGCGAGAGCGTGAGATGGAGCTGGGCCTGATGATGTCGCTGTGCGTGACCTCTGGCGCCCACCAGCCCGGCTGGACGATCTCTGGTTTGTTGAGCGCGCCGATGCCGGGAGCCTCGATAGCCACACCTCTCTCTCCTCACACCTGCAATTAGTAACAGAAACGCTCCCAGCAACTGCATTAGGAATTAGGTTAGGTTATTGCATTTTTGTCCAATCTTATCCACTATGGCTGCCTACCACACTTCATCATGCCCACTTCGTAGCATTTGCGCAGACGGCAGGCTTGGCAGCTCTTACGTCGGTTCTTGTCGATCGTGCACTGGTTGGTGGCCGGACAGATGTAGTCGTTGTGACCTGGAATGGACACGAAATGATATACCATTTAATGTGTATAGAGTCTATAGCAAATCATCATATCCCTTGGAAATACTCATTTTTCCACTCTTACTGTCTCAGGAGACATTAATATCCAGCTTTAGTTACACATTTTGTCTTACAACAGTCAGGTAAAAAAGGGAAATCTTGGCTTTAATTGTAAGCATGAAGCTGTTTGGGTATGTCTCTACCAGTGTTAGTTCCGTGGACAATTTATTTTCGTCATAGTTTTCGTCAACGACCCTTTTTTTTTAACGAAAACAAGAGGATGACTAAATTAAAATGAATGAAAAACAACCAAAACCTTTGTCGACGAATAAAAATGAGGCAAAAATGTTTGGCAGAGGCGACATCCAAATCCAAATCTGACAGTTTTGCAGCGGGTAGGGAAAAGATCCAATCATAACTTTAGTTACACCAATGAAACAAAAATATTATACTTGGTCATTTAAGTTACCCCGAGGTCCTTTGTGACCTCACCAACTATTACACGCCTTGCTCTTGGGGTGATCTTTGTTGGCCGACCACTCCTGGGGAGGGTAACAATGATCTGGAATTTCCTCCATCTGTACACAATCTGTCTGACTGTGGATTGGTGGAGTCCAAACTCTTTAGAGATGGTTTTGTAACCTTTTCCAGTCTGATGAGCATCAACAACGCTATCTGAGCTCCTCAGAAATCTCCTTTGTTTGCGCCATGATACACTTCCACAAACATGTGTTGTGAAGAGCAGATCACACCAGATACTGAAAGCATAGGTTCACATACTTTTGCCACGCACTAATATGTAATATTGGATTATTTTCCTCAATAAATAAATGACCAAGTATAATATTTTTGTCTCATTTGTGTAACTGGGTTCTCTTTATCTACTTTTAGGACTTGTGTGAAAATCTGATGATGATTTAGGTCATATTTATGCAGACATATAGAACATTATAAACGGTTCACAAACTTTCAAGCACCACTGTAAGAATTAAATATGTTTCCAGTTCGCGACATGGATACATTTTACTTTGCCTAAAAAGTGTTCACACTATCTTTAAGGAGTATTCGGATAACAACTCCGTTTTATATGATAATTATGAATAAATGCATATAGAGCAGGCACCATATATCTGATCTTCTGATCTTATAAGTTTAATAAATCCTAATGTATCATCTATTCTAACTTGAGTCTATTCTACAATATCTCGTGCCCACACCGAGTTTGAAGCAGATTGGTAGAAATTGCAGATTGGTGACTACCTTTACTGTATACTGTTACTATCAATGCATGCATATAGACCTGAGCTTATATCTTCATTAGATCTAATTATACATCATTCATTCCAACTTGATGTTGCAACTACTTTGATGTATACTATTATTATCAAAATATGCTTGTAGATGTTTCAGATCACTACATTTTGACTAAAACTAAATCAAAATTTGCTGTCAAAATTAACACTGGTCTCTACCACATTTGAGCACCTAGATCATGGAATATTTGCCGGTTTGTCTACAAGTTACATGGTGAGCAGCAATTAACTGTTATCAATCTTTTCGATTTAGGATTTAGGTCAGGGCTCTGAAATTTAATCTTCTCTCCAGATCTCAAACTCAGCAGGTGACTATATTGTTGTATACAGTATATATGGGTCAGTTCCATGACATGTGTTTTAATGTCCTTACCCAGCTTTTTTATAGCTGTGTATACAGTGGTGCTTGAAAGTTTGTGAACCCTTTAGAATGATCTATATTTCTGCATAAATATGACCTAAAACATCATCAGATTTTCACAAATATTATACTTGGTCATTTATTTATTGAGGGAAATGATCCAATATTACATATTAGTGAGTGGCAAAAGTATGTGAACCTCTAGGATTAGTTAAATTGATGGTGAAATTAGAGTCAGGTGTTTTCAATCAATGGGATGCCAATCAGGTGTGAGTGGGCACCCTGTTTTATTTAAAGAACAGGGATCTATCAAAGTCTGCTCTTCACAGCACGTTTGTGGAAGTGTATCATGGCACGAACAAAGGAGATGGTCGACCAACACAGATCACTCCAAGAGCAAGGCGTGTAATAGTTGGTGAGGTCACAAAGAACCCCAGGGTAACTTCTAAGCAACTAAAGACCTCTCTCACATTGGCTAATGTTAACGTTCATGAGTCCACCATCAGAAGAACACTGAACAACAATGGTGTGCATGGCAGGATTACAAGGAGAAAGCCACTGCTCTCCAAAAAGAACATTGCTGCTCGTCTGCAGTTTGCTAAAGATCACGTGGACGAGCCAGAAGGCTATTGGAAGAATGTTTTGTGGACGGATGAGACCAAAATAGAACTTTTTGGTTTAAAATAAAAGCGTTATGTCTGGAGAAAGGAAAACACTGCATTCCAGCATAAGAACCTTATCCCATCTGTGAAACATGGTGGTGGTAGTGGTAATGGTTTGGACCTGTTTTGCTGCATCTGGGCCAGGGCGACTTGCCATCATTGATGGAACAATGAATTCTGAATGATATCACGAGATTCTAAAGGAAAATGTCAGGACATCTGTCCATGAACTGAATCTCAAGGAGAAGGTGGGTCATGCAGCAAGACAACGACCCTAAGCACACAAGCCGTTCTACCAAAGATGGGTTACAGAAGAATAAAGTTCATGCTTTGGAATGGCCAAGTCAAAGTCCTGACCTTAATCCAATGGAAATGTTGTGGAAGGACCTGAAGTGAGCAGCTAATGTGAGGAAACCCACCAACATCCCAGAGCTGAAGCTGTTCTGTACGGAGGAATGGGCTAAAATTCCTCCAAGCCGGTGTGCAGGACTGATCAACAGCTACAGGAAACGTTTAGCTGCAGTTATTGCTGCACAGGGGGGTCACACCAGATACTGAAAGAAAAGGGTCACATACTTTTTCCACTCACTAATATGTAATATTGGATCATTTTCCTCAATAAATAAATAACCAAGTATAATATTTGTCTCATTTGTTTAACTGGGTTCTCTTTATCTACTTTTAGGACTTGCGTGGAGATCTGATGATGTTTTAGGTCATATTTATGCAGAAGTATAGAAAATTCGAAAGGGTTCACAAACTTTCAAGCACCACTGTATCTCCAGATAAAAGAAGAACAAGGAGCCCTACAGCAGAAGGTTTGGTCCCCACAGATCCCTGATCTCATCGTCATTGAGACAGAATCTGGTGAGACGACCATAGTCAGCTGAGCACTTGCAAAAACTGCACCCCCGGGTACCTCTGAGAGCTGATGCTGTTTTTAACACAAGGGTGGTCACATCACATATTTATTTGGTTTAGGCTTCTTCTGTTTGTCAAGCTCATTTTTGTAAAATAAACGTTTGTAAATCTGAAATAGCCGTTCATGTCCCACTGATGCAGAGACATGAACGCTAATACTGTAAAACAGCACCTAAAACGTATGAATAGTAATGTGTAAGCACATTTTCCATCATCGAATGGCTGCATGGAGCTAAACTGCTCAGTTGTGGCTACTTGTCCTGTTGCTATTGGTACACACTGTATGATCTTACTGACTGACTGAACTGATTCCAAACCTCTGGTTAAATAAGACTTCAAGGTCACTGGACTTTTTTTAAATGGCGAAACAAGTGTGGTTCGGGTTTTGGGCGTCAGGTTCTGCTGCTTTCCCTCATTAAGGAGACATAACACAGGAGCATGTCTAATCTCAGGGGAGAACCCAGTGCAGTCGCCTTAGGCCATCTATGATCTGTAATTACAATGCGTGTGCATTTAGGGAAACCAAAAGGCCACATTCCAAAGAAATTATACAATTCAAGCTACTTTGTTTTTTGAGCAATGCTGCTTTCTTGGGGCACAAAAGGTCAAGAAACCTTTGTTCCTTCTATAGTAATGGATATGTAAACACTGTTTTCAGGTCTGCTTTCACTTTCTTTCATAAAGCAGCGTCTCTGTTCAATAAGACAACACAGACTGGGGAAAACACTGCACATGTCCCCTTGCCTGCCTCTGTTACAGCATGAAGCAGACGCCATAACCGAGAGCAAACTACAACTGTGCCAAGCAGCTGAAGCTGAACCCAACAGTGGCAGCTTGTTGAACCCAGGATTTGAACCCACAACCTTACAATTAGAGAGTCAACTGCTCTGGATTCTCAACTGGGATACCATTAGATGCAAGGAATATATGAATATATAAAGATGACCAACTCCAGCAGTGGCAAAAGTTTAAAGCCCCATAGAGTAAATTAACGCCACACACTGCTAACATAACATTAAGACAAAGACTGTATAATGAAAACGTTTAACAGAGATGTCACAGCCCTGATCCATGCTACATTAATTTGGTACTATTTAAAATAGAACACCTGCTACATCCATGAGACTAGCACACCTAAAGTCACAGCCAAAAGTTTGTAGACACCAAGGAAGTGACTATGGAATTTGTATCATCTTTGCCTTAACAACAGGCTTCACTGTTTTGAGAAGGCTTTAGAATAGGTTTGGAACACGACAATGGTGTTGGACAATGATAAAAACCCTGGCTCGACGGCGTTCCAACTCATCTCAAACGTGTCTGATGGAGGTCAGGGCTTTCTGCGAGCCAGCCAAGCTCTCCAAAGCTAGCAAACCATTCTTTTTGGACTTTAAGACAGAAACTTGAATTATCTGGGAGGTGGAAATCTATAAAAGTAAGAGTGGGTGGTCTGGCAAAAATATATCGCAGTATTTTCAAACTAAAACGCAAAAGATTGTTTTCTTTACCTTGAATGCTCCTCTTGAAGAAGGCCTTGCAGCCTTCACACGACCAGACGCCGTAGTGGTAACCTGAAGCGTAGTCGTGACACACAACACAAAAGTGCATGTCACTTTTGGCCACGACACCCAATGAGGAAGAGGTGCTCAGAGCTTCAGTGCTGTCCTCCAGCGCCTTTCCATACCGGTGTCCGCGAGACAGACAAGAACTAGGGAAAGAACAGTCAGACAAAGCCAAAAAAAATGGCAAACGAACGAACCACGCGTTCAGACTCGACCCTGGCGCTCGCTAGGAATTGCTCTGCCAGGCAAGCATCCCCTGCAGGAATGAAGCAGGACGTCCTGCACAAACCTCACCTCGCCAGAGACGGGATACAAACCAGAGTGGCCCAATGGTAGACCGCCTGTGTGCTCTTGATTAGTATCTCACCTCTGGCAAAGTGAGGTCCCAGTTGTTTCGAAAGTGGCGTTTGGTTCGAAGTTGGTTGGCACAGTTCAGACGTTCACCAATATGGTTTTTCTGGCACCAAAAGCCTGAGACGGCTTCACGTGTGTCCAGGATATACGTGTCCTCCATGTTACCACCCTGCCAGAGTGTCCTGCTTCTTCACACTTTTCTGTAGTGTGTTAAGCAATCACACCATACCTGGTACGAATGGACCAGGCATAGCGATGCAGGTAGACAGAAATACAAGTTGTACGTTTGCATGAGCATGCTGCGCCTCACCAGAGCCCTCCTCTGGCTTGGGACTGGGTTTGTGTGACCCCTCGACTGCTGTGATAATTACCCAAAAAACGTGGTCTCCATCCAAACAATAACAAATACCAATGAAACATTCACACTGTGTCAGCCTAACATGCAGTCTTGCACAACTGCAAAATGTACACAGGAAGTAGTGGTTAATAGTTAAGGTACTGGACTACTGACCAAAAGGTTCAGGGTTCAAGTTCTAGTTCTGCCACTGACTGGCGACTCAGATCTTGGCCCCACTCTGTGTATTTGAGAGATCACACAAGAAGTGGGAAATCCATGCAAAACGTCTTATGACATATCCAATACAGTAAGATACCCTTGCAAATGCACACTCGGACCCTAAACCTGAGAAGGTTCCCTCAGTTATCGAATAGATTCGATGTGACCATAAACAGACGATATATTATTAGAGATGCACCAATGTTTCAGATACCAAAGATTTTCCCAAACCAACACGTGGAGCTTGGTCTCATTTTAATTGTAAAAACATGACAGTAATCAAAAACTTATTTCCTTTGCTCTCCAGACGTTCGATCTGTGCCTCAGCAGGACAAGGTTTGCTGTGCGTCGTTGGGAAATCATAAACGAATGGAGCCTCGCTGCATTTAGCAGACACCCTTAACCAGAGCGTCTTCCAACTGAAGTTCACTACAAGCACAATCAGTTCAAGGTATATGGCCTTGATCAGAGGTCCAAAGGTCCAACAGTAGCAGTTTGGCAGAGTTGAGGCTTGAACCCTGGACTGCTAGCCCATTTTTTTTAAGTCATTTTAGCAGACGCCCTTATCCAGAGCAACTTACAATTTATTCAGGCTTATAATCCAAGCAATATGGGTTAAGGGTCCTGCTCAAGGACCCAACAATGGCAGCTTGGCAGACCTTCTGGTCCATAGTCCAGTACCTTAACCACTAGTATACTACAGTCCATAATCCAGTACCTTATATGTTTGAACTGATGCTGGTGCTAAATTCTTTATCACCACTTATAACAGTCTCTGATAAAGCATGCACGCTTACCCATTCTGACCCGGCATGTTTGGCTTGGTCTCGTTCCAGGGCGTGTGTGTGCGTGGCTCACTGTACGCCAGTCCAGGTGGGCAGTGCAGGGTGAGTGAGGGCATGGTGTGTGTGCTGTGTGGGGGCCAGAAAAGCGAGGGGCTAAGCGGAGGTGCCAGTGTCGGGTTCTCGGGTACATGAGGGCTACAAAACGTCAACGCGCCCAACTCGACGTGGCTGTAGTCTTTATTCCCATTATCAGCGTATGGGGAGGGGATGCAGACGGCTCCTCTGTCCACCCCCAGAGATGAGTTATAAAAGGAAGGGAAGTGCGGCGGTACCTCCTCGTGCTCTGCAACCTTCCCTAGATGGCGGAAAGGGGATCCTGAATCCGAAACGGACCCGGAAGAGGAGCTCATTGTGTGGTTTCAGGGCCGACAACCATCACAGACCTAAAAATAACACAAAACAAACTTGTTTATCATTTAAAACACAGTAATGCAATAAATGTGACGTTACTTCTATTCAAGCACTTGTACACAAATACCGTGCCACTGTGGTCAAACCCCTCTCAAACGTACGAGTGCTTGCTCACATTTACACAGCGCTACTGATATGCCACAACTCCCATCAGACTCGTGCACCAATCAACATGAACGACCAGAGCGTTCCCTTTCACGTGTGATGTAACACGTTTAGAGGAAAGGAGGGAGACCTGTGTGAAGTTGAGCTTTGAGCTTGCAGAGGCCAGTCTGGTTATGCAACCGGCGCAAAGTACAGAGAGTGAGACAAGAAGTCAGACAGACCTCACACTTCTCATTTCTTGTGTGTGTGCATGTGTATAAAACGTATGTTCGGATATGTTTATACGAGTGCCATGCTCACATGCAAATGTTAAAAATGAAGTCTTTTGTTAAGCTGTTGCTTTAAGTCTCCATATGTTCAGTGAAACAACTGTTTTAGATTAGAAGACTAGATTTGGAACAAAGTGTGACTACGAAAAGCACACAGGCTTTATTTTATCCAGATTTGATCCAAATCCGTCCTTTAGGCCAATGCATAACTCTTACAGTCATACCTCTCATAACTGGCTGACACTGTACACAGCTTACTGAAAAGGCAAATACACCGACAGAAATAAAACTGATCGACAACCTACTTAGAACTAGGAGTGTAAGAGGGAAAAACTGAGACCACCAGAAAGACTTGAAACGAAAAACTATACCAACACCTAGAAGCAACGTAGGTAAACCTGACGACGTCTATGGATATGTACTTTCAACAAAATAGCCTTATTCAGATTGGATTCCTTCATTAGAAGGCATTTTACAGATCTTCTAAGTGCTAAACTCTTCCATGCAGATGAAGACACTAGACTCTTGTGGTTTGCATTCTCAGAATCCAGAACACGTAACAGCTTGAATGAAAGCTGGTATGAAAATGAATGAATGAACGAGTAATGCTTGTAACCGCAGCTGGCTTTACATCTTCGTATCTGGCTTTACATATTGTGGTTTTTTTTCATCCTCTCATGGGAGTAAGGAATGGGTCTACTTCAGAGAAGATATTTCACAATATTCCAAAGACCATCTTGTGATGTTGCTGAATGCTCGGTTTTCTCTGACTTCAAGCGCCTTGGCGCATCTGGTGGAGAGACAACAAGCCTGTTGAACCACCTCAAAAGGAAGCACCACAAAAAGTACACTATGGAGCACACGTAGGTGCAACAGCTCTGTATGTCGTGGCATTGTGCCAATGTTATTTACATTTACATTTACAGCATTTAGCAGACACCCTTATCCAGAGCGACTTACAATTGGTACAGTCTTACAATCCAAGCAATTGTGGGTTAAGGGTCTTGCTCAAGGACCCAACAGTGGCAGTTTTGGGATTTGAACCCTGGACCTTCTGGTCCAGAGTCCACTATCTTAACCACTAGACTACCACAGTCTCAATGTTATGATCCAACAAAACTGGTTGATCCTTGCTGCTAGCTCAAATCATTTCTAACAAGGCAGTTAATCTCATGTACACAAGATACAGAGAGATGATTGAATCCTACATGAACAGCATCTGTGTCCTTTGGCCACTACTACTGATTTTTGGTCTACCCAGACTTCAGAACCATATTTGATTTATTTTTATATTTCGATATCATTTGTGGATGCCTAGAACATGGTGGTAAAATTTACCACCGTGAAACATTTTGTTTACATTTTGCATTCTGTTGAACTGCGCTTCAGTAAAGTTTGTTTTACTATCAGACGTTACCAGCCTGATTGGTCTCTGTTATTTATGTTGTTTTGTACACTGCTCAAAAAACTAAAGGGAACACTTAGAAACAAATGGTTAGAAACAGACTCCATGAGGATGGTATGAGGGCCCGACGTCCACAGATGGGGGTTGTGCCCAACACCGTGCAGGACACTTGGCATTTGCCAGAGAACACCAGGATTGGAACTCGCCACTGGCGCCCTGTGCTCTTCACAGATGAAAGCAGGTTCACACTGAGCACATGTGACAAACGTGACAGAGTCTGGAGACGCCGTGGAGAGCGATCTGCTGCCTGCAACATCCTTCAGCATGACTGGTTTGGCAGTGGGTCAGTAATGGTGTGGGGTGGCATTTCTTTGGAGGGCCGCACATCCCTCCATGTGCTCGCCAGAGGTAGCCTGACTGCCATTAGGTACCGAGATGAGATCCTCAGACCCCTTGTGAGACCATATGCTGGTGCGGTTGGCCCTGGGTTCCTCCTAATGCAGGACAATGCTAGACCTCATGTGGCTGGAGTGTGTCAGCAGTTCCTGCAAGATGAGGCATTTGAAGCTATGGGACTGGCCCCCGCCCGTCCCCCCAGACCTGAATCAGATTGAGCACATCTGGGACCTCATGTCTCGCTCCATCAACCACCGATCACATTAACTGGTTAATAAATTTGATTTCCATTGATGATTTTTGTGTTGATTTTGTTGTCAGCACATTTCAACTTTGTACAGAACAAAGGTATTCAATGAGAACATTTCATTCATTCACATCTAGGATGTGTGTATTTCAGTGTTCCCTTTATTTTTTAATACGTAAAAACTTAGTTTGGCTGCTGTGTTCAGCTACAAGTTAGTCTTTAAAACCAACAGAAAAATAACAATGTTGTGGATCGTGATGCAGCGATCTTCAAGTAGTTGTTGCAAAGCTTTCAGATGTGTTTTGGGGCGCTTTCCTATGCAGCACGAACCCTTCGCCACAAAGATCCAAACAAGCATTCTCACTAGCGCTCTGAGACTTTGGGTTCACACACAGTATACGTACTTCTGTACTTTCTGTTCTCTTAGACTGTTTCCATAAGATTTGCGAGTTCAAATCCCAGCCCCACCAAGCTGTCACATATGGGACCTTGATCTAGCCTGGAGTCTCTGACTTTCAGCTGCTAAACTCAGTTGAAAGTCACCTTGAATAAGAGACTCTGGAATGGTGCTGGGGACAGCAAAGAATCAAAAGCAGTCCTGGCTCCAGCAGACAAAATAACGAGCAAACAGAAGAGAAAGGAGTGAAGCTGTGAATGACTGTGTGACGGACAGCAATCGGTGTGTCTGCTTTCTATAGTTCTCATAAAAGGTATACCCATATAAATGGATGTTTTATATTTCACGTACATGGCAAGGACAGGGCTGTACTGGGGCATTCTGTTCCCCCGAATTCTCTCGTGTGTTGAGATTCCGAACATTTTCTGGCACCCTCTGAAGCTACGCATAAACATATCAACTTAAAAGTCTCAAATTTAACAGAGGAGAGTCTTTGAAGCTATAAAAGGCTTTGCCTTTCACTAAGGATTTCTGTAAACGTGCTGTGTGTTTTTTAATGCTTTTTTTCAGCAAAGTTGTGTAGGACCGGGTAATTAAACGGCTCATGCGGTCTATCAGTCAAAACATGTTCTTGATAGAAATTAGTAAAGGGGTTTTACAGAGGCATGATGGTGCAGTGCCAAGCGCTGACACCTCACAGCTCCAGAGCTCCCTGGTTTGATTCTCGAGGCCAACTCGACTCGTCTCACAGTATCTGTGTGGTACTCTAAAATGTCCCAGTGGGAGTGTGGGCATGAGCCCTGCGATGGACTGATGCCCTGCCTGGGCATGGTGGTTGTGGATGGTTCTGATTGCTAGTTCATTTGATATTTACAGCATTTAGCAGACCTTATCCAGAGCGACTTACAACTGATACAGTCTTACAATCCAAACAATTGTGGGTTAAGAGCCTTGCTCAAGGACCCAACAGTGGCAGCTTGGCAGAGGTGGGATTTGAACCTTGGACCTTCTGATCCATAGTCCAGTACCTTAACCACTAGGCTACCACAGTATCAAAACCAGGCTTCACTGAGCTGTCACAGTTGGACTCTTGAGCAAACTTGACCACTTAAGTGCTCGTTAAAGTCACTTTGCCTTACATACCAAAAATGAACATGGATCCTAGCAGCTTCCCCTGCTTGTGAGCACAACATGAACCTTGTGGTTCAAATACACAACTAAGAAAATCGCTAATTTCAGACCCAAAACACGCCATGGTTAACTACATTAAATTGAGGTGGACGATATGACGGGTTAAGATTAAATGATCTATGATTAAAACGTCCATAACAGAGATACTGCACAAACCATCATGCGGAACACATTTGATTACTGGTGCTGAAAACGCTGACATGGGTTCCCAAGGTTTTTTTCTGCCTTCCAGCTTGTGCAGACACATGATTCACATAAACCAAAAATGGCCCAGTATGGGTGGGCTCTAAAAAGTAGACTAGTTTCTTTAGCAACACAGCTGACCATATGATCATCAGTCATTTGGAACTGGTTTGTATTTTAAACAATAAACACGCCACAAACAAAATGTGTGTGCAAACCATTGGTGCATCTGGTGGAAATACAATGAACCTGTTGAACCACCTCCAAAGGAAGAACCACAAAAAGCCCACCAAATGCCAGATAACCCAGGAAGCACACATGAATGCAATAGCTCTGTAGTCAGAAACAGTGCTGAATCACACAACAAAAACAAAGATCACTGATGCCGTAACATTTTACCTGGATAATGCTATGATATCCAACAAAAACTATCAGAAATTAGGGATTCAGGTGACTTCTGTACATAGTTGATCCCCTATCCATTTTTGCCAGATCTTTTCCCCATATAGTGAGCCAACGTCATTCAAACCACACCAATGTGGAGTACTTTTAATTTTTGGATAAGCTCGACAAACTAAACACAGAGAAGGCTGTGAGGACTATCGTGAGACAGCACAGCTTAGGTTCAGGTGGTAACCTGACTGAGGTGCTAAGACACGTGCGAAACTGTAGGCTACATTCAGCCTTTCTGCAGAACCTGTGATGACATACAAGCCTCATTTCCACTCAGTAAACAATGAACACTTGCTTTTTCATGCCTACTCTGTAGCTCTGTGAAATGGATCCTAGGTCGTTGCATCCCCAGAACAGTTACTTTTAAGAGGTTACGCTGCTCTTTTCTGAGGAATCTGTCTCGCTAAATGCGACAGGATAACTGGTCGAGTAAAGACTTACTTCATCACGGATATGTTGCCTTGTTGCAGTTTTCACGGTCATTACTATCAGGTGTCAGGTCCAAGCTTGTTCGTCCTGCTCTAGCGGCGTTTTCGTTTCTGAAGACATTACATCTGTAGTCTATCACTTATTTTTTCATTCCTTAAAGTGACAGTCCAGTTAACTGCAATGCCATCCTTCAGGAGACAGATAACAGCCTTGTACTTTGCGGAAAAAATGAAAACTTTATGTGACAAAGGTCTTGAAATCTGATGTCTTTTGCGTAACAGTGTCAATAGACGGAGAGACGCAGACTGCGGGTCAACAAAGCTACAGACAGAAAGAACATCCCGAACCCCACTTATCCTGATTTTGATTTAAAACAGCACATAATACAAACACTGTTTATATATAGGAACACCATTTCTTTGAGTCTTTACTGCAGGACTGGCTAACAGATGTACTGTAGGAATGTGTTTTGTGATGTTTGTTATTCTTGGACAATAAAATGAGATATTTCCCAATAGAAATGATTTTTTTGTGATGGTATTATCCAGGAAATTATGATTGAGATTTTCGAAATTGGCATTTTACATTTTTCTGAAGGCATTTTATGAGTAGGGAAGCTTAAACGTCTACTACTGTTTCATATATCATGTAACTTCTAAAAGTAACTCTTCCAGCGTACTACATTTACATTTACAGCCTTACCCAGAGCGACTTACAACTTACAACCTTACAATCCAAGCAATTGTGGGTTAAGGGGCTTGCTCAAGGACCCAACAGTGGCAGTTTTGGCAGAGGTGGGATTTGAACCCTGGACCTTCTGGTCCAGAGTCCAGTACCTTACCCACTAGGCTACCACAGACCCTCCCATACTACACCTCCGCATTTGTTTCTTACAATCACCTTAGTGATAAAAGACCAAGATGTTTTCTGAGGATAAAGACCCAGTTACAGAAAGACAGAATGATGCTGTCATTTTTATGTCTTAATAGAAGATTGAGCCACTTCTTAATGCTTCTTTCCACCTGGAGATCACAGTATGCAGGCATAAGTGTGCCTAGATAGGGGACGCTGTTGTCTCCAAGACCCTTCCAGACACAGCCAAGCATGTCTGCTTAGTCAGCCTGAAGACACTGGGACTGGAGTCCCTGTGGTAATGGGCTAGTTGAACCCGCACTATCCAAGCTCAGTTCTTCAGATATTCAGATGACAGCCTATTTCTATTACTTCCTGCTCAGTTGGGCATCATACAGGCACCTACCTGGGCATGTCTGAGGCTTTGACTGTTCCCTGGTACTTCAACAGCAATACCTTTTTTCTCATTTTGTCTCTCATAGTTGAAGTGTAGCTATGATGGAAATTACAGACCTCTCTCATCTTTCTAAGTAGGAGAACTTGCACAATCAGTGGCTGACTAAATACTTTTTTGCCCCACTGTACATGTTTATGTACATTGTCAATGCAATGGTACGATAATGTGGGCTGCTCAGTAACACAAATTATGTCAGCATCAGGTACGAATGTCTTTTGAATCTTTTGAATAATATTTTGTAACCTCGTTAAGTCGCAAACTCGCCTCTCGCCGAAAACAGCCACGAAACAGATGTAGGCAAGATAACGAGGTATGACTGTACATATACACACAAGTATACATCGTTTAATGTCCACATTACCTTCTAGTAGTTTAGTTTTAGTAGTGTAGATACTACACACAATGTTTTACTTAAACAATACTTTTAATTAAAATATAAAAACATTTAGTACAGTACTGTACAATACAGTAATTCTCATCTTTGTATCCTTTATAAAACTTGAAACACTTACAGCTAATAAAAACAAAAGAAATTGTCTTCTGCCTTCAAGCTGGTGATTCTCTTTTCTGTCCACAGGGGTCATAAGGCTTCACTCGTACTAGTTTTCTGTCATTCAGACATGAATTAGATATACATAAGACAGTTTTTGATCTCCTATGATAATTCTTATGACCTCAGACGTTAAAGCGAATGGACATTGATCAGATGGACGTTAATTGGACGCTCAAAATGTTGTTTTCTATCAAGAGTTGTATTTCGGTGCATCGCTAATTATTCACTTTACATTTTATAGACATTCTGACAGGATCTAGAAACACTGTCATAAGGAAAAAAAGCCACCCAGCAGAACTTGCACTCACGTGACCTCCCTGGACAGATTTCCACATTAGATTAGATTTCCACTGCAACATCACTTATGTTTTTCATTTCAAACTCACCTGCACACAGTATTTCAGTTCACATAGAACTGACAAAGCAGACCATCTGTCTGAAAATGTTTTTATCCCCTCAGTACAGCAGAAACGCTTTCAACTATGAGTATCTTGAAAAATGTCCTCCTATCCCAACAACACCAGCGAGGTTTATCTTTGGTCCAATTGGCTAAGACACACTTTCAGTCAATAAATCATAACTTAGGGGCTAAAGGGATATCACATGACGTGAGCGGATGACGTTTGAGTGAAACCTAGAATGGAAAACTACAGAGTTTTGTTGTCTAGAGTATGGTGGAAAATCTTCACTTAATTCCCTTACCTTTGTCCAGAACCTACTTGTTATCAGGCAGAATCAGGCCAGATAACTCTGTGTTTCAGAAGCATGACTGACTCTGTTATCAATAAAGGAGTTCAAACACATAGCTTCCCTTGCTTTTCTACAAATTAAAAAATTGTGCCCAGGCTTTATAGCTTTAGCCAAAACTTCATTATCTGAAATGCTATATTCTCTATAAATGGAACTCCATAAATCTCTCTCCCAGACGTTTTAAAGCAGAGAGATAAGTACTCGTTTCTAAGAAGTAATTAATTTGGCTCCACTAGAGAACGGACTGATCTGCTGGAGAGAATGGAAGTATTTGAAAATAGCTAAAGCAGTGAAACTGCAAAACAAGTTTAAAAATGTTTTCATCATTCAAATTAAGATTATTTTGTCTTTATTGTTACATAATACAGTCGCCGTAATTAGTGGGTCCTGAACCTAACCCAGAAACACTGGGTCCAAGATGTTCCACTGCAGCCCTTTGTCCATGATTAATTTTACATGCTGCCTTTTATATCCGACTCAAGATCTGGAGATGTGTTTCAGAAATTCAAACACTCTGGAATCTTATGAGTAGTTACCATGACAGCATCACTTCACATCACAGAAGCTATGAGAGAATAACAGATCCTAAATTCTTGTTCATACCTTCAGATAAGAATCAGGTACCATACACGCATCCTAATGTTCTAAATCCTAAAAACTGTACTTTAGGATAACACCAGCGCTTTCTTAACTTGTTGATTTTAAACAGGCAACAAGGGTGAGTGTAAACTAAAAAGATTAGATATGCGCTGAAATTTAAGCCAGCTAAAATTTGCAGACGAAAACAGCTACTCTGTTTTTTGCCAAAAGAAGAAATAATGGTCAACTTCTGACCAACAATAGGTTAATGTCAGACTAAGACTGAGGCGGAGACGAACATAGACAGCAAACAAACAGAGCTTAGGGAAACACTGTGTGTACAGTGGTGCTTCATAGTGTGAACGCTTTAGAATTTTCTATATTTCTGCATAAATATGACCTAAAATATCATCAGATTTTCACACAAGTCCTAAACGTAGATAAAGAGAACCCAGTTAAACAAATGAGACAAAAATATTATACCTGGTTATTTATTTATTGAGAAATGATTAATATTTACATATTAAGAGTGGCAAAGTCAAAATGTAGGGGAGCCTTGCTTTCAGGATCTGGTGTGATCTGCTCTTCCACACACAATGTTTGTGAAGGTATCATGGCACGGAACAAAGGAGGTTTCTGAGGAACTCAGAAAAAGAGTGTTGAATGCTCATCAGGCTGGAAAAAGGGTTACAAAACATCTCTAAGAGTTTTGGACTCCACCAATCCACAGTCAGACGATTGTGTACAAAGGATGGAAATTCAAGACCATTGTTACCCTCCCCAGGGGATTGGTCGACCAAAAAGATTCACTCCAAGAGCAAGGCGTTGTAATAGTTGGTGAGGTCACAAAGGACACCAGGGTAGGGTAACTTCTAAGCAACTGAAGAGGCTTTATCACATTTGGCTAATGTTACGTTTTTGAGTCCACCATCAGAAGAACACTGAAACAACAAGGGTGTGCATGGCAGGGTTACAAGGAGAAAGCCAACTGCTCTCTAAAAACAAAGAACAAAATTTTTTTTTGGCTAATCGTCGCACAGTTGTTAAAGATCACGTGGACGAGCCCAGAGGCTATTGGAAGAATGTTTGTGGACGGATGAGACCAAAAAAAAGAACTTTTTGTTTAAAGAAAAGCGTTATGTATGGAGAAAAAGGAAAACACTGTTATTCCAGCATAAGAACCTTATCCCCATAGTGAAACATGGTGGTGGTAGTATCATGGTTTGGGCCTGTTTTGCTGCATCTGGGCCAGGACGGCTTGCCATCATTGATGGAACAATTAATTCTGAATGATATCAGAGAATTCTAAAGGAAAATGTCAGGACATCTGTCCATGAACTGAATCTCAACAGAAGGTGGGTCATGCAGCAAGACACCGACCCTAAGCACACAAGCCGTTCTACCAAGGAATGGTTAAAGAAGAATGAAGTTCATGTTTTGGAATGGCCAAGTCGAAGTCCTGACCTTAATCCAATGGACATGTTGTGGAAGGACCTGAAGTGAGCAGCTAATGTGAGGAAACCCACCAACATCCCAGAGCTGAAGCTGTTCTGTACGGAGGAATGGGCTAAAATTCCTCCAAGCCGGTGTGCAGGACTGATCAGCAGCTACAGGAAACGTTTAGCTGCAGTTATTGCTGCACAGGGGGGTCACACCAGATACTGAAAGCAAAGGGTGACATACTTTTGCCACTCACTAATATGTAATACTGGATCATTTTCCTCAATAAATAAATGACCAGGTAAATATTTTTGTGTCATTTGTTTAACTGGGTTCTCTTTATCTACTTTTAGGACTTGTGGGAAAATCTGATGATGTTTTAGGTCACATTTATGCAGAAATATAGAAAATTCTTAAGGGTTCACAAACTTTCAACCACCACTGTAGCATTTAATTAGTATCCACGTGTTCACTTCAGAGACGCATTTCCGTGACCGTGTTTGGCTGTCCTCGCTCTCTCCGTTCTGAGACGTTCTGTGAAATCATGTGGCTTGCGGCTTGGACGTGGCCTCAGCAAGCATAAAATTACAATCAAAAATTACAAACCACTCTTTCACTTAAAATACCACAACGACCCAAACAAATGAACTGCAAATTAACCAACTAAAATCAAAGTCTCGCAACAACGAAACGAACAATGCAATCATTCACATTCTGCTTTAATCAGCATGTGTCTAAATGACTGTGCATAACCCCTGGACCAAGATTAAGCCTTGATACAGTCAGCTTTAATAAATGTACAACGGTAGGTCACTCATCACAGTGACAATCAATACTGACAAACGTCCAGGCAAAACTTCATTCGACTAGATGGAGAAATGAAAGAAGGTGACATGTTCTAGCCGTTTTCCACAAGTTAACACAGTTCTCTGGGGTCTCGCTGACAAAAAAGATGATTCTGTTCCTTTAAATGAAAAAGAGCCAATGCTCAACAACCCCCTCTGCATAATCTTACATTACCAAACTGATTTACTGATGTATAATACACAGAAGCTCCCAGTCCAATTTGGAATGACTTATTTAAAGCAAGTTTGATCCAACTCTGTGGAGGAATTCTTGAGTTGCACTGTCATAAGGATCTAGGAATCTCTCCAGATGGTCCAAAGTTCCTCTCATAGACACTCTCCTCTTTTGCTCACCCACCAGGTTTTAGATCAGAATCAGTTTTATTTGCCATGTATGTTTACACATGCAATGAATTTGTTGCTGGCTGATTGTATCTCTCTACAATCTATAGATCAGAGGATTAAGACGGTCATGGCAGAAGCTTGATTTGTGTTCAGTAAACCATTTTGTGTTGATCTGGCCTTATGTTTCGGATTACAGTCCTGCTGGTAGAACTGATGACACAACATTTGTAGTTTCTTGGCAGAGGCAGATAGATTTTGATTTAAAATGCCCTGGTATTTCATGGACTTCATTTCATTATGATTTTAATTATAACTGTAGACATTTAAAATGTACATTTTCAGGTGAGTAGCACTTTCTTCAAAGCCATTCTGAGACTTATGAAAATCAAACACTTTTCTGCTATTTGAACTGTGTGTTCTCTTGTCTTTCCCATGTTAAAGAATGACATCTGTGTCACCTCGTTTTTTTCTCAGACTAAATCTACTTCAATTAAAGGCTGCATTGTTCCTCACTTTGTCAGTGTGAGATTAGGCTAATTCACCACAATGTGAACCCATTTCATCGGGGCTGCCAATAATGGTAAAGATCACTGTATGAATGTGGAAAAGCTCTACGCATTGGTGAGAAGCATCCATAAGTATCAGTCCATCTCCCATGCAACATTTCAGCTGAAAATGAGCTGATGCTGCTACAACTAATCAAATAAAACATATAATAAGTGTGTGTAATGTCATGAACCAAATGACAATGTTGCGGCAATGCACTGCCTAGTTATAGTACAGTGGTGCTTGAAAGTTTGTGAACCCTTTAGAATTTTCTATATTTCTGCATAAATGTGACCTAAAACATCATCAGATTTTCACACAAGTCCTAAAAGTAGAAAGAGAGAACCTAGTTAAACAGTGTGACCCCTCCCTGTGCAGCAATAACTGCAACTAAACATTTCCTGTAGCTGTTGATCAGTCCTGCTCACACCGGCTGTGGAGGAAATTTTAAGCCCATTCCTCCGTTAACAGAACAGCTTCAGCTCTGGGATGTTGGGGGGTTTCCTCAATTAGATGCTCACTCAAGGTCTTCCACAAACATTTCCATTGGATTACGGTTCAGGGACTTTGACTTGGCCATTCCAAAACATTAACTTTATTCTTCTTTAACCATTCTTAGTAGAACGGCCTGTGTGCTTAGGGTCGCTGTCTTGCTGCATGACCCACCTTCTCTTGAGATTCAGTTCATGGACAGATGTCCTGACATTTTCCTTTAGAATTCTCTGATATAACTCAGAATTCATTGTTCCATCAATGATGGCAAGCCATCCTGGCCCAGATGCAGCAAAACAGGCCCAAACCATGATACTACCACCACCATGTTTCACAGATGGGATAAGGTTCTTATGCTGGAATGCAGCGTTTTCCTTTCTCCCAACATAACGCTTCTCTTGTAAACCAAAAAGTTCTATTTTGGTCTCATCCGTCCACAAAACATTCTTCCAATAGCCTTCTGGCTTGTCTACGTGATCTTTAGCAAACTGCAGATGAGCAGCAATGTTCTTTTTGAAGAGCAGTGGCTTTCTCCTTGTAACCCTGCCATGCTTACCATTGTTGTTCAGTGTTCTGATGGTGGTGGACTCATGAACATTAACATTAACCAATGTGAGAGAGGCCTTCACTTGCTTAGAAGTTACCCTGGGGTCCTTTGTGACCTTGCCAACTATTACACGCCTTGCTCTTGGAGTGATCTTTGTTGGTCGACCACTCCTGGGGAGAGTAACAATGGTCTTGAATTTCCTCCATTTGTACAAAAATGGAGGAAACCCTTTAGAGATGGTTTTGTAACCTTTTCCAGCCTGATGAACATCAACAACTCTTTGGTTGAGGTCCTTAAAAATTTCCTTTGTTTTTGTGCCATGATACACTTCCACAAACATGTTATGAAGAGCAGACTTTGATAGATCCCTGTTCTTTACTTAAAACAGGGTGCCCCCTCACACCTGATTGTCATCCCCTTTTGCCACTCACTAATATGTAATATTGGCTCATTTTCCTCAATAAATAAATGACCAAGTATAATATTTGTGTCTCATTTGTTTAACTGGGTTCTCTTTATCTACTTTTAGGACTTGTGTGAAAATCTGATGATGTTTTAGGTCATATTTATGCAGAAATATAGAAAATTCTAAAGGGTTCACAAACTTTCAAGCACCACTGTATCTGCCTGACAAAGAACTGCATGCTGAGTTTTGCAGCAATCCGACATTTCTATGTGGATGTGGTGTTTTTGTCAATGACTGTATAAAAAGTCTACAGACATAAAGTTTCAGATCCAGGCTCTCTAGGATCTATCCACTTCTGCTTTATATGAGCATAAAGAAGGTAATAATACAAAATATGCTCAGACTTTTGCCAGTTCTGCTTTTGATAGACTTGCCATGATTTTCTCTTCGTGATTTAACAGTGGACTGTAATAGCAGTAGTTGGAGTCATTGTGGAGCCAAACCTGACAGTGATATGTGACAAGAATTCTGCTGTCGACATTTTCTTTTATCTTTGCTTTTCTTTTTTTAACAGTAGTCCTACTTAAAGCCAGAGTTCACTTGGCACTGAACTTTCCATTCCCTGTATATGTAAATAGGACCCACAAAATACCAAATGTTGCCACTGGTTCACAGCTTTCTAAACCTAAAGGTGGAATTGTGTAGCAATGAGGGAAGTTGTGCAGAACTTTAAAATGTAAATACAAATTTTACAAAGGAATCATTCTACAGATTGGTTAGACATCTTATTTTAAGAAACTAAAAACATAGGCTTACCACGAAGCCTTCCATTGCCATGTAAGTACACAAGTAAGCTTTTACCTTTTGTAAATTCCATTTGTATCCATGGCGAAAGTCTCATGATCTGAGTTGACTCAGTTGTTAGAAATCAAGGTCCCTTGGTTCAGCACAAAAATGCTGCACTTTCTGAAAAAGCCAATTTAATTAAACTTCAAACCAAAAGTATTTTTTGTAGCCATGTGAAATGAGTTTCATTTTCCCATCTTGCAGTTATTATTAGTTTGTAGATGCAGTGTTTTCTCCCCACCTGTATTAATTTTAAAGTTCTCCAAATATTTTACCCTTGAACAAAGATGACTGAAAAGGTCAAAGAGACAGTGAGCTTATAGACTTTTCTGTCGTTCTCATCAGATCTGTAAACTCTGGGTGTTTTATGGCGTTCTTTAAAAATGCAGATTAAGCATTATACAGTGGTGCTTGAAAGTTTGTGAACTCTTTAGAATGTTCTATATGTCTGCATTAATATGACCTAAAACATCATCAGATTTTCACACAAGTCCTGAAAGTAGATAAAGAGAACCCAGTTAAACAAATGAGACAAAAATATTATACATGGTCATTTATTTATTGAGGAAAATGAGCCAATATTACATATTAGTGAGTGGCAAAAGTATGTGAACCTCTAGGGATTAGCAGTTTCATTTGAAGGTGAAATTAGAGTCAGGTGTTTGTTTCAATCAATGGGATGACGATCAGGTGTGAGTGGGCACCCTGTTTTATTTAAAGAAAACAGGGATCTATCAAAGTACTGCTCTTCATAACATGTTTGTGGGAAGTGTTCATGGCACAAACACAGGAGATTTCTGAGGAGCTCAGAAAAAGACTTGTTGATGCTCATCAGGCTGGAAAAGGTTACAAAACCATCTCTAAAGAGTTTGGACTCCACCAATCCACGGTCAGACAGATTGTGGTCAAATGGAGGAAAATTCAAGACCATTGTTACCCTCTGCAGGAGTGGTCGACCAACAAAGATCACTCCAAGAGCAAGGCGTGTAATAGTTGGTGAGGTCACAAAGGACCCCAGGGTAACTTCTAAGCAGCTGAAGGCCTCTCTCACATTGGCTAATGTTAATGTTCATGAGTCCTCCATCAGAAGAACACTGAACAACAATAAGCAGTTAATGTGAGGAAACCCACCAACATCCCAGAGCTGAAGCTGTTCTGTACAGAGGAATGGGCTAAAATTCCTCCAAGCCGGTGTGCAGGACTGAGCAACAGTTACAGGAAACGTTTAGCTGCAGTTATTGCTGCACAGGGGGGTCACACCAGATACTAACAGCAAAGGTTCACATACTTTTGCCACTCACTAATATGTAATATTGGATCATTTTCCTCAATAAATAAATGACCATGTATAATATTTTAGTCTCATTTGTGTAACTGGGTTCTCTTTATCTACTTTATTTATGCAGAAATATAAAAAATTAAAGGGTTCACAAACTTTCAAGCACCACTGTATGTAAAATGATTACAGTTGTGGTCTGATTAGACACTGGGTCTTGCCACAAGGCAGGGTTAAATTGCTTCCCTCGCTGCGCTATAAAAAGGTTCTCATGAGCAACTTTTGGGTAGTCTACCTCTTGGTTAGAGATCGTGAATGCTAGACACGCCTCTACAACGCACTCAAAGACATTTTGCCCAGCTGACGGACTTTGAACATCATTGGACTGAGAGAAACAGGATGGTTGCTACGATGGATTTCATGCCACCTAGGCCATTCTGACCTACCTGTTAGAAGGTGTTAGGTGCAGTGGTTCCATGAGGGCACGCACATGGCGAACACAATCTGGAGGCCCAGAGGGAGCACCAGTAGAGAGGATCGCTTGATCCACCAACAAGCACAAGCAGCTCCCACAGTTTTGTTGTCCGCCAGCCATCCAAACACAGGTGGCATCTTGACTAAACACCCCTGTATCTGCCCGGACAATTTCCATGCGTTTAGCGGAAGGAAATTTGTTGTCACGGCACTAATTATGTGTCCTGCCACATCACCTTTGTTTGCAGTTGTGCCATGAACAAGAAACCTGGACTACTACTGACTGGAACCCTATCATCTTTAGCAACAAATTCAGGTTCTGTTTTGGATCAGACGACGGTCAGGTTCGAGTATGGAGGCCTCATGGTGAGCACTTCAATCCTGCCCCAACTGCTGGTGTGACGGATGAGGATCTACAAGCCCAGCTGCAACATCTGTGTGCAAATGTGCCACAGGACACCATACAGAACCTGTCTGATTACGATGCCCAACTGTGTCTCATCTTTTATCTAGGCTAGGGGCAGCCAAACAGGGTACTAGAGCCTCCTTTTGTATTTCTTACAGTATTTTTCCATGTATTTTATGTAACTTCTGTTTATTTAACCTATCAACCAGGTTAAATACCAGGGACTATCCACCAGTCTCGGGTGAGAGGTGAAACATCTTCAAAAACCAAAAAGTCCAGTTGCCTTCAGCTCAAACACCTGTTTACCATGTCTATCATTTATTTTTTATAAATTGCCTATTTATGAAAATAATTTAGGTCTTAAGGATAACATCTAGGCCCTCAGTCTTGACCCTCCCTCTTCACATTTAGTTAGTTTTTAATTGCCACTAGATAGGTAGGCAAGCTCAATGGGGTTGTGGGCCTAGATGTTCGGAAAGCTTCTTTGAGATAATGGTCTTTTGTAAAAATAGAACTTTGACTTGCTTGTAATGAACCTTACTTGAAGACATTTGGTACATTGCACCGTAACGGCGATGCAGATCTTAATATTTTATCGTATGCAAAACCAACACTAGCTGCATGTTGAAGGCTAAACAGACTTGTGAGTTGCATATGAGTATGAGTTGAATCAAACAGAAGTTCGGATAAGTTATGACCTGCCCTATGTCACTGGTCTTTGGTCAGACTCTGTGTGTGTGTGTGTGTGTGTGTGTGTGTGTGAGACCTGGACCATTGCCGTGGCAAACAAAGTAGAGGAGGTAAAGGTGAAAATGCTCAATGCCAACTCTTAACGAGTCGGGATCAAGAAAGAACCACACAGGCAAACACACACACACTATTCTATAATTTCTCATCGGGGTATTAATTAAGAGCTATCTTATATTACTAGGTATTACTAGATATTTCGACTAGTCGTGCTGTGGGAAGATGTCAGCTAGCTGGAGATGCACAGAATATGCCTGTGGACAAATGTTGGACAGGTTCCCTTGTTTAGCCAGCTTTCTAAGTGTATTTGGCTTCTCCGTCAAAGAGTATCCCAAGTAAAAGGATCGTAACCCACCGGAGCTTGAGTTGCTCTAAGAGTGTTAGAAAAGCTTATAAGTGTTATAAGTGTTCTAAAAGCAAGTGAAAGTGAGTTTCTATGTACTAAAACGTTGTGTCTGTTATGAAGCTCATTACATCATTTAAGTAGCTGCTGGTTTAATTTGTAGTATGTGCTAATAAACAAGCAAACTTGCTATAAGGGACATATTTATTGTTTTCCTTGATAACCATTTGTTGGGGCCCAGTGGTGTCCCTTGTAAGGCAAGCGGTACTGTGCCTTTCTTTTTTCAGCCACAACAGGAAGAAAATGACTGGCAAAACGTGTGTTTTTCAGGCGAGATCACGATCCATGAAATTTTCATGACTATTTTTGGATGTTGCTTTTAAGACTAATGTTCAAACTAAATGCAGCAACTAAAGAAATTTCGCTGTTAATAAAAAATACTACAGAATAATAACATAAAAGGTGGCTAGTACCTTTGTACCTTTTTAAAGAAACATTAATAAAGTGCACTTAAACAAAAGAAACTGTTTCAAAATGTAAATATCACATCATCTAGGTGTTGACCAGAGATGGAAGGATTGATCGGCTATGTATCAGTATCAGCCAATTTTCAACCCAAATACGCGATTGGCGATGGCGCGAAATTTCCCTAAGTTTAGCCAATCAGTGACGTGAAACAAATGAGCCACATTTTACACGGTAATTTGCAGTTTGGCACGAACCATCTCAGTCACAGGTCCCTGCCTTTTTACTTTTTTTTTTTACATTTACAGCATTTAGCAGACACTCTTACCCAGGGTGACTTACACGTTATACAGCCTTACAATCCAAGCAATTGTGGGTTAAGCATCTTGCTCAAGGAACCAACAGTGGGAGCTTAACAGAATTGGGATTTGAACCTTGGACCTTCTGGTCCATAGTCCAGTATCTTACCCGCTAGGCTACTCCTTTTGTAGCTGAAACGCTAGATGGAAATACACACTCCTAACATTTTTACTAAGGGACTAAAATGGTGTACGAAACCCCATATTGTATTCAGCTGTGTGTGTGGATAGTTTGGTTGAAATGGTAATGAACCTATTTGGACCATGGCTGCATCCGAAATGACATATTTATACAGTACATACTAGTTTCCAACCAGTACACACGCTCGACCTTTAATCAGTATGCTCTTTCAGTACACGAGTGTGCAGTATGCACAGAATCTACTTCCTGTTCTCGCATTTTGGACGCAGCCCACGTGTTATATCTTAACTCCCCTGAAGTGGCTTCCAGCCCCAGTATTGGCTATTGGATGATTGTGCTGACAAATAGTATAACATTAATATCATAAAATCAAATATGGTTCTGAACTCCAACTAGACCATAAATTACTAGTGATGGTCAAAAAACAGACGTTCATTTTGGATTAAACCACCTCTCAACATTTTGTGTACATCAGAAGATCTGTGGTGTTAACGTGGATCAATATTTTCAGAAGTGAGCTGGACTAGTAGGTAAAATAGCGTCCAGTTAAAACATGTTGGGATGCCATGTCACCGTTTCCAGTGTAAGTAATGAAATGTGCTTAGTACGACAGTTTTTGCGATCTCTCTGTTAAGGCAGATTGTGGAGACATTCCACCCCTAATGTCAGGCTGAGACAGAGAGCAAAAAAGGACATACAAGCTTGGGGAACATAATCTCAGAGCGCTCTGAAAAGGTTTAAAATTGCATTTTTAATGGACAGCGCTATTACGCCCAAAATCTGTGCACAGAAGGCCATTCGCAAGCGTGGCACAGTGAAGCGAGCACTCAGCGGGGCTTCAGTGCACGAGAGAACTATTGTTGAGCATTGAGCAGTGTTCCACATGCTGCTTCCTCGCCGATGTCTGCGTCTACATTATTACTGGAACAGAGCAGAACCTTAATGGACCCACATTCTGATTTGCAGCACTTTCTCAGCTACTATAGTCTTAGTTAAGTCACTGATCATACGAGTGAAGGCGCTCCTCTTATTCTAAAGTCTCAAAAATCAGCTTGAGTGAGATGCAGGCACCGAAAAATACAGTCCACTCCACAATTATTAACTGCCAAAGATCGGTAAATATACTCATAAGAATTCACCTTGGGCTGAATGAGCTTAAGCTCACACAGAAAGATTAGGGGAAAAAATCTACCTTTAATGGAAGTAAATATAGTCTGAGAAAAAAAATCTCTCATTAATAAATAATTATTTTTTAACAAAACCAGATGTGCCACAGTTATTGGCACCACTGAGTTTAATACTTTGGACAACCTCCTTTTGCCAATAAAACAGCACTTAGCCCTCTCCCATAACATCTTAAAAGGTTGGAGAACACAGAGCAGGGAATTTAAGACATTCCTCTATACAGAGTCTCTCCAGATGATCCAGGGTTCTAGGTCCTCACATGTGCACTCTCCTCTTTAGCTCACCCACAGGTTTTCTATTGGGTTTAGATCAAGGGACCGAGATGGCCTTGGCAGAAACTTGATTTTGTGTTCAGTGAACAATTTTTGTGTTGATCTGGCATGTTTTGGATCACTGTCACTCTGGAAGAACCAATGATGAACCATTGTCTTGGCAGTGGCAGACAGATTTTGATTTAACATGCCCTAGCATTTCATTGACTCCATGATGCCATCTACCATAACAAGGTTCCCAAGGTCTTTAAAGGAAAAACAGCTTCACAACATCACAGACGCTCCACCACGCTTAACAGTGGACATAATGTTTTTTCAGTGTAGTAATTCTTCTTCTTACACCCAGTTTACATTTCATCTAACCAACAAACACAGTTCAACTTATGGTCCTAGTAAACTCCAGGAGCTAATACTTGTGGTGAGATGACAAAGTTTTTCCTGGCAAGCCTTCCAGATGATCTGTTAGCATGGTCCGATGGTATTTTTGAAGACTTGGTGACCACAACGGTGACCCTTGGGGACATTCCCTCTTTTATGCACATCCTCCTCTCTCTGAAAGGGGGCAAAATAAACTCAGCTCCACTACCAGGCAAGTTTGTCACAGTTCCAGTTGCCCCAACTGTAGATATATACATTTTCAGGTACACATCTATTATTATAGCCATCCCCTGACTTACGGAGGTCAAAACTTTTCTCTTATTTGAAAATGCTGTAAATTTCCTAGACGCTCTGATCAGCTTGAAAAAGTTGTAAATTCCATGTAGATGGAAAAATCTTTCAGCTATATTTATTTTCTAAGTAGTTCCAGGTGTGCTAGTAACTGTGGCTCATGTGGTTTTGTTAAAAATAATTATTTTTGATGAGGGATTTTTCTCTGATTAAATGTGCTTCAAGTAAAGGTTGGAGTTTTATTATTTATTCAGTGAGAAATAGTGCTGGGTGGTATGACCAAAAATTTGTATCACGTTTTTTAAAGAGTCTTGTGGTTCCACGGTATAGCACAATATTTTTTTAAAGGGGGGTCCACATGACTGGGCTTTTAGGTCAGCTAGTTGGGGATATTAAAAAATATCGTGTCTAAAATGAAGGCTTTGATTACTATAGGGTTTACTTTGCTACAGAAAGCTGCAAAATATATGAAGGAAACTGTACGAATTACCCGTCTGCAGAATGTTTCAATTTTTATTGTGTAAATTGCAGTGTACTAAAAACAGTGTTTTAATCCAGTGTTTTAATCATCGCTCTGAACCCGTCTCTCTCGATGGGATTGTTACTGCGACTGTAACGTCCCTGCACTGCTTGCTTACCCTGCCATATCCAGTGCCTCAAGACTGATCTGACCTTTTGGCATCACTGGCGCTAATGGTTAACGACATTGAAAGTAGCCTTTTGGTCTGTGTCAGATTTTTTTAAACCAAAAACTGCAGATACAGCTCCTTTCTTGGGCACAAGTTGTTCTTTTGCATCTCCAGTCTCACTTTCATTATCCTCCATCTCTGTTTTCTGTTCTTTAATCTGACGGAGCTCTCTCAGCTGTTAAGACTGTTATTCTGGGCTATGCTGTGCTGTATGTTATGCTACCTGGCTGGCTAGCAAGCTGTATATTTAATTTTGCTGCCTGAAGAGTTACAGCTGTTGTTTCTGCCATGGTACGGTTTGGCAGTAAATGAAAAATTCATACTGTACAGGAAATTAAAGACAGTATCCCACATGAACCGGTATATGTGGAACCGGGACTGTGGTAGCCTAGCGGGTAAGGTACTGGACTATGGACCAGAAGGTCCAGGGTTCAAATCCCACCTCTGCCACTGTTGGCTCCTTGAGCAAGATCCTTAACCCACAATTGCTTGGATTGTAAGACTGTACCAATTGTAAGTCGCTCTGGATAAGGGTGTCTGCTAAATGCTGTAAATGTAAATGTAAATGTATCACCCAGCACTAGTGAGAGATCAGGTCACCAAAAGGTGAATTTCTTTTACCGGGGGGGAATTAGTATGGAGGGGATTGTACTTTCAATGGTAATACAATTCACTCACTGTGCTGGTCAGTGCAGATACTTTCAGTTTGAACAGTGGCAGATTAACATTGGCTGTGTGGAATCATTTCAGATCTCCAGAGACATCAATCAAACAATCTCTAATCCATGTTCGTGTGAGCTATCAAGCCTTTTGGTTTTAACAGTTTCAGTTTCCATCCTGCCAAGAGATTTTATGTTGTTCCCTCACTAACGAATACCCATGGCAATACACCTGAACAGATTAAATTGCTTTGGTTTATGGTTTTCACCCATCTACATGACACAGCGCTGTTCCAGGTTTGCAGAGCGCAAATAACAAAATATAGTCTCACACCTCGTAGCTGTTAATGACCACTCTTGTTCACCAGCTACCTCCAGCCAAGGAAATAACCTTCACGTCGGTGCAAACATTTACATTTTTACTGGATTGTAAATTCGAACATGAAAGCAATTTACAATTACACGACTGCAACCAAAGTGATGTAAGCAAATTTTAATAATTGCCCCTAGCTCCCTGCACTCATTAATGTTTACTTTAAATGATGACAGACCACCATTTTTATGAAGAGCTTCCATTTTCTTTTATCAACTCCCAAAAAGTTTGTGAATAAAAGCTTTACAATTCTGTCGCCTCCCAGCCTCAGTGGTGAGCCAGAGCCAGACACACATACCGGTGGTGAACAAAGGGCCAAGGACAGGATGAAAAACTCCCCCTCAAAAACACATACACACACACATTTATTTCCATCCTAATACAGCCTACTCACAGACACGAGAATGTAGTTCTTCGCTACTTTACGAACTCCTGGACATGTAACTATAACACTGACCTACACACGTAAACAGGCAGGACATACATGTAACACACATGTGCTCATTTTCTTTCCCACAATCTCTTGGCACTGTTCAGCCTCTCCTAATTGAAACTCAGAAGAACGTGTCTGTGAGCAAGGAAGGAGAAGAAAAGCTGCATCTGCACTGTGATGACAAGGGAGGTGAGATGGGTGGCATTTCGCCAAAAAGGAAGCACGACAGCATACAAAAGAGTGAGAAAGAGAGAGGCATGGGATGAGAGAGATAGATATTTAACAGACAGCAGGAAGAAGTGTGAGACAATGAGTACCAGATTGAAAGAGAAGATGGCAAGTGCGGGAAAAAATTCTTTCATCAATTTATGTCACCTAGTGCATTTTTTAATACCTTGTAGTGTGTGTGTGAGAAGCTTGTGAATGACACATTCCCACTAGCTGATCCTTATATGGAGTTTAATAATAATCACTGCAGAATCGATTCAGTATTTTTATATTTAAAAGTGTTTGGAAAGACATCGATTAAATCTTTTTTTACCATCCACCTGAATAAACGTCCACTTGAGCTTCTATTTTACAGTCAACCTCTTAAAATCTCTGCCTTTCCCGACAACAGCTTACTGGCACATTTGCATTTACTGCATTCAACCACTTATTAATGTGCCGAAACGAAAAGCACTTCACCTTACGCTCCCCCCTCTCTCTTTGAGCCCTTTTACAGTTGGTTTTTCCATGTGTCTTGTTTCTGGATGTGTGCCATCCACGTCCATTTGGCTCAGGTGGCACAGCAGTCTAGTACTAATACTTTACTACCTGCAGGAGGTGAGCCTGGCAGGGGAGATCATCTCCTGGCACTGTAAAAGCGACCCCTACCCAGTCCTGCAATGGACTTGTGACCCATCCAGGCAATGCTTATGCCTGTCCTGTGTTTCGTCATGGCTCCTTATCTCCTTTATCCTTCTTATCACCCATTGCTAAACTGTGATAAGTGTGCACCGTGCAAGCTCCTGAATGTGCACTCCTCCTGCTTGCACTGCCCACTGCTAATTACCATTATCACAGCCATTATCACGTCACTGCTGCCGAAGCAGAAAACTTCATTTCCAACTCAAAAGAGATTCCAAATGCCTCATTAATGAAGTCAAACAAACGCAACGTAAATGACATTTGCTTAACATTTTGACACAATTAATGCATAATTACAGGAAACGCAGCCAGCCATGTTGGTCTGATAATGCACTCCAACGTTCCCATTCTTATTTAAATCTATTCATCATTAATACGCGAAAGCCCATTATGCCTCGTGTGTATGGCTATTTTCTAATAATTCAAATAATAACATTTTGTATTTATTTATTTATTTATTTGCTCATTTTGCCCTTCATCCTGGTCAGGGTCATGAGAATGCCCCGAGTTTACACCTGTTGGGACATCTGTCTATCGCTCTGGCCTCGGAAAGGGGTCGCTGCAGTGGTGGGATAGGGAATTGGCACTATTATTACCTTATCATTTTTAAATCTGTGCTTCCAGGCACTGCAGCGTGTACAGTGTGTGCACGTACAGTTTTGGTACAGCTTCTGCAGAAAAATCTAATTATGTAACTAATGTTATGATGTCTCTGACGGATATGCAAAATATGCCCATGTTCTGAGTTTAATTTTCTGCAAGACATCGGAACCTGAGGTTATTCATGTTACAGTGAGAAATTTTAAGATGACGAGTCATGAGTTACAGTGATGTTATCACAGGTAAGGGTACAAGAAAAAAGCAGAGATAAAATGACTGTAATGCTTAACCTCGAGTGGCTTACAGCTGTCATAAAAACAGCAAAATGGGTTCAATAACCCGCATCACATAAACAATCCTGACATCTCACTACGGTTCCTTCCTGTTCATTCAAACAGCTAAACAACATGCACAGTCAGTGAAACCATAAGTACCTCACAGGTACGTTCACACTGCAGGTTCATATGTTAATGTGGCTTGAACCCAACACTGGTACACGTGTGTGTGTTTGTTTATTCCTCATACGGTCCCTTAAATAAACAAACAATTCAGAAGACACGGAGTCGATCGCTAACATCAAGCTGTTGCTCATGTTAGCGTTCAGTGAATGGTGACTCCGAATTTGCAGACACATAATAATTAGGACAAGAAGTGAAAGAGAGCCAAGATTTTAATGCTTTCTGAGTCATTGTGGCTACTTCTGTGGAGAGAACCGCCTGGTGCTTGGACCACACTGTGGACAGCTTTATATACACAGAATTCATCAAAAAGCTTTAGCGTGCCAAAGGCAACATTTGACAAGTGACTTTTTAAGTTTTAATCTGAGGAGGTCCATATCCCTGATGGAGTATGGGTAGGACTGTGCTGGCTTCAAATGCTTCTGGGATTTCAGCACCACATGTGAATGTGGACCAGATCAGAAATGCAAAGGACTGATCGAACATGTTTTGCCATTCACATTGCCGTGAAAGGAAAAAATCTGTATCACACATGAGGGAAAACCCGAACTGAAGCACTTTTATCTGTGTGGCGATGTTGTTTTGTAAAAGTGTTTATCTTCACTGCCCCCTCTTCTTTGTCTTAACCTATTTTGCTGGCACAGCTTGTACAGCTTGAAGCTACACCTCACCTTACACACCTATGCCATGTTCTTTACCAGTATCTGTTTCCAAACCCCAAAATGCTGCTGGGTGGAGATTTTCGGTTGCCAGACATAGACCAGTCGTGGTCTGATGGTGGTTATTCATTTTAGCCTGTCTCCTCATTCTTAAATCCTCAATTCAGGCCATCTCTTCACACACAGTGGTAATCCATTAAATAAATCCAAATTAAACTTTAAACTCTAAAACATGTACTGTGCTGCAACAGGTAAGTCATTTTTTACTCCCCGGGTGGGAAAGATGTGGAGAGAACATGCAAATTCCACAAAGACTGCGCTCGAGCTGGGACTCCTCAAACTAATAGGCTAGTGTACTTGGCTTTAACTATACAGAACATAGGTGTGTAAAAGTTGTAAAGAAACATTAACAAGCCATTGTGCTCGGGTGGTGTGGCAGAGTAATACACTAGTCCACCACCACAGCGACACCAGCTCAATTCCGGTGGTGCGTTCACGCCAGGTTGGGCATCACATGCAGGGAGGAGATGTCATCCAATACACTGTCCTACAATGGACTGGTAGCCCACCCTCAGTTCCAGTTACCATGCAGATTCAGGTTGTAGTTCTGCAATTCAGACTGTAGTCCATCTGTTTCTCTACATACTTCGTTAGTCCCCATTACTCTGCTCTGTAATGGTCGGGACCCCCACAGACCAGGTACTATCTGACAGGTGGATCATTCACAGCACTGCACTGTACTGACACTGATGTGGTGGTGTTGTGTTGGTGTGTTTTGCTGGTCTGAGTGGATTAGACACTGCTGCTGGAGTCTTTAAACCCCTCGCTGCCACTGCTGGACTGAAAACAGTCCACCAGCTAAAAATGTCCAGCCACCAGTGGGCACCGATGAAGGATTAGAGGAGGAGTAACACAAACTGTGCAACAACAGATGAGCGACTGCCTCTGACTTTACATCTACAAGGTGGAGCAATAAGGTAGATCTCTAATAGAGTGCACAGCGGATGAACATTGTGTCTGTCCATGAACTGAATCTCAAGAGAAGGTGGGTCATGCAGCAAGACAACGACCCTAAGCACACAAGTTGTTCTACCAGAAGAATAAAGTTAATTTTTGGAATGGTCAAGTCAAAGTCCTTGATCTGTGGTGGTCCTGACCATTACAGAACAGCATAAGGGGAACTAACAAAGTACGCAGAGCAACAGATGGACTACAGTCTGTAGCTGTAGAACTACAAAGTGTGTCTCTACAGGTAAGTGGAACCGGTGAACTGGACAATGCGAGTATGTATGGGACTGCAGCTCAGCCAATCATATTTCAGAACCAGATATATACGTTAAGTTTAAATATACTGGTACCCAATGGCACTGATAACACACAGTTACAAGCGTTAATAAA
Organism: Ancistrus triradiatus; assembly: GCA_025084515.1. Classification (NCBI taxonomy): domain Eukaryota; kingdom Metazoa; phylum Chordata; class Actinopteri; order Siluriformes; family Loricariidae; genus Ancistrus; species Ancistrus triradiatus. The sequence goes on from JAJAGP010000514.1 coordinate 366,876, forward strand.
CGTTAATATATCGAAACACTACAGTTAAATGGTCCTAAATGGAGAGACTCCTGTCATTTTAATATATTCCGTGTTCATTTTGGGTAGAAATTAAACTCCGTCTGTTAGCTTCGTTGCTAAAGTGGTATCGCGTAGTACATTAGCTCAGTCAGAAAATGACAGTTGAAACAGTTACACTTCGCGAGCGCGTGCCCGTCGCAAAACTGCGCTTTAACTTTCCGAAGTTCTCGCCGAAGTACGACGCGCTGTCCTTCGTTAATAACCGCGGTGCTCGTGTGTCTGGGGGATTTTCACACTCACCGTTGGCAGACGAACCGCTGTACCGCGTCCTCTCGCATTCACCGGGAGATCTGCGGAGAAACAGAAGGCGCGAGGGAGGACACAGCGCGCACCGACCCTGTCACCGGCGCACGGAGGGGGCGGGGCCGGCGAGAGCGCGGAAAGCGGGAGCGCGCATAACCAACCACCTGTTACACTGCAATCGGTTGATTTTTAATAACACATCTAAACCTTTCATTATAACCCTGCTCGTGTCAGTTTGTTGATGATTTCGCCAACACAACAATAAAACCAAACAGAACATGCAGGAAATGGAGTGATTAAAGGAAAGGGGTAAACAAACCGGTTCTTTATCAACTGTTGGCATGCAGTTTGAACAGCGCAAAGTTATCGTCTAATCTATGTTATGTTTTAGTATCTTACAGATTACAGATTTGGTAGAAAGGAAAAAATGACTGTGGTAGCCCAGCGGTTAAGGCAGTGGTTCCCATCCTTTTTTCCTTGGAAATTCAAAGCATAAATCAAAGCTTTTTTTAACCTTTTACAACGTAGTCTACTATTTTTAAGTGAAAATATCTTTTTAAGGAACTTTAAGTTCATATTTTTGTATTTACATTTAATTTCACATGTGCAAATTATATTTTGACAGACTCACAGCAGAGAAAGCCTCTGCACCCATTGTGAGGTTTGGCGCCCCTCTGAGGGGGCATGGAAGCTAGCGGTTAAGGTACTGGACTCTGGCCCAGAAGGTCCAGGGTTCAAATCCCACCTCTGCCCTTGAGCAAGACCCTTAACCCACAATTGCTTGGATTGTAAGATTGTACCAATTGTAAGTCGCTCTGGATAAGGGCGTCTGCTAAATACTGTAAATGTAAATGGTTGAGAACCATTAAGGTTCTAGGTTTAAGGGTTTAGGTTTAAGGATTAAGGTTCAAGTCTCTAGACCAGAAGATCCTTGAGCAAGCCCCTTAACACTATTGCTAGGGTTGTAAGATTGCATCAGTTGTAAGTCGCTCTGGATAATGGCATAAATGTAAAAAGGAATAACAGTAACTAATTGCAAGACTAAGCTAATCTTGCCTTTGTGGGCAAACCTAAATGTGGTGCAAATATTGACAGGTCCTACAGCATGCTGTCCCAACTACAGAGCTCAATTATGCAGTCCAGTGTATAAGAGCTGGAGTATGTAGTCTCCTATAGAGGATCTGGATCATGTAGCTCACTAGACAGAAGCTGGAGATTGTAGTCCAATGGGCAGAGCTGAAGCTAATGGTCCACTGTACTGGAGCATGAGTTTGCATTCATTTGTACAGAAGATACAGCATGTGGTCCTTTGAACTGGAGCTGGATCATACAGCTCAGTAGACTCGAACTGGAGCATGTAGTCATCTGGATAGGAACTGGATCATGTAGTTTTCCACACAGGAGCTGGAGCATGTCGTTTTCTGTACAGAAGCTGGGGCATGTGGTTTTTGTACAGGAACTGGCTGATGTTGCTCTTTTTATAAGACATGGTATTAGATATGTCAATATAAGGCAGGAAGTTGGAATGTGGAAACAGTACACTGTAGTAACAGTGCACTGAGGTATGATAAAGACGAGGAAAGAGACACAGGACAGACATTTGTTTTCTCCAAATGACTATCATAGATAGGACGATAATCATCGTCATTAAACTGTATAACCAATAGATGGCAGTGAAGAGATTCAGCCGGACTTGTTATAGGACGTTGAATTGTGCACACTACCTTTACATTACATTACATTACATTACATTTTTAGCAATTGGTTTGCATTTAATTGATTTACATTGCTCATTAATTTGTCGAGAAATTCAGTATCCTAATGTGTATACATACATTTAATGTCTCAGAACCTGATCGTTGACGGTTCCTTAAAATGAAAACAAATGTGTTAACACAGGCATTGTTGTAACCTCTTTTTATTTGGAAACTTAACCAAGCATGCGCATTTACCATGGCTGTTCAAACCTTTGCTTGAGTATGTTAAGTGTAAAATAAAATAAACTGCGAGTCACTTAATACAGTTCTCCCTTTAAACGTTCTATGACTACAACCTGAGTCTGAGTCTGTAGAGCCAAGCAGCAACATGAAGCTACTATTCTTAGCTCTGCGTAATCTGGTTTTTTTTTATAGTTGATAGTGAGTCAGCATGTCAGAAAGCACACAAACAAGTCAACTAGAAACACTTTGAGGCAAGCATGCAATCCGATTTGAACTATACAGTTCAAATGATGCTAAACGTGACTCTGGACTTGTAGCTGCAGTGCTAAACAAAAGAAAGAAGTGCTTCAGATCAGCTACATAAGGAGGACATTTGTTCAACTGTCAAACATTTACTTTAATTATGATTGTTGGAGATACTGACTCCATTTAATGAGTAACATTTAAATAACTTCTAAATGAACACAATGTACAGTCTCAGTTAAATCACTGGTTTACCTACTAAATAAAATACATGATCAGACTAACATGAAAGTGTGAATGAAGTTGAATGTTATGAATGTACTGAATGGAATTCATTTCAAAGGGTTCACATTTGCATCCTTGAGTTTATTCATGTCATTCCAATAAACAATGTCTAGCTGTGAGAATATTTAGTATAAAAAAAAAAAAAATGCAAAAATCAGCATATGCTGTGTTTTGGATGCTGGTATGCTGGTCACCCTCCCAGATCATGTGAGTTCCATGTTGGTCCAGGTTGGATTATGCTGGTTAGTGCTGGTCTTGTCCTGGTGTAGCTGGTAAAGCTGGATGACCAGCATACCAGTGTCCAAATACAACATATGCTGGTATTTGTTGCTTTTTTTAGCAGGTCAGACAACAAATCATTCACTCTTTTATTTAGGATTGTTTATTTTGCCCAAATTTTAAGTGTCCAGAGGTGGATAGAGTAGCGAAATATGCTACTCAAGTAAAAGTATAGTTACTTACAAAAATATATTAGCCTCTTTTACATACACATCACATACAGAAGCTAATTATTTGGTCACCAGTGATGGTATTTAACAAAATCCTGGATTACAGTAGCGTGACACCACAATATAATGCATCAACTTAAGTTAAGAATTCCACAACACACTGTAAACTCTTGTAGCACCTTATAATTAAATTACACAGTCACTTGGGCAGATAAGAATCCAATACAAACCAGCTATTCATCTCCCGTCAGTGAATCCATGTTTAAAATAACAATATCTAACAACATGTCTTGAGCCTTTCACCAAATACATGTGCTTTAGCTTATGTGTGTCATCCTGCAACACAAACAAGACTGATGTTGTATGCTATGATGCAGGTATTTTTTTTTTTTTTTACAAGTACATGAGGAGGGTGTGCAAGCGACACCCAATACAAGAACTGATGTCAATGCATCTCCAGTTATTTTTTTATTTTATTTTACTGAATGGTACAGTGTTGCTTGAAAGTTTGTGAACCCTTTAGAGTTTTCTATATTTCTGCATAAATATGTCCTAAAACATCACCAGATTTTCACACAAGTTCTAAAAGTAGATAAAAAGAACCCAGTTTAACAAATGAGACAAAATATTATACTTGGTCCTTTATTTATTGAGGGAAATTATCCAATATTACATATTAATCAGTGGCAAAAGTATGTGAACCTTTAGGAGTTATTAGCAGTTAATTTGAAAGTGAAGTTACAGTCAGGTGTTTTCAATCAATGGGATGACAATGTGTGATTGGACACCCTATTTTATTTAAAGAACAGGGATCTATCAAAGTCTGCTCTTCACAACACATGTTTGTGAAGGTATATCAAGGGGCAAATAAAGGAGATTTCTGAGGACCTCAGAAAAAGAGTTGGAAAAGGTTACAAAACCATCTCTAAACAGTTTGGACTCCGCCAATCCCCAGTCAGACAGATTGTGTACAAATGGAGGGAATTCAAGACCATTGTTACCCTCCCCAGGAGTGGTCGACCAACAAAGATCACTCTAAGAGCAAGGTGTGTAATAGTTCGCGAGGTCACAAAGGACCCCAGGGTAACTTCTAAGCAACTGAAGGCTTCTCTCACATTAGCTAGTGTTAATGTTCAAGAGTTCACCATCAGAAGAACACTGAACAACAATGGTGTGCATGGCAGGGTTACAAGGAGAAAGCCACTGCTCTCCAAAAAGAACATTGCTGCTCGTCTGCAGTTTGCTAAAGATCACATGGACAGGTCAGAAGGCTATTGGAAGAATGTTTTGTAGACGGATGAGACCAAAATAGAACTTTCTGGTTTAAAAGAAAAGCGTTATGTTTGCATTCCAGCATAAGAACCTTATCCCATCTGTGAAACATGGTGGTGATACTATCATGGTTTGGGCCTGTTTTGCTGCATCTGGGCCAGGACGGCTTGCCATCATTGATGGAACAATGAATTCTGAATGATATCAGAGAATTCTAAAGGAAAATGTCAGGACATCTGTCCATGAACTGAATCTCAAGAGAAGGTGGGTCATGCAGCAAGACAACGACCCTAAGCACACAAGCCGTTCTACCAAAGAATGGTTACAGAAGAATAAAGTTCATGTTTTTGGAATGGCCAAGTCAAAGTCCTACTGACCTTAATACAATCGAAGATGTTGTGGAAGGACCTGAAGCGAGCAGCCTAATGTGGGACAACCCACCAACATCCCAGAGCTGAAGCTGTTCTGTACGGAGAATGCGGCAAATTCCTCCAGCGGTGGCGCAGGGACTGATCAAACAGTTTTTTTTTTTTTTTTTTTTTTTTTTTTTTCTTTTTTTTTTTTTTTTTTTTTTTTTTTTTTTTTTTTTTTTTTTTTTTTTTTTTTTTTTTTTTTTTTTTTTTTTTTTTTTTTTTTTTTTTTGGCTAAAATTCCTCCCAAGCGGTGTGCAGGACTGATCAACAGCTACAGAAACGTTTAGCCTGCGTATTGCTGCACAGGGGGGTCACAGCAGATACTGAAAGCAAAGGCTCACATTACTTTTTTGCCACTCACTAATCTGTAATATTGGATCATTTTCCTCCAATAAATAAAAGACCAAGTATACTATTTATCTCATTTGTTTAACTGGGTTCTCTTTATCTACTTTTAGGACTTGTGTGAAAATATGATGATGTTTTAGGTCATATTTATGCAGAAATATAGAAAATTCTAAAGGGTTCACAAACTTTCAAGCACCACTGTACATATTAATGCTTCCCACACAAGCTTTACGAGTGGTCTCAAATCTGAAAGCTTCCATTTAGTATTACAGAGAGCATCAGAGCAAACAGACGTACCGCTGTGTAATTCCACGAATTTCACTCTAACTAAAACCTGCAGCGTTCCCAATCAGATTAACAAAAGGAAAGCATGCACATTTCTGGACATGCAGCATTTCAAAGTATGATTGACATTTGCTCTTAATGGCCATTATTAACTTGTGCTCGATCTGATGTTAAACTGTTGACGTTTGAGCATCAGGAATTTTGAAAAAATTCACAACAGCTCGTGTGACAGGTCAAGAAGAAGTGAGCTGTTTCGTGTGCCACATTTATCTAACGTGGATATTTTCAGATGTCCGCAGATACTGAGAACAAACAAGAACAGCAAGTGCTGACAGGACATCCAGTATAAAAACTTGCAGGTTGTATTTTCGTACACGATTTGGCCATATATTTGTGGACCATAGTTAGTGGTGTCTGTTCTTTCATTCGCACTCACTGCTAACAGGTTCATAATATAAAGGATACAGACATGGAATCTCCATAGACAAACAACAGTAGCAGGGTCAGTTGTACTGCAGACCTCAGTGTCTCTGTGTGACGCTTTAATAATTTAAGTCAATAAATGAATGGACTTTGATGGCTGCCTTGCATAGCCCCCTCCATTGATATGAAGGGCTTAGATATGAAGGAATTACTGTCCATTGGAAAAAAAAAGAGTAATTTTTTTGGTGTCCACAAATGATTGACTATATTGTATTATTATGTATACACTCTGATTTGCCAGTTTATTGGATGCACCCACCTTTAAGCTACACTCAGTGTTCAATTCAGTCAGGTTCTACCATATAGGTGACCTACCGATATACAGTTACTGACTAGTTGAATGCACAGTTATTGACAGTTATTGAATGCAGTTGTAAGCTTACCATGGATGCGATCCCAGGGGTTGCGGTAAGCAGCGGCTGGGTCTTGCACCCTCGTCACTGTGGAGGTGATGCTGCTGTGCCATCCAAGTGGCACAGCAAGTCAGTAATACCAATATTCACCTATATAGTGCATGTTCTGTGTTGTATTATACATAAATACTTATAAAAACAATGTGAGCACTCCCTAGCCCATTCATCAGTGGAATGGGACCACCACTGGACCATTTATGACCAGTTGTTATTTATGTTATGAGTCAACATAAGCAATATATGTCACAAGCAAAACCAGTATTTGGATTTCAGTCCAAAAAGTTCACTCTTGGTCTCATCTGACAAAAAAACGTTTTGCCACATGGCATTAGAAGCGAAAACGAGACTGACTGTGGGACTTTTTGGGAAACACCAATACACCAAGTAGTGTCATCCATAAAGATTTGGAAGTCCTTCAAAGTTGCCTCTTGATAGCTTCTCTGATCAGTAGCGTCCTGCCAAGGTGTTGGTGATGCCACTAGAACACTTTCCACTTCTTAATAATGCTCTATATGGTATTCTGAAGTCTCTCAACTTTATTGATCAGATTAACATCCAACGGACTAAGTTTGCCTTAGTTAGACATTATGGTTGAATTTAATGTCCCCATTCAGTACTTAATAAATTGTTATTATTTAGTACTGGAATTGCATTTAACAGTTCTAGTATTTGTCCAGTAATTCAATATAATCTGAAAATCTGTGTGACTTTGGTTTGTGGCATGAAGTTGTGCCACACTGCATCCAAAGTGCAAGTTTTGTGCATTTTTAGTGTGGTCTTTGACCAGGTCTCTCGCTCGCTCTCTCTCTCTCTCTCTCTCTCTCTCTCTCTCTCTCTCTCTCTCTCTCTCTCTCGCCAAATGTTCCACCTCTGTTGTAAATCATTTGTTGAATGTGGGTTTTAGTTCACTACTGTTTGAATATCCTGAATATTCAAACCAAATTCACAAATTCAAAGAACACTCTAGAGGTTAGTGGTTAAAGTACTAGACTATCAAGTACTGCCAAGCTTCCATTTGGACTTTTAGACCTTTAGACTTTTAACCCTCAACTGCTTCTAAGTTTATTCGGAGAGTATTATTGTGGTTCAATTATATTCTCTATTTTATTACATTATCTATTTTATTATATTCTCTAATTTCTTTGTCAATTAGATAAATTGTAAATTCTTGTAAATTTCTTTATAAATTCTAATTTATATAAAGTTGTTTTAAATATTTTATTTATATAAAGTATGTATTCTGTCTTATAAGTCTATTTATTCGTATTAATTTGAGTTTAAATTTCATTTAATTGAATTCTTACCATTGAATTGAATGTTCCAATGGAGGTTTTGAGTCCTCCAAAGGTTTCTTCTTCATCACATTTAAGAAGTTTTTACATGGCATAGGCTTGCTCATTTGTGGTTGTGAGCCCAGATGCTTGCAAAGCTTTAAGACAATGTTCTGTTGTGTAAAAAAAAAAAAAGGGGCTTTATAAAAAAATCTGATCTGACTCCTAATTGGAAGGTTATGAGTTCAGACCCAGGCTCAGACAAGATGTTGTGCACTTAAGCACGACTCAACCTTCAACTTCTAAGGATAAGGTCTAAAACTGTACAGGAATTTCAAATACCATCTACTGCCATATGTATCCAAACTTAATCCTTGGATCCAGGCCATTGTTGGACACCTAAATGACATACATTATATAGCAAAAAGTTTCAGGACACCCAAAAACTACAATCAGAATCATGAGTATGGCTGTTGGCATTCAATTCATTTCAAGGTAAGTGATGGAGTTAGAGCTGGGCTCTGAGCAAGCCAGTCATGTTCTCCATCAAGGTTGGCAAACCATTTCTGAAAAACCTTTACCACTATAATGGCTTTATTTATAAACGTTGGATCAGTGGGTAGGTAATAGGAAATTAAAATTTAATAACTGTCTTACACGAATCACTAAACCAGATTCTTAGCTTTTATGTTTTACCCAAAATGTTGTCAGTGGTTACAATAACTTTTTATGAGCAGTGGTAAAACACAGCTGCTCCTCAAGCTTCTGACATTGATATAGTGTATTATAACGTTATGTTTTGAAGTCCATTTACAGCCTCCTTACAACTGAGAGTGACTCAAATCCAACTAGTGAAGGGACAAAGGCCTTGCTCAAGGATCCAAGACGAGACTTGGACTTTCGACCTTCTGACCAGTAGTCCAGCATGTACCCAGCTGTATACCAGGCAATCTGTCTGTCAAAAGAAGAAAACATGACTAATTTGGAAGAGTGCCAGCCCAGCAGGATTTGACCACAGAGTGGGAAAAGAATGACTAATCAGGACTGTTAGTATTCAGTCATCGGTCAGTTGGAATTCCAAGTTTTGTTATTGGTTTATACCTTACTGTGGGTCTGATTTAACAACGGTAATCTGTCTGACTGGCATCAATTGTGTTGAATTGTTCTCATTGATGGCTTGCAGCTATTCATGCATGGCCAGTGGAAGCCAGCAGGGCAGTCACACTGTGATTTATACGATTTTTTTTTTTATTCTTTTTGCCACAGAATGCATTACTGCCTTTAACCTAACCTGCCTGGTTCACTGATGAAATGAGGTTTTGAATGGGATCATTTATCTTTTATTTCTGCTTCCATCTGCCTTCTCTTATCCTTACTCCAGCTGTTTTATTAGCATTAGGTTTTCATTTTCATTTGGATTGAAACGTCAAGCAGTCAACTTAACAAATAACCATGTTCCATCTAATAGACTCTTCCATACTAAATACAAGATACATTGCTGTTTATGTCTTCTTTGTGCAATGTAATAACCAGAAGTGAGTGAAGCTGTTGGACAGGCATGTAAAGATTTGGATCTGAGCCCAGTGCACTGGGTGGTCTGGGGGGAGGATTTTAAAGCAACTAAGCTCTAAATGTAAGGACAGCTACAGAACTGGCATGCGTTTGGCACAGATGATTGGCACAAGCAAAACAGAGGGAGAAAAGAGTTTCCAGTGTAATTACTAAATAAACGTTTTCAAAATAGCACTGCATCACTATTCATTCCAAACTGGTTTCTATGATACATTTGATTTGTCTCTTTTGTTTAACTGGGTTCCCTTTATCTACTATGTGAGAAAATCGAAATATGATGTAGTTTAAATTTAAGAACCGCTACACGTGGTTCTTAGGCCTATTAACATTTTTTTACATTGATTGAGATTCATGTACCCTTTATCATTATTGTTGAGAATTGTAATTAATTGTGTAATATTTTTTGTAAGACCTGCCTGAAGAGAAAGATCTCTCAGATTGGTGAGGTTTTCTGAAATGTATGAACTCAGCTCTCTCTCTCTCGCTCTCTCTCTCTCTCTCTCTCTCTCTCTCAGATTTCAGTTTTGAATGGATCTCCCACATCCAATCTTTTGCAACAGAAAGAATATGAGGAGCTTCAGAGTTCAAACCGGACTATCTTAGCCTCCATATATATGGCCTCCTTTTCTCTGCTATACAGTGGGGCAAAAAAAAGTATTTAGTCAGCCACTGATTGTGCTTGTGTCATTCTTCCCTTAACACGGATCAGTCGTCCTGTCCCCTTTGCAGAAAAACAGCTCCAAAGCATGGGGTTTCCACGCCCATGCTTCACAGTAGGTATGGTGTTCTTGGGATGGCGTTCTTCTTCCTCCAAACACGACGACTTGAATTTTTACCAAAAAGTTCTATTTCAGTTCATCTGACCACATGATATTCTCCCAATCTTCTTCTGGATCATCCATATGCTCTCTGGCAAACTTCAGTCGGGCCTGGACATGTACTGGCTTAAGCAGGGGGGCACGTCTGACACTGCAGGATCTGAGTCCCTCTCGGCGTAGTGTGTTACTGATGGTAGCCTTTGTTACTTTGGTCCCAGCTCTCTGCAGGTCGTTCATCAGGTTCCTCCGTGTACTTCTGGGGTTTTTGCTCACCGTTCCCATGATCATTTTGACCCCAGGAGATGAGATCTTGCGTGGAGCCCCAGATCGAGGGAGATTATCAATGGTCTTGTATGTCTTACAATTGCTCGCACAGTTGATTTATTCACACCAACCTGCTTGCCTATTGTAGATTCACTCTTCCCAGCCTGCTGCAGGTCTACAATTTTCTTCCTGGTGTCCTTCAACAGCTCTTTGGTCTTGGGCATGGTTGAGTTTGGAGTCTGATTGAGGCTGTGGACAGGTTTCTATTATACAGATAACGAGGTCAAACAGGTGCTCATCTTTCTAAGTAGGAGAACTTGCACAATCAGTGGCTGACTAAATACTTTTTTGCCCCACTGTATCTTAATGCCTCCCCCCTTCTCTCACAATTTAGAGCTAATTTCTTGACACCTTGTATGCACAACACCTGGCTCGCTACAGTTATGGCCAGTGAACGCTTGTTTTCATTACTGGGCAGGACGTTTTAATGGGCGAGTGCATGAGCATTGTATATGCTCCATATATCCATCCATCACTCTTGCCAGTGCCTCAATCAGTCACTATTGGAAGTAGCATCTCATTAGCTGAAGTTGTGTTGAATCTGGGGATTAAAAACACATTATGAACATGAAAGTGCATTGTAATTAAAGAGATCATTGAAATTGAAAGCATTGCATCTTGTTTTTTTGGCTGTATTATGGTATCAAATCCCATTTACTGAGTGAGACCTCTAGATTGTAACATATAGTGATTTTATGGGTTTTTTTCTCACAGCTCCAATAAGTTAATGAAAGGAACACATACATTTCATGGACAGGGAACCAAATCTGCTCCTCATTTCTACTCAATTCCACATCAAAAGTATGTTCGCTAGAGGAACACAGGGAGAAATAAAAGAGAAGAAATAAGAGAAAAACTTCATCTTTTGGATGTAATGTAAAAAATTTCATTTCCTGTTCCACTGCAGTAGTAATGAATGCCGTGACGCAGGTAGCATCCATTACAACACAATAATAGACTTGGGCTGCCTGTTCACTTTTTCAAAATATTTTTCAGATAATGGAAATTAATTAAGGACAAGGCAAATGGACTCAAATGAGGCATTCTATCTCAAAGAGAAGACAAGAGCAGAAACGTACATTGAAAAGAGAAAAGGGGGGAAACAAAAGGAGATAATGGAGAGGGGATGTGAAATAAAGGGAGAAATGTGAAAAGAGAAACATAGATAAGAAAAAGGAAGAAAAGCACAAAGCACAACAGAAAAATAAGAAGAGAAGAAAAAGAAAGCAAGAAAATAAGAGAAGCAAAAATAATAGAATCATGAAATAATAAGGCTCAAGTAAAGAAGGACATGATGAGAACATGGAAAGAAAGATAAAAATGCAAACAGAGATCTAAAAGTAATACAATGGAAGATGAGCAGAAGAGATGAGCAATGAAGAGAAGCAATATGAGCAGCATGAATGGAAGAAAAATAAAAGAAACAAAAAATGAAGTAAAAAACAACAAAAAAATGAAAGCAAAAGAGTTAAGAGCTAAAATGAAAGAGTTAAAATGAAGGGAAGAAAATAAAAGTAGAATAGAACATGAAAAAGCAAGTAGACTAGAGGAAAAAAAGAGAAAATGAGAGACTTGGACACTCAGTTTTTGTTGACAAGCATTGTGGGTAATGTAGTCAACTGTTTAAGTGAAAATACGCCAAGCCAACACACCAAACGAAGAACTTTGAAATCATGAAGTAGACTTTAAATATCGTTTAATGTTGCATCCTGACTATAATTACATCATACTAAAGTTGTTTAGAAAGCGTTTGTAGGCAGAACCAGAAGTTGCCATCAACTGGCCATAAATGTGTTACATAATTGTCAGATTAAGACAGAGACACAAACAGATGGAGCTGGAGGAAGACGTCGTAAGGACGATAAATCTTTCGATGAATGTTTCGGCACTTAATTCTCCAGTAGAACATCTTCTGTCAGACTACTGGACCATTTTCTGGAAATTTCTCTCCTGCAGCGACTGCTAAGACTGACTGGGAGTGGGACTACAGTACTTACAGCACTGTTGCATTCTCACAGTAAAAATTGTCTGTAAAAATTGAGCAAATAAGGAGTAAGGAAGGTCTAACAGCACACAGTGCATCACACCTTGACGAGTAGGGGACCGTGTAGCCACAGACTGCTCACAGTACACTACAAATGGACTTGAGTGTTTGAGTTGAAGGCAACTGGACTTCTTTTACATTACAGTACATCTAATCCTTTAATAGACGCCCTTATCCAGAGCCAACTACAACTGATCCAATCTGAAATTACAGGCACTTGTGGGTTAAGGGCCTTGCTCAAGGACCCAAAAGTAGCAGCTTGGCAGAGGTGGGATTTGAACCATGGACCTTCTCCAATACCTTATCCCCTAAGTCTCCAGTACTTTACAAATTAAAATATACAGCATAACATAAAAAGGATTGAGGTTATCAGTGCATTTCTTTATGTAAAAGCATTTTGTAAATGATTCAAATCTACTCATTGTAAGAAAATACTATCATTAAATAACCAATTACAGTGAGAAAAATGTCTCTGGTTGAACTAGACGTTAATAAACATACTTGGCACATATAGTGCAGTGGTGCTTGAGGAAAATGATCCAGTATTACATATTAGTGAGTGGCAAAAGTATGTGAACCTTTGCTTCAGTATCTGGTGTGACCCCCCTATGCAGCAATAACTGCAACTAAACGTTTCCTGTAGCTGTTGATCAGTCCTGCACACCGGCTTGGAGGAATTTTAGCCCATTCCTCCGTACAGAACAGCTTCAACTCTGGGATGTTGGTGGGTTTCCTCACATTAGCTGCTCACTTCAGGTCCTTCCACAACATTTCCATTGGATTAAGGTCAGGACTTTGACTTGGCCATTCCAAAACATGAACTTCATTCTTCTGTAACCATCATTTGGTAGAACGGCTTGTGTGCTTAGGGTCGTTGTCTT
>JAJAGP010000515.1:0-380167 GCA_025084515.1 Ancistrus triradiatus
GAGGAGATCTGCATGGAGGAATGGGCCAAAATACCAGCTACAGTGTGTGCCAACATGGTGAAGACTTACAGGAAATGTTTGACCTCTGTCATTGCCAACAAAGGTTATGTTACAAAGTACTGAGTTGAATCACATTTATTGACCAAATACTTATTTTCCACCATGATGTACAATTAAATTATTTAAAAATCCTACAATGTGATTTTCTGGATTTTTTTTCTCATTTTGTCTCTCGTAGTTGAAGTGTACCTATGATGAAAATTACAGACCTCTCTCATCTTTCTAAGTAGGAGAACTTGCACAATCAGTGGCTGACTAAATACTTTTTTGCCAAAATTGTTCCTCATAAACTTGCATATGATTAAAAACAATTTTAATTGTTTACGCACCAACTGAAACATTAGCACAAAGCAATACAATAGTCCAATACAGATGTGATAAGTGCGTGAAGTAATTTTTCTGAATGAGGTTATGTCAGAATATTTGTTAGCTGTTTTTTTTTCTGGGAAAGATAATCATCTACTGCATTTGACCTACAAATGAGAGACAGAGGTTGTGTTCTCTAAGTGTAACAGTTGAAACTGCTAATCTGGACACAAGGTTTTCAAGGTTTTTCATGGAAGAAGTCACTTAGACGTGTGACAAAATGTTTCTCCCGAGAAAACCTTGTGTCCAGATGAACTGATTCAACTTTCTGGGATTTGCTTACCTGTGTTATTGAGCATGAATCAACACATGGTAATACAACGTTTACATAGAACTGTACTGCACAACATACAACAGTGCCTAGTGAAAGTCATCAAGGTGCTACAGCCTGACATTAAAATCCATTTACGCAACATTTTTCCAGTTTTATTTACACAGTTTGCCTTACACCTTTCAAGTAACGATATAAAAGGCAGCGGTAGTAAAAAATATTTAAACTAAAACAGGGTTGGAAACTGATCAACCTGCTCATTTAACACTTCATTTAAGACATTTTTGCTTTAATTACAGCAATGTTTTGCCAGCTTTACACACTTAGATTGGGAATGTTTGCTCTTTTTCCCTTGCAGAATAGTTAAAGTTCAGTCAAATTTTGTGATGAGCAACAAATGGACTACTCTCTTAAAGTCCATCCACAGATTTAGGTTATGGCTCTGACTTGGCCACTCGAAATATTCCCCTTCCTATCGTTAAGCCACTGTTTTTGGTTTTCAGATTACTGTATTTTCCGGGCTATAAAGCGCACCGGGTTATAAGACTCATTAAATGAAACAAAACTCTTAAGTTCCGTCGGAAGCTCAGTTTGGTCTTTACCTGGTGCAGGGCGTCTTCTTGCTTCCTCCACTTCCGTACCATTGATTCGTTAATGTTGAATTCTCTCACAGCTGCTCTATGTCCATGTTGTACTGCGTGACTAATAGCATTGAGTTTGAAATCCGCTTCGAAAATAAATGAATGAATGAACGCACACAGCTTAATGCTGAAGCACATACCGTATTACTCCGCGATGTTTCCTGACTACGGTTGCTGTAAGCTTCGTAACTTACCAAGGCCGTGCTAAAACATTTTTACAGATTTATGAGTGCCGTGTACCATCTACAATCGGTTCTAGGTCAGAAGTCTCAACCAGAATTAATTCATACATTAGACGCACCGCATTTAAAGGCGCACTGTCGATTTTTGAGAAAATTAAAGGATTTTAAGTGCGCCTTATGGTCCGAAAAATACAATATGTTTAAGGTCATTGTCATGGCTCGTCTTCAGCTATCCAGCAGAATTTGTGTATAATTGGCAGCATCATTTTTCCGTTAGTCCTAAGCAGTTGTTCAGTCCTTTCTGAAGAAAAACAAGTCTTGAACATAGTGTTGACACCACCATGCTTTATAGTAGGTATGGTTTATTTTGGGTGGTGTGCTGTGTTCCTTGTCACATGCAATCTTAGTCCTTCAGAATTGCTGCTGGATTCTTGGTTGCAACCTATGATCAATAATCAGCTGGCTCTAGCATCCAGTTTGGAAGAAGTGGCCAAGCACCTTTCCAATCATGGTGAATTCTTGATGTTGCTATGCAGTACTATTAGTGGAATCCTGAAGGAACAGCAAGTTTTATTCTGAATGAATTAAAACCACAATTGATGTCAGAGAGAGAGATCTCTCGATGGAAGGAAGGAAGGAAGGAAGGAAGGAAGGAAGGAAGGAAGGTGATTGGTTGAATGTCAGCAAGTGAGGATGCTGATCACTTATCAAAACCAGATATTTTACTAATAAATTGTAGTCATCTGTCAGGATTTAAATTTTTACTTTAATGTTGAGGGTCATAATAGGTAACTACAGCTGGGGAAAGTTTGATTTATTTTGATATTCAGTTTAATATAAAATGATTATGAAAGGATTTTACACGGTATAGAGATTTTATTTATGGTCATTGTAGAACAGAAGCAGTGGAGTTAGAATTGAGCCTTTTGGAACACCAAATCTTAATGTTCTGTAAGCCATTAATGCGTTTTGTGTTTTTTTTTGCAAAGCAGAGCACAGTGCTACTCTCAGTGGTTAGTCCAAAGGCAAAGACCCGGGGGTCAACAGTCACTGAGCAAATCATTCTTAGGTGAGATATTCTTCTTCTTATTTTTTTTTTTGTATTTAACTTTTTTTGTAACTTTCAATTGCATTTGCTGTAGATGTCAATAATACACATACAACACCAGCTATTGTTATGTTGATGGATGTTCCTTTTCCATAAAAAATGAAATGGTCTAACAAAAGAGGGTCTTTGTTTTACAGTACGATGGATGTCAGTTTTGACAGAAGACACTCCAAACCCCAGGAGTTTAAAGTTTCTTCCTGGGAGGCCTGTATTGGGAGCAGGAACTCTAGACTTCCCGACTTCAGACTCTGCAGAATGTTCTTCTTTAGCAAAGTAAAACTGTTTTGTGCTATGCTTTTAATATCCGTTAGTAGAAATGTTAACACACTTGTTTGCTTTAGACGGATAACCTGCTAAGCATAGGCATGTATGTACAGATTGTGTTATCTCTTCGTTCTACTCATTTTGTCCTTGATTTCTGAATGGAAAATATTTTGTGTGGTCTTGATTTTGTGCATCACTGATTAGACCAGATATGATCTCCATAACTGTGTTTTCTTGATGTTTCTGCAGGGATCTTTTTGAGGTTGAAGGGGTGAAAAGTGTGTTTTTTGGTCCAGATTTCATCACTCTCACCAAGGTACTGTTGTAGCACTGTTGTCATTATTTTAATGTCAAAGCAGAGTAGTGTATTGAAGTTTGTCGCATGCCATTAACACCTCTGACCCTAGATGGATGATGACGTGGAGTGGACAAAAATTAAACGGGAAGCAATTGTGATAATCAAGAATTTCTTTGAGCGAGGAGAACCAGTGACAACAGGAGTAGCACATCCAGCGAACAGTAAGTATTCCACAGCAGAGCCAGGTAGAGACGCACTGTTATCTTGCTTGACGTATACACTATAGACAAGTTTGTGGACACCCCAAAAATCCATCCAAAACATGGCTGTTAGTATGGAATCTCTTGTTCTTCTGAAATAGTTTTCTGCTAGATTTTGGAACATGACTGTGCAGTTGGTGTTAGACAGGAAATCCTGGCTTTTGGTATTCTAGTGCATTTTCAAGATGTCTCATGGAGTTGATGTCATGGTCTGTGCAACCCAACCAAGTTCGCAGTCAAAGCTGGCAAATCAATTCTCTATGGACTGTAAGGACAGCAGGGTAGAAAGTTATTAAACTGAATTGTTGGAAGCAGAAACCTATAAATGTGTCATATTGAGAGTCACCTGGGGTATCAGTACAACCCATTCTACTGCCACTGCTTGTTTATGGAGAATCCAGACATGTGTGCTTTAAATTCTGAATGTGTTACAGGCGAGTGTTGCTGAAATGGCAGAGCTCAGTAATGAGAAAGAGTGTCCACAAACTTTCGTCTCTGTAGTGTATCACAGTTGTAGTTTTGGGATTTTTACTCATTTCCTTGAAAACAATTTTTAAAGCCTTTATACCAGGGCATGTGCTTTTTTTTTTAATCTGTTCTATGTTTTTATTTTGTAGGTTTATCAGAGGAAGATGATGAAGTTGTCTCGTTGATTAAAGAGCTTTTAGATACGAGAATCAGGTAACTGTATTTATTTTGAAATTATTTTTGCGTATACAACTTACATGTGTCATGCTTCACACCCCACCCCTTAGACTGAATAATGATTACTCTACCTTGGCCACAGAACATGCAGTCTAACCTCGTTATCTGTAGTTTCATGGCTCTCTTTGGTGAGAGGTGAGTTTGGTGACTTAATGAGGTTACAAAAAACTAGACAAAGTGACATTTATACCTGATGCTGACATAATGTGTTTTACTGAGCAGCTCTCATGGTCGTACACACATTTACAATGTATTTAACCATGTACATACATATACAATTTATATTCATAATTCAAATATATATATATATATATATTTTTTTTTTACTTTGAGTTGTGATTGATGACTAGGTGACCCTGTCAGTAGGATGACACCTGCTGACCGGTATGAAAACTTGGCAGCTATACATTCCTTACAATGGTACACCTGTAGAGGTCTGATCCGAAATGTAATAACAGTTCTATCTTAATGTCTTTGAGGGAATGTAACCATTACAATGAGCATGATTCAAAGTTTGCTAGACCTACATTAATATTTGGGGCAGGTTGCCTCAACTCCTGATATCCCCGGTTCGATCCCAACCTTGGACTCTGCATGTGTGGAGTTTGCATATCCTCCCTTGTCCTCATGGGTTTACTCCAGGTACTGCGGTTACCTCATTTCAAAGACATGCATTAGGTTAATTGGTTGCTCTAAACTTGCCCAATATGAATGTGTCTGACTAGTATTGATGCAACTGCTGTTGTGAATAGCCATTTATGCTGATGCAACATTAAATAAATAAACAAACATTAATTAATAACACATTAATATTTGCCTCATTTCAATAAAATAAAATTAAGCAAAACCTTACTTACTGACCCCAGAAGTTGAATCTGTTTATCTGGTCGTAAGGTTTTGTGGGAGAAACGTTTCGTCACTCATCTAAGTGACTTCTTCAGTCTCAGCTAGTTGGAAAACTTCCCCAATCTTATATACAGCACCTTTGCATAACGACTGGTACCAGCACCATTACATAACACTGGGACCGGAGATCAGTTTAATATGCAGATTGACATATCCATTAATGACAAGGGCCACGTGTGCCATTCACACAGGATTGGGGAAGGGCTGCTATAGCGGCGTTGTAAGATGGTGAGAGATGTACATTGAGGCCGCCTCCTCGGTTCAGGGATGGACGTTCCCTTTTTACAAAAATGGCTTCTTTTACTCGGTGTTCAAACCATCGTTCCTCCCTATAGGGAGGTTCCCTTTTTACAAAAAATACCCTATACCTAGAGCAGAATAAGTTTGGTGTTCAGCTTTCAAAAATTACCCTTAAAAACAAATATAAAATAGAACTGTGATAATATCATTAATCGTAATTCAGCCTTAAAGTCTCATGATATTTTGCTTAATCATCCACCCTTAGTTTGGAGAATAAGATGTATCCAGTATCAGGCAGGCTGGTGCCAGGTCCTCCATATCAGCAGAATTAAATTAAAAAGACAAATATCAAATTATTGTCAGACTAGCTATTTTGTTACAAGTCTGACATTAGTAGGCATTGTGCTGCCATATGTTTTTTCATTTTATCCATGCAGCAGCTATGTCTTAAAACTCTAAAATCTTACACTTACCATTTACCTTAAATTGATTGCAGTATACTTATCTAGAGATGCACAATATTCTTATATGGATTGTATATTTTTATAAGTTTATATATGAGGGTTTTGAACAGGCATCTAGTCTCATTTAAGCTGTTTTATAACACAAATGAGAGCATGCAGAGGACCCGAGTACATTATGGAACCCGGACATTCCTCAAACTGCACTTTGTTGTTAGTTCACCATGGTGTAAGAAATCTGATGTACTGTATTGTGTCATGGTGGCCTTCACCTCCGTCTTGTCTATTAGCTTGTCTATTATTAATTTTAACCTGACCTATAAGTATCGAATTGTCTTATGATGCTTGCATTTCAGTTAATAAATGTCGCCTTGCTTCACTATAGCATTCTAAATGCTTGCTTAACTATCCATAAATAAGAGTAATATTGTCAGCTTTTCCTTTAGGGGATAAAGAGCATTAAAAATACTCGGCAGTATATCAGAGATTGGTCAAATGCTTATGTAGCCATGGCAATTCTGGGGCAATAAGCTGTAATTAGTATTTTGGCAACAATTAATGCACAAAAAGAATAAACCAGTGTATTTTTGGCATAATCCCAGTCATTTCAAAGATAGTACATATCTTGTTACCCGGTTGGCTAGCGTCTGATGTGGTAAAGGAAAAATGATTACAAGAACAAAGCTGTTTCTAGAAGCTAATGTAATGTTCTTTGTGATTAGCAGAAAACATCAAGGCAGGTTATGGAATTAGAACAGTATAAACTGTTCTTGATTACACACAGCTAAATTCTGTTTAGATAAAGTTGTTTCAGATTAATTCAGACAGTACAATATGCAGTACACAGGATGTCTGTACAGTAGGTCCCACGTTAATAAGTGTATTACTCACCAAACAATGTATACGAGTGGCTGTTTTCAGATTTATAGGAAATACAAGGAGCCCAGGTTTTAGCCACATTACATTGATTCAATGTCAATCCTGTGAGTGACGCAACAAACAATGTTAAAGTGGGACTTGATTACTAGAGTCCCTGTAATTCCCGAAAAATGAATTTAAGAAGAATGTTGCACGTTTCCCATCCCTTAGGCCCACAGTACAGGAGGATGGTGGGGATGTCATCTTTAAAGGTTTTGAGGACGGCACAGTGAAGCTGAAGCTAGTTGGTTCCTGCACGGGTTGTCCCAGTTCTACTGTTACTCTTAAGAATGGTATTCAGAACATGCTGCAGTTCTACATACCAGAAGTGGATGATGTTGAACAGGTAAGATACACGACTCAAGTCATAAGTAGTGCAAGACAGCCATATACAGTGGGGCAAAAAAGTATTTAGTCAGTCACTGATTGTGCAAGTTCTCCTACTTAGAAAGATGAGAGAGGTCTGTAATTTTCATCATAGGTACACTTCAACTATGAGAGACAAAATGAGAAAGAAAATCCAGGAAATCACATTGTAGGATTTTTAAAGAATTTAATTGTAAATCATGGTGGAAAATAAGTATTTGGTCACCCACAAACAAGCAAGATTTCTGGCTCTCACAGACCTGTAACAACTTCTTTAAGAAGCTCTTCTGTCCTCCACTCGTTACCTGTATTAATGGCACCTGTTTGACCTCGTTATCTGTATAAAAGAAAACCTGTCTAAGAATCAAACAGTCACACTCCAAAACTCAACATGGCCAGGACCAAGAGCTGTCGAAGGGACACCAGAGAAGGAAAAGAAATTGTCGACTGCACAGGCTGGAAGATGAAGCTACAATTAGGCAAGCAGGTTGGTGTGAATAAATCAACTGTGGGAGCCCAATTGTAAGAAAAATGGAAGACATAAGAACCACGATAATCTCCCTTGATCTGGGGACTCACGGAAGATCTTATCCCCGTGGCGTCAAAATGATCAGAGAACGGTGAGCAAAAATCCCGAACTATACGGAGGGACCTGATGAATGACCTGCAGACAGCTGGGACCAAAGTAGCAAGGCTACCATCAGTAACACACTACACCGACAGGGACTCCGATCCTTCAGTGCCAGGCGTGTCCCCCTGCTTAAGCCAGTACATGTCCAGGCCCGTCTGAAGTTTGCCAGAGAGCATTTGGATGATCCAAAAGAGGATTGGGAGAATATCATGTGGTGAAATGAAACTAAAATAGAAATTTTTGGTAAAAACTCAACTCGCCATGTTTGAAGGAAGAAGAATGCTGAGTTGCATCCCAAGAACACCATACCTACTGTGAAGCATGGGGGTGAAAAGATCATGCTTTGGGGCTGTTTGTCTGCAAAGGGGACAGGACGACTGATCCGTGTTAAGGGAAGAATGAACGGGGCCATGTATCATGAAATTTTAAGCCAAAATCTCCTTCCATCAGTGAGAGCATTGAAGAGGGCACGTGGCTGGGTCTTCCGCATGACAATGATCCAAACCACACCCACTCGGCAATGAAGGGAGTTGGCTCCGTAAAAAGCATTTCAAGGTCCTGGGGGCCTAGCCAGTCTCCAGACATCAACCCCATAGAAAAAGTGTGGAGGGAGTTGGAAAAAGTCGTGTTGCCCAGCGACAAGCCCAAAACATACTGCTCTAAGGAGATCTGCATGGAGGAAATGGGCCAAATACCCGCTACAGTGTGTGGCAAACCTGTGATGAAGACTTACAGGAAACGTTGACCTCTGTCATTGCACAAAGGTTATGTTACAAAGTATGAGTTGAACTTTTGTTTATTGACCAAATACTTATTTTCCACCATTGATTTACAATTAAATCTTTAAAAATCCTACAATGTGAATCCTGAATTTTTTCTTACTTTGTCTCTCATAGTTGAAGTGTACCTATGATGAAAATTACAGACCTCTCTGTTTTACTTTCTAAGTAGAAGAACTTGCACAATCAGTGGCTAACGAAATACTTTTTTTGCCCCACTGTAATTCCAGAGTGGAAGAGTCATTTCGCCGAATGGGTGCCACTTCCTTGTAACTATTAAAAATTAAGCTTAATTTTTTTTATGTATATAGTTTTTCAACACTGAATCTAACAACACACATTTTTAGCTATTCATAATGAGTATTGGTATTTTTATCTTGTTTTTTCCCATTAGTGGTACCCAGCCCTGTTACTCTTTGTATGAGTAACAGGACTGAGTATTCAGCACAGAATTAGCAAATACATAAAATGTAACCACACTGCATCCAGAATAATGTCATTAGACACATTGGACACTGAGCACATTCTAATGTTTTACCAAAAATGTGTTTTTTTACAATAAAAAAATCTTTTTCTTCTTTCGGATTCTCTTTATCAGGGGTCGCATAGCGAGTTAAACGTTTCCACCTCACCCTGTTCTCCACGTCCTCTGCTCTCACCCCAACTCCCTGCATATCTTCATTTACCACAACCAAATAACTCCTCTTTGGTTTTCCTCTCCGTCTCTTGCCTGGCAGCTCCATCTCCAACATCCTCCTACCAATATATCCACTAACCCTCCTCTGCACATGTCCAAACCATCTCAGTCTTCCCTCTTGCATTTTGTCTCCCAATTTTCCAACCTGTGCTGTCCGTCTGATGATCTCATTCCTAATCCTGTCCACCTTAGACCTAAAGAGAACCTCAACATCTTAAGTTCTGCCACCTCATCTAACTCCCCCCAGAATCTCTCTATCTCCTCTAATTCACAGCCAACTTGTGGTGCATAGCCACTAACCAACATTAACCATTACACCCTCAAGTTTCCAGCTTAGACATATTTCCTATCTGGACACCTTTTCACTCACGACATTCTTTACATAGCCTCCTTCAGGACCACACCAACTCCATTTCTCTTCCTATCCACACCATGGTAGAACAGTTTAAACCCTGCACCAATGCATCAAGCCTTGCTACCCTTCCACTTTGTCTCCTGCACACACAAAACATCGGCCTTTCTCCTCTGCATCATATCAGCCAGCTCTCTACCTTTCCCTGGCATCGTCCCTACATTTAGGGTTGCTACCCTCAGTGCTATATTCTTGCCCCTCCTGATTTCTCTCTGTCTCCTCACACGCTTCCCTCCTCTTTGTCTTCGGCAAACAGTAGTCCAATTTCCGCTGGTACCCTGTTTGCTACCAGCACCAGTGGCGGTTGTTGTTAACCTAAATAATTTCAGTGACAAAATAGTAAGTTGAGATTGACCTTCTCAGTCATAGTATCATCAAATACACAGAATAAAATCCCATGGTCTTCAGAAGATCCAGATACAACTTTTTTTTTTTTTTTTTACTAAACTTGTGACTTGTGGTATGTTCCATCATTTTCAGGTGTGGGAATATGTTAGGGTAACAGGAGTGAAAACCTGGGCACATGACTAAAATATGTATTTTAAAGTAAATCATTATGGATTTCTTATGAAACTAGTATGTAAGGCATAATTGGGATATGGAGCGACACAACAATGCAAGAAACAAGATTTCTGAAGGATTTTAATTATTATATTTCACTGTAAAGTGTAATGTTGGAGAACAGGAACAGCTAACATGCTATTTTCTGGTGTTCTATGTAGTTTTTCTTAATGTTTTAAATGATATACCTTAAAATTGCAATTGCATAACTATGCAGGACACCTTGTTTAATAATGTTTCTTACACTTATATATATATTGGCTTCCATTCGGTGGAGTGGCTCGAACACATTTTTTCCTGATTAATACAAATCTGTATTTGTCACTGTTTTATGTGACTTGTTTTTGTACGTTCAGGTGGTGGATGAAGTGGATGAAATCAGCATGAAGGTGTTTTCAGAACTGGAGCAAGAAGTTAAAGGAATCATAATTTGTCTCTACAAATCTGTTGCTAGCAGGGTTTTAAGTGAGTATAAGAGATAAGACATGTTATATATACACTATATCTATAGCTATTCAGACCAAACGTTTGTTGTGACACCATAAACAATTACATACCCACATGGCCATAGTTTGGAGTAACATTGTTCTTCTAGAGGGTTTTCCCCACAGATTGTGGAATGTGGACTCTGTTGAGGTCGGCTTGACAATAAGCCAGGCTCACTTTTGGCATTCCAGTGCATTTTCAAGTGGTAGTTGAGGGAATTGAGGTCAAGCCAGACAAGATCTTAATCAAAGTTGCCAAATCGATTCTCTGTGGATTTGCTTTCTATTTAAGGACAGCAGGGCAGAAAGTTGATGCACGGATGTTAATTAGAGGGGAAATTATTACTGTGTCTTATTGAGAGTGATGGGGTGGGATCCGTACAACCATTCTACTGACACTGTTTGTCTATGGTGAATCAGAAAATGTATGCTTTATTTTCTGAATGTGTTGTGAGTGAGGTTACTGAAACCAAGAGCTAATAATAATGAAGAGGGTGCCACAGATTTTTGTGACATAATGTAAAGATTGTTCACATTTCGGGAATATACAGTGCTAGAGAGTTTAGCATGGTGGTGCCAGGGTTAGTGCAGTCTCACCCAACAGCTCCAGAGATCCCCGGTTCCATCCAGACTCCGGACTCTGCCCGTGTGCGTGTGTAATAAAAAGTAATATTATAAATATATAAAAAGTTGGATTTAGTTTTCAGGATGTCATGTGACAGAGGGGAGGGGTTTTGACAGGGTATGATGATTTTCGATAGGCACTGTACCTCATGAATAACAAAAAAAGCTTTTTGCAATATGAATACTGTAGCAGCTGGGTGTAGGTGTCATTTACCTACTGAAGGTCATGAGGGAAACATGATTCCAATGTATTTAAGTATGCTGTAATGCATTTACCTATGCCATCCTGCTTTAAATATCTGTATCCTAGTTAGTGCAGTATTGTATTATTGTATTTAGCAGTTTGAAGCTTTACAGTTTCCAGACAATCTTAAGGTTGATGCTTGATTTTAGATTGTAGATACAGTAGATCTTCAGGTTGTATAAAGAAATTGGATTTTCTGTAGTTACAGTTTTCTCCATGTTGATGGGATGATATACACTTGTTAACCGTTCATCTGTAATGTATCACGTGTGGCTCATTTAAAAAATATTTGTTTGATTGAATGTGAAATATACTTCTTAAGAGGGGTAGTGTCTTTAAACTCGTTTACTTTACAAACCAATGTAAAAAAATGTTTTGCACGGTGTTAAATTATGAATTAAATTGTCCATTGTCTGTAGACCTGAAGGATTATAAAATTTAAATGATTTAGAGGTGACGTTCATATCAATGTGTATTATAACTTTTCTGCGCTTAACATCCAAGTATTGTCCCAGTTTTAGAAAATCAACCTTTCAAAAATGATCTTTTCAGATATTTTTAAAAATATTTAATGAGATATATAAATATAGTATTTTCACCTGTCATTAGGGGCTTTGGTAGCTTAGCGGATAAGGTACTGGACTCTGGACCAGAAGGTCTAGGGTTCAAATCCCGCCTCAGCCAAGCTGCCACTGTTGGGTCCTTGAGCAAGATGATTAACCCACAGTTGCTTGGATTGTAAGAACTTACAAGAACAACTTTGGACTGGACTGGATTACAAGAACTTACTTGTAACTGGACTGTGGTAGCCTAGTGGTTAAGGTACTGGACTATGGTCCAAGGTTCAAATCCTACCTCTGCCAAGCTGCCACTGTTGGGTCCTTGAGCAAGACCCTTAACCCACAATTGCTTGGATTGTAAGGTTGTATCAATTGTAGGTGGCACTGGATAAGGGTGTCTGCTAAATGCTGTAAATGTAAATAATGAAATCCAGATCAAAAGTTGATAAAATGTCATCCTTTAAGCTTTCCCTTGTATGTTTATTAGTACGATAATTACTTCTGATCTCCAGAATGTTAATATCTTTATTGTAAGAATATTATAAATGTGGAATGTACGTGATTTTATTAGAACACAGTTCAAACAAAAGGACAGCGTTGCCAGTGACGTGGTGGGAAGGCGATGCGCATGCGCTGTAGGTAATCGTGCTCCCCTTGTGTTTATGTGTGCGGTGCGACAGCGGGTAAGCGGCTGTATGTGAAATGTGTGTGAATGTAGTGCCGTGTCGCGATGCGTTTATTGTAGTTCTACAGCTAAAAGGCGAAATAAAAGTATAAATGTTTGAGCATTTGTATGTGCTAAATATCCCATATTATGCTGTAGTTTGCGGTGCTAGCTCCTGACTGGCCCTCAGTTTAAGAGGGAGGCTTAACGCGGTGCACAGCTAGCCCATAACGCTAACGCCGTTAGCCTGTTCAGCCTGCTGCAAGCTGTGCACAGTTGCTGACTTGCCATTTAAACACCGGGCTGTTCTACAACGTAAGTAGACAAACATGTTTGTGTTTCCGACCTGATATTCGTCTTTGCTGAATCTGTAGCGTCACGTTAGAAGCGGCTGGTTGTTACTTTTGCAGCAGCACTGGCCGGTATGTGGTTGTCAACATCGCTAGTGCAGGCTGTTAGCCTATATAAGGCAGTGACACACTGGTTAGCTACCTTGCTAATTGCCAGGTATTGCAGCTATTTTTTTAGACTTGAGAGAGAACTTTAATAGAGCTGGTGAGACATGCATCGCTTTTATTAGACAGTTTATTACCTAATAGACTGTGGAATAGATGAAGTTCTGACAGGCTTGTTTACATTCAAGACGAGATGTGAACGGTTGGTTCGAGATTGGGTGCTTTTCTGGGTGCTATCAATATTGTCGGTACTTTTGGAATAGTATTACATGTTAACTGATTGTGAAATATGGAAATGGAAAAAACGCCTTGTTTCTTGCATTTACTTTGACTTTTATTTCATGAACTCAGGATATTTCCTATTTTGTCTGGTCAACTCCATTTTTGTTAATATGCTATACATCCATTCCTGCATTTCAGGCCTGCAACTAATTCCAGAAACCGTTATGATGGTAAAGCATTTATTACTTTGTAATGTTGCTGTTGCTTCTTACAGTACTCCATCTTGGCGCTCCGGATGCCTAGCGATGGTGTTTCAGGTGTTATTTTGTCCTTTTCCTCCTGCAAACATATCTTAAGGTGTGCAACAGTAAGGGCTTTTCTTTGTTGCATTTACTCGCAACATTTTCCACACACTGTCTTTTAGGGACAGGTCAATATTGGAGACAGGCAAGACCAGTACCCGTACCCTCTTCTTCAGACATTGTAATGTGTGCAGCATGTGGTTTTGCATTGTCTTGTTAAAAAATGCATTGATGTCGTCCTGAAGGTAGCATATGTTGGTCTAAATAAGATATTAATGTATTTTTCTGCATTAATGCTGCCATCACAAAAGTGTAAATTACCTTTGCAAGAGGCACTGGTACAACCCCATACCATGACAGACCCTGGCCTTTGGACTTGCTGCTGATAACTGTCTGGATGGTCTTTTTTCATTTTTGATCTGGAGCACATGGTGTCCATTTATTCCAAAAAAGATCTGGAATAGCGATTCGTCGGAGCACAGTACACATTTTCACTGTGTAATGGTCCATCCCAGATGCCTCCTAGGCCAGAGAAGTTGATGCCACTTCTGGACATGGTTACCATAAAGCTTCTTTTGTTACACAGTAAAGTTTTAAGTGGCATTTTGTAGTACTTGATAAAGGTTTCATAAAGTAGTCCCTTGTCCATGCGGTTATGTCACCTATTGATGAATGACAGTTTTTGATGCAGTTCCACCTGAGGGATCAGAGATCACACGTGTTCAGCTTGGGCTTGTGCCCTTGCCCTTTACACATTGAAATTCCTCCAGATTCCTTGAATTGTTCAATTATGTTATGCACTGTAGGGAGAAAAATATGGAAATTGTTTTTAAACATTTCAATAATTTTCATGTATTTGTATCCTCTCCCCATCTTTGGTCTTTAAAGACTCAGCCTTTTCGTGGATACCAAATCATGACTACAGTCTACTGTTGACATCGACTGTTTGCAATAACACCATGTGTAGCTTTTTCTTACCTCATTAATAGCCCTAAATTTCACCTGTCCCACTTTTTTGTAATGTGTTGCAGGCCTGAAATGCAGGAATGGATGTTTAACTAATTAAATTAAAAGTGTTCCAGACAAAACATGAAGTAATTTGGGTTCATACTGTATGTAACAAAACAAAAGTCAAATTAAATGTAGGAGACACTGCGTTTAAAAACAAATTGCATTTATATTTTTATTTGCATGAAAGTCCCTTGTTTTAATGCGGAATAAATACGTTTCTAAAATATTTAACCAACTGCAAGATTGCAATGCATGCCATGTATTGTGTCAGTGTCTTCAATTATTAAATTTTTTATTAACTTGTACCACATGGCCATGGTGAGTCCTTGTTTCTGGTTAGGTGGTAGGTGTGCCAGACGTTGATTATTATTTTACTTCTAATAATAAGTGGGACTATGTTGGTGCAGTGTTTAAGGTACTGGATTATTGACTGGAAGGTCCAGGTTCAAGTCCCTGTACTGCTGAGCTGCCACTGTTGTGATCTTAAGCAAGGCTGTTACCCCCTTTTCTTTTGTTTGTTTGTTTGTTTTTAAATGTATTGGTCTCCAGGGCATCTTGTCACACTTTTCCCACAGTTTGTATAGGGCTCAGTAGATCATAATGTTTTTTAAAGACTTAAATGTTTAAATGTATTTATATGTAATTATTTTTCACACTATTCTGGGTAAGATTACTGGATTTTGTGAAAAATAAAAACAATCAGTTAAATTGTTTTTCCCCCCCTTTTAAATTCAAAATCAGAAAAAGTTGGATTAATCATTGCACTTGATTTATTATTAATTGTTGAGTCACTTCTGAAGTGTGGGAACGCGAATAGTCACAACTACTGGAACATCTCTGTCAGACTCGCAGTAACATGACCGTTCATTGTGTAATTGTTGATTTTAAGTCTACTAAATTGGTTGGAGCGGCCTGTACCTTTTCTTTGTGGAGTTTGCATTTGCATGTCCTCCCTGTGTCTGCATGGGTTTACTCCGGGTGTTCCGGTTTCCTCCCACAGTCCAAAGACATGCATGTTAGGTTAACATAAATTAACAATGCTAAACTGGCATTGTCGTGTGTGTGGGTATATGTGTATATGTGTATATGTATGTATGTATGTATGCATGTATGCATGTGTGTGTATATATTTTTATATATATATATATATATATATATATATATATATATATATATATATATAAAAAACATACACACACCCACATAAAACTAGAATATATGTGTATATGCACAAAACTAGTATTCCACAATTAAGTAGCACCCTGTCTGGCATGTTCAGCACAGTCCACCGAACCTGCTTTAAGAACCACACAAGGTTACACAGATGCAGTTAAACCCCTGCTATTTAAACTCGCAGTGTCTGTAGTCCTGCTGGGAACAGATGGAGTGTCCCATACCGCTGTATGTACCACTAGCTTCTGCTGAATATTCAATCTAAAAAAAAAAATTCCATGCTGACTTTGTGTTGAGTAAAGGGTATTGGACTTAGATGGCTTTGTGAATGACTTCTTTCCTTTACCTACTTCCTCCTCCTTCCCTCTGTTTGCTGAGCAACGTAAACGTTCATTTTACTCCGTAATTAATTCTGAGCTAAATTGGTACAAGAAACGCGCTGTGAGACAGCCGAAGATTTTGATCTTATTTATTCACACGTGCATTTAGAACAGGAAACAGCTGCTACTCAGTTGGAGCAACAGACGGAAGAATTTGGCTGGTGGACAGTGATGAAGTACATTTACTCAATTGCTGAACTTCATTAGCCCTGTCAAGTTTTTCTGCCTTACTGGAGTATTTTTATTATTTGATTCTTTTTAACTTTCACTCCACTAGATGAGTGTGTGGACTTTCAGCTGACACCTGGATGTTTACCTTTCCTGCCATATAAATGACCTAAGTGTATACATGGCGTTAAACACACATACAAACAAAATCACTCCACTAGATTTCAATTTGTCTTCGCTACATTTATGAAAAGTTTGTTACTTTTGGAAAAATGGGTAAACAGTGGGTAGTGCTGGTGTTATGCTTTGTCCCAGAAATTCAATGTGTGCGTCATGAATGCGTCCATGTTGCATGCAAGCCTCATTTAGGGTTTGCATCTGAAAGCACTTTGCTTTGGCAGGTTGTTTTGACTCGTCTAACTATCTTACCTGAAGGCCTTTTTTTTCCACACAATTTTGATTTCTTCATTTCAAGAGCTTGCCTAACTTGTCTGGTATACATGTGATTTTTTTCTTGAAGAAAGTAGCAGTTAACATATTTCAACCTCATCTAATTGGCCACAGTGAGATTGTTTGACTAGTATGATAGAGTAGAAGGATCAGTGAAACAAAAAACAAGTATTGTACTGTCATGCAATATGGTTATAAATGTACTAGTACTTATTAAATACATTTAAAAGAAAGTAGTACGTTTTCTCAGGTGGAAATGTAGACAGAGGACTTGGACTTTTATTGGAGCTATGCTTGTTAGGGGTATTTTCACTCAATTATAGAAGTTTTGAAGTTTGTCCACCTCTGATCCAAGTCTCAGATAGCAGGTCAAGAGCCTGATCAGAAAGTCCTCAATGACTGATTAAGTGAGATAATTGGGAGAAATGGAAGAATTGATACCAGAATGAGGTATCATTATTCCATGAGGCATAATTTAAATAGAGTTGTAATTCTATTAACTCATTTCTACAACATGGTATATCTGGATAGTGGGGTTTTATGGGGTAACAATGGGCTTAATGCGTCCATCTCATACAGTTACGAGGGCTCAGAACAAGTTTATAACCCCTGCAACCTGATGTGTCAAAGGGAACTCCATACTGCTTTGTGTCAGTTTTGCTCTTCGCCACCTCGTGGTCAAGAACCACAGCCACAGTCATTGGACAAATAAACGAAACAACACGAAGGCTACGAACAGCTAAAGCTGAGAGGACACAAATGAAAGGTCACTATGTACAGTGTGTACTTTTAAACAGTTCTTTAAGCATATCAGCATTTCATTTCGTTTACACAAGTAAACAAACAAAGAAATATCTCTGACTGTCCTCTTTATATTACTTCTTGGGCAAACAAGCAGGAACCCTTGCTCTTTTTCTCTGTGTAATTTGAGTGAGTACTAAGGGAGTGTCAGAGCCTGATATTGATTGAGCACACTGTTTAACTTGGGTTTTGATAAAGCTGTCTGGATTATTGTGACATTTTTCATGCTAAATGCATTTCATACATGTACCTGCGTCAGGCTCTGACAGTAAGAAGAAAGACTTGAATCAGAAATTCTGTAATAATAGGGTGCTTCTGTATGTGTGCTTAATAATGCTTTGATAATGAAGCTCACTATTCCAACAGGTATTTGCTGCGGTTCCGTTAAAAAAGAACAAAAAAACAAGACATTTGCCATGGCCCAGTTTGGGGGGCAGAAGAACCCTCCATGGACAGCACAGTTTGCTGCAACAGCTGTCTCACAACCCGGCCACACAGGACAGTCCATTGATCTGAACAGCTTACACTGTGAGTAATGAAGAATAGGCCATTGGTAATGGGAAAAGTGTATACCTTGTTCTCATAAATGACATAAGGTCATACTTATTTTTATATATTTATAATGGTGACTAGCAAGAATCTTTTTATTTCCCTGTAATCTAGTTGTGGAGTTGAAAGTTTGTGCCATGATCGGTCAGCTTTGCCTGCTGGTTGCATTTCTATGCAAAAGTTTGGGTATTTATTGTCAAATCAACTTTTGTTCATTCTCAAACTCAAATGTGACTTGCAAAGTACTGTTTTTGCTAGGGATGCACTGAAATGAATATTTTTGGCTGAAACCAAATAAAATGAAACATTTGGTCGAATACCGAACACACTTTTTTTTTGCAGGTTTCACAGTGTACTGTATTTTTCAGACCATAAAGCGCACCGGGTTATAAGACGCATGAAATGAAACAAAACTCTTAAGTTCCCTCGGAAGCTCAGTTTGGTCTTTACCCGGCGCAGGGCGTCTTCTTGCTTCCTCCACTTCCGTATCATTGATTCCGATAGCGCTGAGTTTGAAATCCGCTTCGAAAATGAATGAATGAATGCACGTACCCTAATGCTGAAGCACATACCGTATTACTCCGCTATGCTGCGCACTACGGTGGCCGTGAGCTTCGTAACTTACCAAGGCCGTGCTAAAACATTTTGACAGATTTATGAGCGCCGTGTACCATCTACAATCGGTTCTAGGTCAGGATGCACAACCAGAATTAATTCATACATTAGACGCACCGCATTTTAAGGTGCACTGTCGATTTTTGAGAAAGTTAAAGGATTTTAAGTGCGCCTTATAATCCGAAAAATACGGTAATCAAGCCCAAACTAATTAACTTTTGTTTATTTAATTTGTCGTTTTTACTTTCTTTTTCTAGATTAGACATGAATAAACATGGGACAAGAAAATGTCCTTTGTCAAGGCAGGGTGAGGAAATTATCCAACTTTGTGGAATATGTGGAAGACTTAAAAATAAAATGATTAAAAGGACTGAAATTTTGATAAAACGACTCAAACTAGAATCCAGACCCATGAAACTTTACTCTGTTTTTGCAGAGGGTGTGACAATCAGTAACCAGGTAGACCGTCTCATTAACCAGTCTTAAGGTTCCATTGTCAGTTAGAAAGCTCTCATAGAGTGCCCGCTACATGGGAAGTAGGCAGCAAGTATATGTAACTCACTAGGTATTGAGACAGACCCGATGAACACTCAGTAACAGTGACGGCGGCATGGCACGCTCATTTCTTTAAACAGAAGGTGCAATTTAACATTTGCATTAACTCAATTGCCAAATGCGAATGCAACGCTGGTGCTGTAGAACCGTGCTTCTGCATAGCCGTTTGCTGCATTTTCGAAGAGCACCTAACTCCATGCTGGTTTGCGATTTGATCGCGTCATCAAAATGGCATTGTTCAGTATAAATTATTCAGTCTTTTCACTTATTAGTAATATTTTATAATAATAGCTTATAAGAATGATGCGTGCATCCCTAGTTTTTGAATACTTTGCTAAGCATTAAAAGAGTAAACGTGACCTGTTTGATAATTAATACAGCAGAGCGTTTTCTATGTTATTGTTTGTTTTTTAAGTAATACATGATTGATTTTCTTGTTTGCTTTGCACCATTGTCTTGTAGGGTCCTACTCCTTTTCAGCTCAGGTTCTTTAATGCTAGTGCAGTCATCCCTCTGTCCGCACAATACTTTGTGCAGCTGGAAGCCTCACAAGCAAAAAGAATAATGTAAACTCGTTATGCTAGACCTTTTTCAGTAGGACTAAGCATTTGTTTTTAAAATGCCCCTGGCGTATTTAAGTTTTGTTTTGCATACTTCGGACATTGACTTTTGTGCGTTACTATTAAGGTTTGTGTGTGACTTTTCAATGCAGATCATGTTTGAGCATTCATGATCAAATCTCCCTTGAAGAGTTTTCTTGCACTACCTGATCTTTGTTTTGACAGATCCCATAACATCCATTTTGTAATTTTTTTTTGGACAGAAAAATATGATCTCTCAAAATGGCATCATAAAGGATCTGTAATCCCTGATGTAGGTTAAGATTTGGAGTCCCAAAAGTCTAAGACCACTAGTGAAAATCCTTGTTTGTATCTTTGTTGAGAAGGGTTAATACTACAGCAGGATACTGACCTAAAACACAACTCAAAACTTTGCAACAACTACTTGAATACCAAGATCAAGGAGTGCTTACTGTTGTGGACTTTCCTCCACAGCAGCCTGACCTAAATCCCATCGAGCATTTGAGGTGGCACGTGCAGACAAAGCCAAGCATTCAGTGAAATCAAAAGATGCTCTTTGGAGTATTGTTATATCAGGCTGGGATATCATGCCAGCACGAGCACATGCAGCAAAAGGACGACATGCTAAATAATATATTCTGAAATGTATGCAATTATTTCTTTACAGATTCAACTTTACACTCCAACTGATATGCTGTTTATATCATTTGAATCGAAACACACTGTTGAATTAAAGAAAAATGCAAAATGAAAGCATTTTCAATAGTGTTCTCAGACCTCTAAAGTGGGCGGCATCATGACGCGATGGTGACCGCTGTCGCCTCATAGCTCTGAGATCCCCTGTTTGGTCTCACCTCTGTGGCGGTTGCATGTCCTCCTCGTGTCCATGTGGGTTTACTCCAGGTGTTCTGGTTTCCTCCCATATTCCAAGTACATACATTAGGTTGATTGGTCACTCTAAATTAGCCCCTGATTAGTGTGTTGATATAACCTTGTGTCTGTCCCGAATATAGCCTTTGATTCTGAATGCAACGTTAAAGAAAAGCTAATAACTGTAGTAACTTTCCTCTATTGTAAGTAGTCACTGTGTTCTAAAACCTTACAAAAATATAATATTAGCTGAAGGATGGGGGAAGTTTGCATATGCCACATTCACTGTGTGACTTTGGATTAAAAAGGAGCACGAATATTTGTTTGCTCCATGTCAAGTTTGCATTGACTTTTCTGTTAGACATAACAAAAATACATGCTTTCACCATGTTTGCTCAGATTTGTGCACACAGCTACATTTCTGCTAAAATGTGGCTTATTATTTGTGATTTCTAATGATGTCCCTTTGTAGCTTTAGGTGTGCAACAGCCATCTCTTTTGGGTGCTTCCCCCTCCATGTACACACAGCAGACAGCGTTAGCTGCAGCGTCACTCAACACACAGTCTGCTGCAAACTACCAGCTCACCCAGCAGACTGCAGCCCTCCAACAGCAAGCAGCTGCAGCTGCCGCAGCTGCCCTGCAACAGGTGCGCAGCTTCACCGTCTTCACTTGACAGTAGATGTGATGGCGCGCATGCTTAACATCAGATGTAGTAGATTTTATGCTTGTGGTTTGTATGTGTAGGGTTGTATTGGAATATCAGTCTTTTGTAGCTCAGCACAGCTGCTGCTCTCCTGTCTTACAGCTGTTGTGGGTGACTTTGAGACTCTGACATGTGCTCCATTTTAGTCTCAGATCAATTCAGCCCTGCAGCAGTATCAACAGCAGCAGCAGCAGCAGCAGCAGCAGCCACCTCAAGCTCCCCCACCACAACCCCCACCTCAACAGACCCTGTACAATGTTCCGCATCAGGTATGCATATTCCACTTGGTTCTGCTTTATTACTTTAATCCTTATGATTTTTATTCATTCTTTTATGTATTTAAGTAGAACAATAAAACTTGCTTATACATCGATCAGCTGTAACATTAAAACCACCTCCTCCTTTCTACAGTCATTGTCCATTTTATCAGCTCCACTTACCATATAGGTCCAGTTGTTTTTCTGCATACTTTTAGCCCCATTGGTCAGGACCCCCACAGAGTAGGTATTGTCTGGGTGATGGATCATTATCAGCGCTGCTTTTAAGGTGTCGCTCTGGTACAAGCAGATGAGACACAGCAGTGCTGCTGGAGGTCTTAAACACTGTGCCCACTTTTTGACCAGACTATTAGACACACCTACTTTGTTGGTCCACACAGAATGCTGCCCGAAAGAAAGCAGGTGACTGGATATTTTTGGTCACTGGTTGGTTTGGGCACTGAGGTATTTTAACACTACAGCAACACTGCTGTGTCTGAGCCGCTCGCGTCAGTATGACTTACACTGAGACGACAGACCTGGGGGCATCAAACATTCATTTAAGAGTCAAAATCTTTTCTAGTTTTTATGATTGCTAATGAAAATCTAGGTACTATTTAATTAAATTACTGTAGAAATATTTCCATTTTAGCACATAATTAAAATATTATTTAATATAAAATATTGCATCGCTGGATCCAGCACTAAAGTGCTCAGTTTGCTGCATTGTTAGGGATTTGGATAGGTAGCACTGCCACCTCACAGCAAGAAGGTCCTGGGTTCAGTCCCAGGGAGGAGCAGCCTGGGTCCTTTCTGTGTGGAGTCTGCATGTCCTCCCTGTGTCTGTGTGGGTTTACTCCGGGTACTCCTTTTTTTCCCACAGTCCAATGGCATTCATTAGGCCAATTGATTACGTTAAATTGGAATGAGTTGAGTGTATATATATATATATATATATATATATATATATATATATATATATATATTACTTGTCTTTATGTAACCTTGTGTATAGATGAAAGCGTGTGTGTTGCTGAAATGGCCATTGATGCTGATAGTGATTTTAAATAAACCAAACAAACAAAGGATTTGGATGGACTGGTTTGTTTGATTTGTGTCATATGTTATATCAGCTTATAAAAAGCACAAATGTTAACTGGGGCTTGAGTATAGTATGGAAGATTAATGTATGTTGTGTATATCATAGAGAACAGTAAGTGAAATGTATTTGGACACTTCCTTGTAGGCTTTGCTCAATCCTGTGTGACAGCAGGTTCCATCACACAAGCAGACTAACACACTCGTTTCACATGCCATGTCTAAAAGCGCTTAATAAATAATTGTGCTTCAAAAATGTATGATTATGGTCATCTGTGTGTCTGTGTTCTGAACGCAATGCCTTTGCGGCTTTCCATCAGGTAGTAGCAATGAGTGTGTAGCAGAACATAAGACACGATGAAAGTAATGTTATTCTAATATTGCCTATGTGATTATTAAGTAAATATATGCATTCCGTTGATGCATATATTTTCCACCCGCATGCAGTGCTACAAGTGCAATCGTTCAACAAAGTAGGATCACTCATTTCTTAAGTATGTCAGAGCAAACTCCAAACTCACCAGTCCATTGGTACAATCTTACAATCCAAGCAATTGTGGGTTAAGGGTCTTGCTCAAAAACCCAACAGTGGCAGCTTGGCAGAGGTGGGATTTGGATTTGATCTTCTGGCCCAGAGTCCAGTATCTTAGCCACTAGGGTACCACAGTCCCAATTCTCTGCTTCTTTGCCAGAAAATGGCCTATTACTTTGTAGGTAGACTTGGCTGACCTTGCTGAATTATGGCAAGTGACAGTGTCTTGACAAATTAGCATGCACATAGACAGTGACTTTTTTTTATAGATAACAAATGCGCAACACCTTCAGTGTGTTGAGAAGGGGTTAGATGGCAATGGGCCAGCCCCGTAGTGAAAATAATTTGTTGTCCTTTTGTTTAGGCATGTAGACAGGAGCAATACCCAGAAGCCATTCTAATGAACTTTTGATTTGACTTTCTTCGGGAAATCAATTTTTATGTAATATTTTACATACGCCTGTTTTGTAATCATTTCCCCGAAGAGTTAGAAGGGCCTGAATGCACACGACTGGTCCACAATTACTCGGATTGTAAGACACTATCAATTGGATAAGGGTGAAAAGTAAGTGTAGTTGCAGTGTTGAAGGCTTGTACATCTACATGTTATGACAGTTTTAAATGCAAATGAACCACCATCTGTGTTCTGATCACCCATTTCGAAACTCGGGTACAATAGCTAGTTTTCTTGTGCATATGAGTTTTGCATAGGTTATAAGCACTGAATCAGCTGGCATAATGCTGAACAATGCTTGTGGACTACCCTTCCTGTATTGTAACACAAATGCTATTAGCCAATGCGGTCTTGCTTGAGCTTTGTGAATTACATTTCATGTAGTTTGTTACAACAGTTGACTTTTTTATTTTCTGTTAACAGCTTCCACAGCCTCAACCTGCCCTGCTTTCACAGGTAAGAAACATTTGTTACATTTATTCAGACTAATCTTTTGTTAGGCATAGGCCTGTGTGAACCAATGTGTAAGTTGTTCCATGAAGCCCAGACAGTATTTCCCATGCCAAACTTGTCAAACGTTTTTCTTTATGGACCTGGATTGTGCATGGGGACATGGTTATGCTGAAGCAGATATGAACTTTTCCTGATCTGTGACCACGATGTTGGAAGCATATAACTGTATAACATGTCATTATGCAGTATGCTGTGGCATTATTTTTTTAATATACTAATATACCCAATCACAACCATAAAAACCAGTCCCAAGATCATTATTCCTCCTCGGTCCTACATTCTGAAGTTGGATACCATAGTACCACGTAGAGTGTTTTATGTTCTCCACCAAAATCCAATTTTGTTTGTTTGCTGGATGACGAAATATGATTCACTGCTACAGAGTTCAGTGCTGGTTTACTCTAAAACCCTCCAGTCAACACTTGGAATTGTGCATAATGATAGTACATTTGTGCACAAACATTTAAAAGTGTTTTTCTAGTGAAATTGGTTGCTTTTTACTTTCTCATAAGTTTTGTTTTGTGTTTTTTAGCCCCCTGTTGCATTGCCTACCAGTATGAGTTTGTCCAACCCTCAGCAGACAGCCCAAATCACAGTGTCGTACCCGACCCCTCGTTCCAGCCACCAGCAGCAGACCCAACCCCAAAAGCAGCGCGTCTTCACAGGGGTTGTCAACAAGCTGCATGACACGTTTGGTTTTGTGGATGAAGATGTGTTCTTCCAGCTTAGGTAAGGGATAATAATGCAGTTGATGGTATTGGAGTCTATTAGGTTATAGTTTACTGGAATAGTTCGTAGTTTGAAGATTAGCATGACTTCTGTTCATTGACGCGTCTGAATGTTTCCGTTGTGTCTCCAGTGCAGTAAAGGGAAAAACGCCACAAGTGGGCGATCGTGTCCTTGTGGAGGCCGTGTATAATCCCAACATGCCCTTCAAGTGGAATGCCCAGCGCATCCAGACTTTACCTCAGTTACCCAACCAGACGGTGAGGAAATCCAATCCAGGGATTTCAATTAAAAATTTGTACATCACGGTCTTATTGAAAAGTTTGGGCACCCCTAACTAAATTACATGGTTTGGCAGTTTTTATATTATAGAATCTAATACATCCATGGTGGGGAACAAATATTTCTGCACAGTTTATTTTACCATTCCTTTTTCTTTTTCTTTTTTTTTTTTTTAATTAAACCTGAAATTTTTGGATTTGCTGGTATTTAGTAATGTCTATTTCGACTCTCTGTCTGCACAATGTGTGCTGTGTAACTGGCTGCCACACAACCCCATAATGTAATAACCACCCCATTTCTGACAGTGAAAAGGTGTTATTTCGTTTTTTCTTTCTAACAAACATTTGGTGATTTTAGCCAAAAAGGTTCAGTACTTGGTTCCTTTGTCTGACAGATTTGATTTCAGAAGGCCTCTTACTTTCCTACTATTTAGTGATTTTACAAATGTCAGTGGAGTTTTTTTTTTAGGAGATCACATGCATTCTTCTGATGACTCTTGCATGCAGATTATATTTTTGTGTGCAGTGCTGCAAACTGACACAACTGTACCTGTAGCAGCCATAGGGTTGGGCGGTATGACGGTATTCTGGGATACTGCAATATTTAAAAATGTGAATACATTTCTGCTTCCTGTGCTGGTTTTGCCTACTAAAAGCACCGCTGGAGCAGTCAAAAGATAGCTGAATCCTCAGACAAGGAAGCTGTTATTGACACCAG
The DNA here is from genome assembly GCA_025084515.1 of Ancistrus triradiatus. Lineage (NCBI taxonomy): Eukaryota > Metazoa > Chordata > Actinopteri > Siluriformes > Loricariidae > Ancistrus > Ancistrus triradiatus. The sequence goes on from JAJAGP010000515.1 coordinate 26,120, forward strand.
ATAGCTTGGTTACAAGATTTGTTTATGTGGTGAGGTTATTTGATTAGAACGCTTTTTGTCTCTTTCAGCTTTCAGCGTAATGTTCTGACTATGATGTATGATTTTATTTATTATTTTTTATTTTTTTATTTTTTTATATGTATATAAATGTTTTGTAATAAAACATTTGAATACTATCACTTGTATACTGTAAAGTTTGTTGTACCCCTACTCAGCTGTTATACCAGATACCGTGCTATTATCTGAAGATGAAAAAGTCAACATCACCTAAGCCTAAGCAGCCATACCTTTCTTTAACATCCATAGCAGTAACCTGGAATTTACTGAGCATACCTGACCTATGTATAAGCAGTCCCATCAGATGGGTTTCTTGGTCTTTCAAAATTTTCCCTTAATGTTGGTTTCTTGATGACATTTAGGACCGTGAATATTACAAGCAAAACCTCTTTTATACCCTTCACACTCTGCTTTGTAAGTCAAAGGTGTTTATTTTCAGATTCTCAGTCAGATGCTTAGAGGAGACCATGGCTGAGGAGAACAACTTAAAAGGCTTAAAGGATCACTAGATGTATTAAACTTTGGAATTACCTACACCTGATTTGGATTAAGGTGTAGCAAGTCAACTAAGTTCTAAGGTTTTACAGTACCCTAACGATTTTTTTTAATTCAGAAAATCAATAAAACATGCTTTTATACCAGGAATGCCCAAACTTTTGTTTAAGGCTGTATGTTCTTTTCTTTACAAACTGTGCTGTTGCTGTGCCATTGATTACTGTGTTTTGATTTCCATGTAGCACCAGGTGCCCCAGTCCTTACCTCAGGTTTCCCCACAGCTGTCCAGCTTTTACTCTGACGCAGGGGTGCAACGCTACTCTGACATACTCTCTGCGGTGGATTCAAGACCAAATGTAACCCTTGCTATTTAAAGTGTTTCCATTCTCTGTTCTTTCTCTAACATTGCATTCATATCATGTCAGGATTATGTGAGTAAAAAATGTACACACCTTGTGTGTATATCGCTATTAGACATTCCCTGTCATTTCTGTAGTAATGATATTCTCAGTAGTGTCCCTGGTTTGACCAAAACAAACACCCTATGGAGGCTAGGACTGTTTGTTGTCGGTTTGCTGTACGTTGTCGGCCCTCCATATTGAATTTTCTGCACCCCGAGCTCTATGCTGAATCCACACTAATGAAGTTATACAGGCATATACAGGCAGTTAAGATGTGGTGTTGATAGCACTCAGAGCATCGCTTTTTGTGACGGATGCTGTCCAAACCGACGTTTGTTATTCATATTTTGACATTCTAACTGGCACTTTTTCCATTTACCAGATGAAACACAACATTGATATTGAATTGACTGGTGTTTTATATGCTTGTAGCTTTGTGCAATTTCACATGGCTCAACCTCTCTTCAGCACTTGTTTTTGTTTACTTCTCATATATGGAGTTTTATCTTTGTCTTTGTTATGGGCTTCTGGACCCTTTCCCCTGTGGATACAGAGAGCAGACTGTATTATTACATAAAATTCTTAGTGATCATAACGTTAAATTAAAGTTTTTCAGCACTACCATGGCTGTAGTCTGTAGTATTTTAACATCAAAGGGAAAAACACACTAATGTGATCTAGGGTTGTGCTAAAAAATTGATACTGCAATATATAGTGATATTTATTTTCTTTATTTGCTATGTTGATTTTCTGCTCAACATATACATTTTTTGTAGGAAGGAAAAATGCGTTTTAAATGGTGTGTAAACTACAATCTCCGTTCCTGTAGATGTCGCAGTACAGTGTTTTGTTTTGACTCGATTTGTCCTTTGAACTATCAGTGAGATGTGACGTATTAAGACGACTCCACTTGTATGTTAGCTGTCTTTATATTTTCAGTTGACTATGTGGAATATTGCAATATCGAAATATGCGTCATACTGCAAGTAGTTTCCATTACCCACCCCTAGTGTGATCAGATTTAATTGAAGACATGCACATGCTCATTAATCAGTAGCCATAACGTCAACTTTCCTTAAGTTGAAGTTAACTTTCTGAACTTTCTCCAACTTCTGAGGGAAAACGACTAAAAAGTATCTTAGATACCTTAAAAGGTATCCAAGTCTTTCCTAAAAAACCAGCAGTGCGATCAGAATAAACTTATGCCCATTCATTGAACAAACATCAGTAGATCTGATTTTAATAGTTGGTATTGGAAATATTTGTTTTTGTAATTCCTCCACCCAGTTTTTCTTCCGTTATGCTTTCTTACACCTTACTATGCATATTCCTGTGACAATATCTGCTGTCGCACAGCGGTGTGAAAAGCCACGTGTAAGGAACTGTCCCAAATTGCTTACGTTGTTTACGGTAGTGAGTAGGGTGACCAATTCAGACACAGTCCGGAAGTACAGGTGCCTCACATGGTCTTGCATTACCAGTGTTAAAATGATTACAGTTAATCCATTATTATGCTTTAATTTTGACAGCACTAAACCACAGGCATGCGCTGCATAACGTCTGTTTGGGCAATTCACGTATACATCTGTGGTACAGTACTTACGTAGCTTATCATAAATCTATAACAATGATGGCGCATGTATACAGTTTTGAAGCACATATTCACCTTATTTGCCTGAAAATTTACTGTCAGTGCTTCCTGTGTTCATTTATCAAGTTTATATTGTTTCTGAAGAATGAAGCCAAGTGATTAAAGATTAAAACCGCTGCTTCATTAATAAGTGAAAGAAAAGCACTTTCGTTAGTACAGATAAGCACAGTTTAAGGTCCATCTGATCAACATCCGTATCAGTCTTTTCAGTCATTCATCAATCACAGATGTTTTCAGCGCTATCTCCGATGCATTTATGTATCATGTGCAGTTTTCTTTATGTTTATGTTACAGTGGCCTAAAAAGATTGTGACTATAGTGATTTCCTGTTTCACAGAATGTAATGCGTGCATAGCTGTAATTTGTGCTGTCTGTTGGCGATCTGTGACTTGATGACACCGAGCTTGAAACGTATTAAACTATGGGTTAGGTAACTACTTGGTACCATTATTATGTATATGCAGTATGCCACATAATGTATTCATACTGCAGTTGTGTTTGTTGCCATAGAAGCAATTACTTGCAGTCAGAGTATACAAACAGCATTGGATAGACTCCAAGTTGCATTTTGTAATTGCTGTAATTCTGACGTGACGTGTAGGAGTGAAGCTTTTTCTGTTTCCATTATACAAACAGGTGTTCCTTACAAGACTTGCTGGTTTCTCTCTTCTTTTTTGTTCTCTGTTTCACAGCTCTAAGATTGTGTGCTGGATGGCAGTTTTTATACTCTGGATTGTCTTAGAGATAAGCAGTACTTATTTGATACTTATGCTGTTTTTATTTGCACTAGGTTATCATTATCAACATGATGGTATGCAAATGTATGAGAAAACAAGTGTAGACTTCCTTGGTGGGTGGTTTTGTTCTTTATTCCCCCTTTGATAAATTCTCAGGTGGCATAATAATAATTATTTAAAGTCATTGCAGGAGAAATGGTTTATGTAGTTGTCTTTATGTATTTACAAAACATGAAAATCTTTTAAACGCACCAAGTAGTAGATATTGACTTGCCCAATTGCACTTTCTTGGATTTTTTTTCTTACTAATTCTCCTTTTCTTGTCATGGAGTTCTTTCCACTTTAGGACTCTCCTGTTTCAGGTTGTATACCTCAGACATATCTTTTGCTCAGGCTTATGTATTGGAAGTGAATCATCAGTATTGTGGTAGCAATTTGCTTTTAATCTGCTGTGGATATTATTACTTTCAGTAAATTACATTCCAAATAGTACGTCCCATACCTGCATACACTGACAACATTACTACAAGTGACCTAGTCGAAATTTAGTTAATTGCGTCCTCCGCCACTGACCAAGTCAATTCTAACTGGTGCCTGCATGTCTTGTGCTTGTTTCTGAGCCAGCCTCCTACCCCCAGCATGATGAAGCCAGGTCCGTCCATGATTCAGTCTCTACCTCCACCCACCACGTTTAGCGTCCCAGCCCAGGGCCCCCCTCCATCACTGCTTCAGGCTCAGCTTTCTGCTGCCTCTCTGGCACCATTGCTCCAGAATCCCCCTCAGCCTCTTCTGCCTCAACCACCTCCTAAAGGTAGAGTAACATCAGCCAGCACCTCAACAAGTTCTGAGTTTGTTGAAAATTGTGCCTGGTATTATTCACACACATTCTCACTTTATTCTTATATCAGTTGCATTATTTTTTGTCTGTCTTCTAGATTCAGTTTTTTCAGGGGGGTTGCTACAGCCTCCTGTCCGCATGATGCCCCAGCCTCAACCAGTAAGACGCATGGACCCTGCTCCTCGCTTTCCAAGCCGCAGTGACAGACCAGAGCTCATCCTTAGGAAAGATGACAGAAGGTATCTGTTCACCATAGCTGTTCATTGCTTTAAAAAAATATTTTAAAATGATTCCCCTTCCACTCGGTATCGAGCGGAAGCATCGCCGCCTCGCAGCAACAAGGTCCTGGGTTCAATCCCAGGGTGGAGCGGTCTGGGTCCTTTCTGTGTGGAGTCAGCATGTCCTCCCCGTGTCCGTGTGGGTTTACTCTGGGCACTCCGGTTTCCTCCCACAGTCCGAAGACATGCAAGTTAGGTTAATTGATTACACTAAATTGGCCTGGTTTGAGTGTGGTCTCTGGCGACAGACGTTACATCTGGAAGCTTCATCGGGATGCCAAGTGTACCCTTGCAGTCCGAAGAAGCTTGATCAGGAATGGTCTTTTTGGAAGGGTAGAGGCCAAGAAACCACTTTTTGGAAGGGGGACATGGTGAAAAGGCCATGATTTGGTAAAGCTCACAAATATTCTAATGAAGATTAGTGGAAAAGTAGATTAAGGAGTGACGTCCAGTATGTGGTCATTAAAGCGTTGAAACAACAAATCTAATTGTGGCTTAAGACTTTTGAACACTACTGTAAGTTATTGTTTTGTGTATAACTATTTATTTGGTTGCCTTTTTTGTAGCTCTACAAAACAGTTCTGGAGAGGTTTTACTATTATTATTTGAATAATTCCCTGTGTTGCTTCTCACTGGTAACAGGCAGTCCCAGGAATCACAAAAAGGTCGTGTTCACTGCACAGTGCTGCAGCTCTCCAATGACTGAATAAACATAGTTAGGGCTCTTTGTTTAATACAGTAATTGGGGTGGGGCAGTTATTGTTTAGCAAATTTGCAGTGTACTGTATTTATTGTTTTTTCTTAAATATTAGGGATGTACCGATTGATTGGCCGATGGCCAGAACCGGATGTTTTTCAGTGTGCTCGGCCCCAACCGGTGACATCACAGCACCACAAACACAGCCACATATGAAAAATGTGTGTGTTTGTTTATGAAACAGATGCTAACGCATGCTGATGACGAGGAAGTGTTAGATGTCAGTTGTGCTTCAATGCTACTACGTAGTACACTAAATAGTATTTGTGAGGGAGCAGTGATAGTGTTATATTGGGACAGTCATCTATCATTCTTGGACAGAAAAAAAAATCAGGAATCGGCCAGTCATGCGTTTACAAAATCAGAATCGGCCAAGAAAATTGCAATCGGTGCATCTCTATTAAATATTCTAATGCACAACAGATAATGGTTCATCTTAATGTCAGTTTTATTTAAAAACTAAATGCAAGGTGCAGTTTCGCATTTTTCCCTAACTCGTTTTGAGATAGGATGGCTAACAGCGCTATTAAATGTTTTTGTTTTAACGACGTTTAATTAAGTGTGCTTTGGTTATGCAGTCGGGAGAGAGAGAGGGAGCGGAGAAGGTCCAGGGAGCGTTCCCCAACACGTAAGCGTTCAAGAGATCGTTCTCCTCGAAGGGAGCGCTCCCCAAGACGGCCACGCAGAGTTGCCCCACGATATACTGTACAGTTCTCCAAGTTTTCCCTTGATGGGTGAGTCAGATATATTGTTAATATTACATTTAAATTTACTTCCGGTGTACGTTTGTGTATGATCTTGTTTTTCTGTCTGTGCATCCGTATATTTTTTCTGCAGATATAACTGTGATGTGATGGAGCTTCGACGACGGTACCAAAGCCTCTACATCCCCAGTGACTTTTTCAATGCCGTATTCACGTGGGTTGACGCCTTCCCTCTATCCAGACCATTTACTTTTGGGAACTACTGTAACTTTCACATCATGCATAAAGAGGTCGATTCTTTAGTAAAGAATACTGCTGTGCTGGACCCACCTGATGCCAACCACACCTACAGCGCTAAGGTACTGAGACAGCTTCAGTTGTATGCCTGTTTGCTTCCTGGCACAGCTTGTTATCTGAATATTATGTCAGTGTTTCGTGTCTTAAGTCTGTTACTCATGATGTAGGTGATGCTTCTTGCCAACCCTAGTCTGGATGAACTGTATCACAAGTCTTGTGCTTTGGCTGAAGACCCGCAAGAGCTGAGAGACTCTTTTCAGCACCCAGCTCGCCTCATTAAGGTAAAGCCACATGGCAATCATCTCATCTCCACATCTAATTTTCTATTTTTAGCTCAAGCAAGCTTTAGTTCTCAGTGATTTTGCATCATAAAACTGCAGTATGTCACAGAAATGGACAATCTGGAGAGCAGCTTGGTTTGCCTGTTGCATATCTAGCGTAAGATTACTGTATTACAGATAATACAGAATTAATGATTTATCTTTCCTGTAGTTTATGCCAGACTAATCTTGACATGGTGTAATGCAATATTGCATATTCAGTCTATGAAGAACTGCCCTTGATGAGCATTAATGTGGCAACTTAAATTTTATAATAGGAACAGCCTAACTACCCTGGCAAACATAAATGTGATGACAAAATGTACAACCATGTACAAATATGTTTAATGGTGGAAGGAAGAGCATTTCCACACACACAATTCAAAGGGAACTCAAGGGATTGGGACGTAACAGCTGTATAGCCTTAAGAACACCACTTGTCAGTGAGGTTAACCAGCAAAAACGGCTTCAATTTGCTAGGGAGCATAAAGATTGGACTCTGGAGCAATGGAAGAAGGTCATGTGGTCTGTACAAGTGCCTACTGTACAAACCTGTGGGGGCAGTGCTACGATCTATTGTTGCTGCAGTTGGTCAGGTCTAGGTTCAGCAACATTATGAGCCCAAAGAATGAAGTCACCTGACTACATGAATATAGGTTAAAAATCCATCAATATATTTTTTCTTCCCTGATGGCACGGGCCAAGATGACAATGCCAGGATTCATTGGGCTCAAATTGTGAAAGAGTGGTTCAGGGAGCATGAGACATCATTTTTGCACATGGATTGACTACCAAAGAGTCCAGACCTGAACCCCACTGAGAATCTTTGGGATATGTTGGAGAAGACTTTGAGTCTCCCATCATCAGTACAAGATCTTGGGGAAAAATTAATGCAATTCTGGACAGAAACAAATGTTGTGACATTGCAGAAGCTTGTGGAAACGATGCCACAGTGAATGTGTGCTGTAATCAAAGCTAAAGGCGCTCCAACGAAATTTTAGTGTGACCTTTTTTTTGACCAGGCAGTGTATGTTAAACTTCTTGGTTTACGATAAATTCAATTTGTCTAAATCTATCCCCATCGTAAATTGTAGAGCACCTGATGGTCATTATACCATTGCTAAATCAGTGGTATATGTAACCTAATGGTGAAACAGTACTGTACACTTACCAGAAATCATACAGACAAATGCTCAGAGTTCTGGTAATGTTTTGCATGTACTGTAATTTCTGCCACAGTGCTCAGCAAATATGTGTTCACACAGATGTAAACTCTTAATTTAAGGTCCAAATGCGAGTAAAGTATGGAATGCTGATCTGGCAGTTATAACTGTGGGTTTCTGCTGTTTGACAAGGGATAGATGTCAACTACCCATCCTGTTTTTCCACATTATAGTGTTGGGATCTTTTCCCCTCACTGCCTTTGTTGGGTTAACTGTGATGTCTCTGTCCTAGTCCAGTCCTGAATGCTTACTCTGTGGAATAAATCCCTCTGAGATTGATTCTTCTCATGTCGGTCATTTTTCCATCACATGTCTCTTCTGTATTTCACCATTGCTTTTTTTTTTTTTTTTTTTTAGGACATCTTTGTTTCGGCACTGGATTGTTTGTACATGAGAGCTTTTAAGCCTTCGAATATATACAGCTAGTGATTGTTTCTGAACTTGTCTGTTCTCAGTTCCTGGTTGGGATGAGAGGCAAAGATGAGGCTATGGCCATTGGTGGCCACTGGTCTCCCTCTTTGGATGGAGCCAATCCAGAGAACGATGCCTCAGTTCTTATAAAAACAGCAATACGTTGTTGTAAGGCTCTGACAGGCATTGATCTGAGTTTATGTACCCAGTGGTAAGTACACCTTATTTCTGACATCTCCTTTTTTCATTTGTGCATTTGTTGGTACTAGTCATGAGAAAGCTCAAGCGAACACATTAACAGTCTGTGACTCACTGCATGGTTTGGACAAATAGCTGTGTCACCTGACATGTCAGAGGCTTTTTTGTTTAACTGTAATTTATGGTTTGCTCTTTTATCTTTTCTTTGCAATGTCCTTTTTGCTAATGTGTGTAGCAGTCGTGCCTCTCTGTGGTGGAATGCAGTTAAACTGTCGCTAGAAAAGCAGAGCCAGAGGAGTCGCCGCAACCATTACTTTGTTTTATATAACCTTTGACATGTGTTAAATATGTTATATATTTAACTTGCTTTCACTGTCTTTTGAATCTGTCTTCCTCTCACACCTCTGGTTTATAAGCTTCACAAGCATCGGGTTCAGACTCACAATTGCTTTGGGAATGGGGTCTGGCAGGAGGGAAGGGGGAAATGTCTGGATTGTTGTTGGTTTCAGTTGATGTTGTCTGTCAGTTTTCCCAATACATGGCTGCCGTTCATCATGAGAACCTACTGTGGAGTTCTGCAGATATATATTTTTTTCCCACATGTCACTTATTCTGGGGTCGACTTACCACAAAGGGGTTCAGGGGGATCAGAACTGTGTATGTCTGAAAGTGTGGTGGAGTTGGGCCTTGTGTGATATTTCACAGAATGTTTCTTTCCAATGCACTTCTTCCTTTGCGACAGGTATCGTTTTGCAGAGATTCGCTATCACCGCCCTGAGGAGACTCACAAAGGGCGGACAGTCCCCGCACATGTGGAGACAGTGGTTTTATTTCTCCCGGATGTTTGGCATTGTCTTCCTACCCGCTCAGAGTGGGAAGGGATGTCCCGCGGACTCAAGGAGCAGCTGGCAGAGAAACTCTTGGCTGAACGGAAGGAGGCTGATGGAGAACAGGCACTGAATGCTAATCCTTCTTTTCTCATTTCCGCTTCTCACAGGCACAGGAATAGACAGACAAACACTCAAATTCACAAAAGCAAACAAGTATCGCAGGCATCATTTAAAAAAACCCTTTTACTATCCCTTTGTCTCATCCTTTGTCCTCCACCCCATTCCCTCTTGCTTCCTCTACTTGCTCTCCCAGCACCGCCCTCGTCACCCCATCCCACCCAGCCCGCAGTCACATACAGCGGAACAGATTAGGACGTACTTTATTGACAATGTTTCCACTGGTGAAACAGATTCTAGCTTTCTCTGTTATGCATAATGAGGAAATTTATTGAGGAAAATCATCATAATTTCCTTTGTATTATAAAAAGTTTTGCTCAAAAATGCAAACCTGCTTAATTTCCAATATGCAATGAAATCTGAGATCATTAAATGGCATGCTAGAATCTGGAGAGCCAGATGGGAGAAAATGTGTTTAGTGTGTTTTCTGTTATGATTGATTTTGCATTTTAAATCAATATCTGCTGTACTCCAAAATATCCATAAGTTCTGTTTCATGTCTGTCTTTTTTAATTTTGCGTTATTCTTGGATTGGACTGAACCTAGACTTGGGGAGTTGATTTTTCCAGGGAGGTTGGTTGATCCAAGGACAGTCATCTATGGCTAAATCTTAAAAAGAAGAAAAAAGACATAAAGATCAATTAACAAAATGTAGCTATAGTGTACCTTTACACACGCTTGAGTTGGAGAACGTCTCTGAAAGCCTCTGTCACATTTCTTGGACCTGGTGTGATTGATTTATCTTTTTGTATTCCACAGAACTGGCATTGATTGGCTGATTGGTGGGTTTTGGATCGCTTATAAAAAGCTAGAGAGCTTCCATGCATACTAGAAGTTAACTTTTTTGTCCAATCGAGACCTCAGTTGAAGGAGACAATGAGAATTGAAGGAGACAATGAGAGACATTTGTGACCTTGCTTCTTGCACGGATCAACTTTTACTTCAAAAGTCTTTAAAAGTCAATTCTAAGGTGCTTTATAACTTCTTGTTTCTTTATTTGTTCTTTTCTTCATGTGACCTGATGTAGGAGGAGGAGGAGAAGGATGATGACGATTCAAAAGAGATTACTGCACCCACTCACTGGTCTAAGCTTGATCCGAAGTCCATGAAGGTATGTCGCTGAACGTTTTGAAAAGAATTTTCTTGACTCCCTATAGTTCTGATGACGTACTCTTGCATCAGCTGCACGCATGTATCCGTGTTTAGGTGAACGACCTGCGTAAGGAACTGGAGAACCGATCTCTTAGCTCCAAAGGACTAAAGTCTCAGCTTATAGCACGGCTCACTAAGCAACTGAAGGTGGAGGAGCAAGTGGAGGAGTCCAAAGAACCAGAGAAAACAGATCCCGTCATAGTGGAGGAAGAGGAGCCATGCAGAACCGAGGATGATCGAGAAGTGAGCTCTTCAAAATGAATATTCTGCATGGTGGGGGTTGGGGGAGTCGACGTGTGTGTGTTTTGGAAAACATTTAAATGGATTCACTGTGTATTTATGTGTGCTGTCAGCCTGAGAAAGTATGTTTTCTTTAGGAGGAGGAGCGTAAGCGGCAAGAGGAAGTGGAACGACAGCGTAGGGAGAGACGTTATGTCCTTCCAGATGAACCCACCATCATCGTCCACCCAAACTGGGCAGCCAAGAATGGCAAATTTGACTGCAGCATTATGTCTCTGAGTGTCCTGTTGGATTATAGGCTAGAGGACAATAAAGAGCACTCATTTGAGGTTAGTATAGATAATTCGCTTTACTCGCTCACTCACTCTCTTATCCTCTTGATTCTGGACAGGGTTGCTGGAGAGCCGGTGCCTAGCCAGCAGCATAGGGCGCAGGGCAGGAACGACCTAGACAGGGCGGCAATCAGTTGTAGGACTAGGGGCCAGTTTTAAAGACACCAGTGAAGCTAAAATGCCTGTCTTTGGACTGTGGAAGGAAACCCACACCCAGACCTCTCCACCTGGGATTGAACCCAGGAAGTTCTCGCTGTGAGGCGACAGTACTACTAAACGTGTCACCCTGGACGAAGGTTTATTGTACTTTAATTTTCAGACTATATTTTAATTCCTGCTACATTACTAAGCTTGGGGAATGTTACTGTACTTTAAAATATTAAAGTGTTTCAATTACAATCTGGGAGCGGCATGGTGGACGTTTGATTCTAGCCTTGGACTCCGCCTGAGTGGAGTTTGCATGTCCGGGTTTACTCCGGGTGCTTCGGTTTCCTCCCACGTTCCAAAGATATGCGTGTTAGGATTGTTAGTTTGTTTATGTGGTTTATTTAACGTCGTTATCATCACCAGTGGCCATTTCAGCGACACATACAAGGTGGTTACATCAAGACTAGTCATGTATACAGTGGGGCAAAAAAGTATTTAGTCAGCCACTGATTGTGCAAGTTCTCCTACCTAGAAAGATGAGAGAGGTCTGTAATTTTCATCATAGGTAAACTTCAACTATGAGAGAGAAAATGGGGGGGGGTGGAAATCCAGGAAATGACCTTGTAGGATTTTTAATGAATTTAATTGTAAATCATGGTGGAAAGTAAGTATTTGGTCACCCACAAACAAGCAAGATTTCTAGTTCTCACAGACCTGTAACTTCTTCATTAAGAAGCTCTTCTGTCCTCCACTTGTTACCTGTATTATTGGCACCTGTTTGACCTCATTATCTGTGTAAAATACACCTGTCTACAACCTCAAACAGTCAGACTCCAAACTCAACCATGGCCAAGACCAAAGAGCTGTTGAAGGACACCAGTAGGAAAATTGTAGACCTGCACCAGGCTGGGAAGAGTGAATCTACAATAGGCAAGCAGGTTGGTGTGAATGAATCAGCTGTGGGAGCAATTGTAAGACATACAAGACCATTGATAATCTCCCTCAATCTGGGGCTCCACACAAGATCTCATCCCGTGGGGTCAAAATGATCATGAGAAAGGTGAGCAAAAATCCCAGAACTACACAGAGGGACCTGATGAATGACCTGCAGAGAGCTGGGACCAAAGTAACAAGGCTACCATCAGTAACACATTACGCCGAGAGGGACTCAGATCATGCAGTGCCAGGCGTGTCCCCCTGCCAGAGAGCATATGGATGATCCAAAAGAGGATTGGGAGAATGTCATGTGGTCAGATGAAACCAAAATGGAACATTTTGGTAAAAACTCAACTGGAGGAAAAAGGATGCTGAGTCACATCCCAAGAAAACCATATCTACTGTGAAGCATGGGGGTGGAAACATCATGCTTTGGGGCTGTTTTTTTGCAAAGGGGACAGGACAACTGATTCGTGTTAAGGGAAGAATGAACGGGGGCATGTATCGTGAGATTTTAAGCCAAAACCTCCTACTGTCAGTGAGAGCATTGAAGATGGAATGTGGCTGGGTCTTCCAGCATGACAATGATCCCAAACACACCACTCGGGCAACGAAGGAGTGGCTCCCTAACAAGCATTTCAAGGTCCTGGAGTGTACTGAGAGAATCTCAGTAAAGGAGTTGATGCTGCTTATCACACTGATAACCCTCATCCTGTAATATTCATTTCACTTGCAATCTATGTTTAACAGCTAGGATTTAAAATTCAGATGGACATTCTCTGCATTCTACTATGAATTTGTCTCACTGGTTTTCATGAACTTTCCAGTTTAGAAAATGCACACAGACCTTCCCTTTTATCTGTTTAAAACTTTGTTTCCATCTTTCTGTTAGGTCTCATTGTTTGCTGAGCTTTTCAATGAGATGCTTCAACGAGACTTCGGATATAGGATCTGCGGTGCTCTTTCTTCCATTCCAAATAAGGATGAGAGAAAAGAAAAGAAAGAGAAGGCAAAGAAAGAAGCAGAGAGAAAAGAGATGGAAAGGAGAGATATAAAGAAGGAAAAAGACGAGGATACTGAGCCTGCCATAAAGAGACAACGAGAGGATGAGGACAAGAGGAGGGTGAGTCAGTGCTGAGTGGCCTTGTTTTAGTATTTTTGACACAATTTTGTGATTTACTTATTACTCCATTAGTCATTGGTGTATGTTATTCAGTGCTATGTGTTTTGTGACTAGTTCTTTTTCCTCTCCCATGTTGAAGCACTTCAGCTATTGTTTAGTTGTACTGTTGTTCTTATTTCTCAGACATAAATTTCTGTTATTTCTGCGCTGTGAATACAGATTTGCGCCATATAACGACAGCATTACGTTATGTGAAACATGAAGCTGACTGGACATTCCCATAGTCACATAGTGTTTTATTGTAAATACTAATATTAATTAAAACACTACATGAAACTGATTAGTACAGTACAATACAGTAATTCCTGTCTTTGTATCTTTTATAAAACTTGAAACACTAACCCAGTAACAAAATAGTATTAGCAGAAGTAGGATTGTGTTCTGATTGGCCTTTTAACTTGTAAATATAGAATTTTTTAATATATTCAGTGGTTAATTCTGAGGTAATAAATGTGTGTGGACCAAAAAGTGTCCTGCACTACTACATTACACCAACATCAAAGAAAGTAGGCCGGGTTTTAAATATTCAAGTATCAAATAAGGATTTCCCCATGGAAAGTAATGGCTGTCGGGGTCCTGTTATCAGAATACTTATCCAAACCATTTCCCAGAGTGAGGTGCATTTGCATAATGGGGTTTGACTGTTTTTAATGTTGTATATTCATAAAATATTAAGTTTTAATTACTGAATGGAAAATTGTCTGAGTGAATCAAAGCCAATTACATGGATAGTAAATTTACATGGATATCAAAGACTACTTAGGCAAACCTTTTCTTGTTTTTTTTGTTTTTTTTTAACTATTTTTGAATGTTATAATATCTTCAGTTCCACAAGACTACAATGTGTGTGCAATGTCATGTTTATATCTGACGTCCTTCATGTCTCAGGTTGTACACATTGACTCTGATCTCCACATTAATGAATCTGAAACTTCATTTTTTTTTTTAAGCAATATAATTTTTTTAATAACTCACTGTCAGCTTTATGCAAGTTATAAGACACTTGCCCTAAGACTATTAAAGTAACTGAGTAATTTTAGCAAACTATGACTGAATAAAATACTACAGCATACGGAACTTAATCATTTAAACGAAACGGATGAAAACAGTCTTGCTTGTGTCTAACAGGATGAAGACAAGGAAAGGAGTCTTAAAAAAGACGACTCTAAATATGAAGATGATAATGAAGATGAAAGCAGCAATAACAATGCTGATGAGTATGATCCAATGGAGGCTGAGGATGTGGACGACTATGATGATGATGGTATGAATAATGCATTTTGCAGCATAAACAAAATCACTTTCCTGCTTAGCAAGGAAATTAGAATTCTTGTGGTTACTTCATTTCAGAAAAAGATGACGAAGACTCCAATGGGAGGGACAGGAGGGATGACCGCAGAGATGACAGAAAATCAAAAGATAGGTCCTCTAAAGATAAAGTGAGTGGAGTGAGGTCAGGTATTGCTCCGTACATTTCTATCCTGTGCTGCTGTTGGAAAAATAACTGGCCTTGGTTTCTGCAGGATGAGAAAAAGAAGCAGATGGTGACAGTCGACAGAGATCTGCTGATGGCTTTTGTGTACTTTGATCAAAGTCACTGCGGCTACCTTCTGGAGAAGGACTTGGAGGAGATTATGTACACTCTGGGCTTGCATCTCTCCAGAGCTCAGGTACTATGGGGTTAGAAATAAATAAACTGAGTGGTGTGTTATACATTGCTTAATTCTTAATAGTTAATGAATCCTCTTATGAAAGCTTATAAGAATGCCACTGGTTACATCCCAGTTTAGGGATGGGATGATAAAGTAGGAAAATGGTGAAGGGAAGGAGAGAAAACGGCCAATAACACCTGTTAGCACATACAAATACTATACATAAGAAGTGTCCGAAGTCTACAGCAAAAGTAAATAATAAAGGTCAGAACAGGCAGGGGTCAGCACCAGAATCACAAGCATGCACAGTAGGATGCCACCTGAAGCAGAAACAAGCAAAACCTGAGCATCCAAAGCAAGCTACTGTTTCAAAATGAGACAAGTTTCAAAGGAGTACAAAAGCTTTAAGCAAAGTGAGTTTTCAAAGCAAATTTCCAAACAATTTCGGTGTGGACACAAAGCACGGAGCACAGCACTAATGCTCCCACATGCAGGCTCCATAACATGCAGAAGATGCACACATGATGCTCAGGCTCACAAGACGTGGTCATACACAGAAAGAGACAGAAACAAACAATAATTCAGAGCATGGGTCATAATCCGCTTGATGCATAGCTAGTGGTAAACATACAGTTGATTGGTGGTCATTTGTTTTGCAGGTGAAGAAACTACTAAGTAAGCCATTGGTGAAAGAGTCCTGCTACTACCGCAAATTAACTGACAGACCTAAAGATGAGGCAAATTCAGTAGGCATTGCTGATGCGCAGCAAGAAAACCTGTTCGGTAAGTGTTTAGCAATACCGGACCAAAGTGTTGATAATCGGGAGTACAAACAATTTGCTATGAGTTCACTTGCATTAACACCTCTGATCTGCAGGCAACAGGACCCTGCTGCCCAGTCAGAAGATAAAGCAAGAGACACCAGATGGCAGTGAGTCAGGCAGTCATATTGTTTATAATGGTGCTTTGGTGGATGTGGGCAGCATGCTGCAGAAACTGGACAAAAGTGAGAAAGACCGAGAAGAGATCGAACAGAAGCTCATGCAGTGCGACACTAAAATAAGTACGTTTTTACAGTCATTAATGCATTTCAAATTTAAACATGTACAACCAGTGAAATGTTTCTACTTTGCATATTTCTCTCACTTTTTGTTCCAAATCATTGCATTATCTTGTGATACATTTTAGAATTCGTGAGTATTTGTTGTGTTCCCCTTAAACTCTTATGATCTCTGCTATCCCAGTATGATTGAACTATACTCTGATATTACTGAATGCTTGTCTCTGGTCTCCAAGTGCCCACATAAATGCTTGGATGGGTTTAGATTAGATGACTGTGGAGGGAAATCCATGACAATCTGCACGTCCTGATCTTCTTTGGTCTTCAAGTAGTTGTTGTGAAGCCGTGAGCTGTAGTTTTGGTCCTTATCGTGCTGCAATACAAGTTCTTCTCCACAAAAATCCAAACAAGATTTTTTACTAGTGGTCTCAGACTTTTGGCCCTCACTGTACATTAGTTACAGCCATTATTACTTTCACAGCTGTGAACTTTATTTCAACTCGTTACCAGAGCTTCTGCATTGATTGTGTTATTCAAATGTGGGTTAAGGGCCTTGCTCAAGGACTCAACAGTGGCAGCTTGGCAGAGGTGGGATTTGAATGCTGGATCTTGTGGTTCATAGTCCAGTACCTTACTCCTAACCCTTGTTCTAAGCACTGTCTGTTCGAAATTTCAAAGCATCTCATATAAAACTTGCATTTAAGCAGAAAGTGGCTTAAAGAATCAGGGTTTTTCAAATAATAAATTTTACAATGTTCACCACAGATATGGAGACCAAGATGCATTGAACTTAAGATGCTGAGTTAGAGCAAAGAAAATAATTATTTATTTAATTAATTGATTAAATCATTTAATTGTTTCTCTTTGATTAACATTTCTTTTAGAATTTCTTAGTTTTCAGTGTCATCACCTTAGAAATAAATAAACAATCTTATCTCCAAAAAGGTTTTGAACATAAGGAGTAAATAGAATTGTGAGCCTTTAGGTGAAAACCTTTGAGAACCAGTGCTCTATTGTAAAGTGGAAGTACTTATCAGGTCATATTGGTTAGCTTGGGCTGCAATAACAATACCAGGGACTTGCATGATGAATGTTTTAAAGGTTTTATATTTTGCCAAAACCAAGGGGAAAAAAACATTAAAATACCTCCAGTTCATGCTCCAGCCTGTTGTATGGGCTGTGAGATGTTGAAAGAGCTTTTACCATTTGATGGTGCTTTCCCAAGCCAAAAAAGGAAAGAATCCTGTTTTTACCATAACAGCAGGGGAGGGTCTGCAGGCTAATCCAGAAATCAATGGAACCAAGCAGAGGTACATTTTGGAAAGGGCACCAGTCTATAAACACATATATCCTTCACGTTCCAAACTCCATCTGGTATTCGAAACCAGGACCAAGGGTCTCGGGAACTGCTGTTTTTAGCAGCTGACTTTTACTACAGAGCCACTGGAGCTGCTTTGCCAAACCAACAAAGCTTTTACATTTAAATATAGGAACCCACTTGTCAATTTTTACTTGTTACCATCATGGCTGTTGGCTGTGGGCTGTAAGTGTATAAACCGTTTGGTGTTGCATTAGGCACTGGAAGGTGAAGATGCTGAAACAGTGCTTTTTTTTTTCTCTTCTAGACGAGGATGCAAAACATATATCAGAGCTGGAATCTGCTAACCGCAGTCTGGTGAAAGAGCTGGAGCAGGTGAAAGCCAGTCTGAGAGACACTGAGAAGAATCTCAGAGCCAGCGAGCAACAGAAGAGCAGTTACCAGCAGCACCTGAACATCACAGTCTCCAGCTTAAGTGCAGTGATGAAGGATCTACAGAGTGTCTTACCGAAGGTATGTACAACAAACTGAGTATGAATTCACTTACCAGTTCACCTCCAGTATGTACCTTAAGATTGCTTAATAACGTTTTATAATTCTTTTGATTTAGGATGATCATCCTGAAGGTGGTGACCAGAAAACTAATGGTGAAGGTGACTGAACCACTCTGTAGCTGTGACTAATTGTTTAATCCATATCTGTAAATAGGATCATTTGCTTAGAAACTGTTTTGAGAAAGGGTATTTTTTCCATTTAGTCGTTTTAAAACTGTGGAGGTAATGGATCTCGGACATTTCCCTCCTCTTAAGTTTCACTTAATTTGACGAGCTGTTTTTCAGAATGCTACATAGATAATTTATGTTCTCTACACTAAATACGTTTGTGAAATTTAAGGTTTGTTTCAGACTAAGAAATGTCATTCATTGGGTTAAAGAACGTTCTTTGCAGTTGCCAGTAATTTTTATCGTACCTGTCTTTGTCAGCATCCAAAGTGATTTGTGATGAAATGGGTGAGTGTGCTAACTGAGCTCAATTAGCAATAATGTTATTTATGTTTTTGTTTTTGGAAAGCTGAAAAGGTTTATTTCATAGGGATCTGGATTTCATAGTGGATGCACAGCCAGGCTCAGGGTAGAGATCCGTTTATACTGCTGCCATATCAGCAGTCATTCATTGTATAATATGTACTTCAATCAGTGCTGCTATTATGGTTATTGATATGCTAAACCTGGTATTGGAAGCTGTTCTGCAAAGATCAGCTAGAACTAGTCTAAACTAACTAAATAAACTTAGAATTTATTTAGACAATTCTAAGTTTGTTTTGTGATTTTTGGGTAACTCTGTAAGGCATTGTATGAACATGAGACTTGGGTTCTGTCTAGTTCAGTACTCTTCAGTGTTTTGCTGAATATTCCTGACTAAACTTCATTAGAACGTCAGTCCACAACACCCCTTCCTCTACCCATCTTTTAGTCAGTCATTTTTAATTAGAGCCAGACATGGGAGCAGTGAGCCTAAATGACCAAGTGCATATTATTTTTCTATTCAAGATGTACTTCCACGGTTGTTCTGTGTAAAAATAAAATAAAAAATGTTCATTTTAACATTATAAATTATACATTTCAGCTCTCTGCTCTTTTTTATTTTAGGATTTTTGGCACATTTTGTCTGCAAATCTGCATAGTGAGATCGTGTCCACTAGAAGTCAGTATTTAGCTAATTGAGATTCTCACTTAGCAACAGAAAGCAATCTCAGTACAGGTAGTCCTCGACTTACGACGCAGATCCGTCCCTAGGGGGCGTCGTAAACCGATTTTCGGTGTAAGTCGGAACACACGTACATACGGTACATAAATAACATCATAAATAACATCCTGTAAGCACTTATCCTATCCTAACACGTATTCTAACACAGTACCCTACATAATTATCAAAAAAACACATAAAATACATTTATTTTTCCATCTCAATAAGACCACTACGCCGCCTAGTTATCACTTTCGATTGCATAGGAGCAGATTCTTTCAGGTGTTCAAGCATGCAAGCTTTATCCTTGATAATGGTAGCGACCGTCGAATGACTAAGTCCGAGCGCCCGGCCAATGTTTGTCGGTGTTTCCCCCTTACCGTATCGCTTAATGATATCTAATTTCACTTCCATGGTGATGGCCTTCCTCTTCTTCGATGCACTGCCATCAGAAGAGTCTGCCTTATGCTTGGGAGCCATAATGAAGGGCAAAAAGTTAACAAGCTACTGGGGTGACGCACCGCCGCCTCAGTCCCGTGCCGCGTAACCGACCGTAGTGTATTCCTCCGCCGTCAACACAAACATGAAGTCACGACGTTTTACGACGCATAACCACTTACGTCGAAACAAGGCTTATGGGAGATGCATCGTAACTACGAAACGTCATAACTCGAGACCGTCGTAACCTGAGGACTACCTGTACAGTAGTTTGTTCCTTAATGTGAATGCAGTTCAGCTGAGTTACTGGCTTTAACAACAACTACAGAAATGACTTAGAAGCACATGCACGTTATATTTAAGCTGTCAAAAATGCCCATGCCGAATTAGACACTGTTGGTAAGCATTACTTGTCACTGTGCATATATAAACGTTCAGTATTTGTCCGTTTTATTGCACACGTATGTATAAATTCTAAAATTCAAAATGAAGGCTTCATTGTGCTTCCAAAATCAGGAATAAGTGTTATTCATGACTTTCTATTAACGCCCTCATCTAAATTGCACTGCACATCACATGCAGGAAGCTGTAATGGCCTACTTGGAACACATTTGTGGGAAGCTTATAGATTCCAGGGAAACAGTGGAGGAGGAAATCAATATTTTTACAGCTGGGAGCACATAGTGAGGGTATTATTGGACTTAATTCAGTAAATTAGTGATATTAGCAATCAACATTAGTCCGTGCACCTTCAGAGACATGTATTCAGAGCCTTCCTGGCTCTCGGATGGCGCAGCAGTCTAATAACCTAGCCCACCACTGTAAGGATCCAGCTTTGAGTCCCAGTCAGGTCACATTCAGACACGATTGTCTGAGATCATCCCTCAGTGCTGAGACAGCAACCCTTGTGCAGCCCTGTGTTGGACTTGGGCTCCCAGGGGATAGGCTTCTCTGGGGATAGGCATTTCAGCCACTGTGACCCTTACCAGGAAAATGTAGGTTTAAATAACACAGGGAAAATAAAAAATAAATTCAAACGTTAGATGCTTTTTTGCATTTCATTTGTTTGTGTACAATGATGTATTGGGACCTGCTGCATTTAAAATGCAAATGTGTCTTTTGTCGACATCGTCTCCCTTTGCCACCATATTGAAACTAGAAAATGCGCTAAATAATAATTCCAGTTCTAAAAAGCAAAACTTGAATTTGGATCGTGCCAAGTCCTACGCTTATTACACGCAGATGAAGAGATGTGTAGGCTACCTGCCACAGATCCTTAGTCCCTCTCCAGCACTCGTTTGAGCTTTGTTCACCTCACCTCTCATTCTGTGACATGTATAGACTTTTTCCTTGTCATGGTTCCCTAATGAGCAGTTTCAGCAGAGTACTTAGCAAAACCCCAGCTTGTTTCGTCTCAGTAAAGCCTGGCTTACTTGTACGCAGAATCCCTTTGTGACACTATCTGATCAGCTCACTTATTCCTTGCTTTGTGTGGACAGTTCCCGCACGTCTTTCTCTCCATTTCTGTCTTTTCCTGTTTGGAGCGCTTTGTGCTCTTCCTCCGTCTGTGGTTTACAGGGGTTTTACTCATTATGCCCCGTGGGGATGTCCCTGCTTTACCGCAGTAGGCTCCGAATCCTATGTGGGCTGGTCATTGCTGTTTTCTTTACCATCTGTCGGAGACAATGATTTGCATTCTTGTTGTATAGACATGCATTCAAATATACATTTATATGTCTACTGTATACAGTACACATATATACAGTGGGGCAAAAAAGTATTTAGTCAGCCACTTATTGTGCAAGTTCTCCTGTTTAGAAAGATGAGAGAGGTTTGTAATTTTCATCATAGGAACACTTCAACTATGAGAGACGTAATGAGAAATAAAATCCAAGAAATCACGTTGTAGGATTTTCATAGATTTTAATTGTAAATTATGGTGGAACATAAGTGTTTGGTCAATAACAAAAGTTTAACTCCGTACTTTGTAACATAACCTTTGTTGGCAATGACAGAGGTCAAACGTTTCCTGTAAGTCTTCACCAGGTTTGCACACACTGTAGCTGGTATTTTGGCCCATTCCTCCATGCAGATCTCCTCTTAGAGCAGTGATGTTTTGGGGCTGTCGCTTGGCCACACAGACTTTCAACTCCCTCCACAAATTTTCTATGGGGTTGAGGTCTGGAGACTGGCTAGGCCACTCCAGGACCTTGAAATGCTTTTTACGGAGCCACTCCTTCATTGCCCGAGCGGTGTGTTTGGGATCAATGTCATGCTGGCAGACCCAGCCACGTTCCATCTTCAATGCTCTCACTGATGGAAGGAGGTTTTTGCTTAAAATCTCACGATACATGGCCCCGTTCAAATTCTTTCCCTTAACACTGATTCACAGTCGTCCTGTACCCTTGCAGAAAAACAGCCCCAAAGCATGATGTTTCCACCTTTATGCTTCACAGTAGGTATGATGTTCTTGGGATGCAACTCAGCATTCTTTTTCCTCCAAACACGACGAGATGAGTTTTTACCAAAAAGTTCTATTTTGGTTTCATCTGACCATGATATTCTTCCAATCCTCTTCTGGATCATCCATATGCTCTCTGGCAAACTTCAGATGGGCCTGGACATATACTGGCTTAAGCAGGGGGACACGCCTGGCACTGCAGGATCTGAGTCCCTCTTGGCGTAGTGTGTTACTGATCGTAGCTCTCTGCAGGTCATTCATCAGTCCCTCCATGTGGTTCTGGGATTTTTGCTCACCATTCTCATGATCATTTTGACCCCATGGGATGAGATCTTCCGTGGGGCCCCAGCTTGAGGGAGATTATCAGTGGTCTTGTATGTCTTCCATTTTCTTACAATTGCTCCCACAGTTGATTTATTCACACCAAAATGCTTGCCTATTATAGAGTCACTCTTTCCAGCCTGGTGCAGGTCTACAATTTCCTTCCTGGTGTCCTTCAACAGCCCTTTGGTCTTGGCCATGGTTGAGTTTGGAGTCTGACTGTTTGAGGTTGTGGACAGGTGTCTTTTATACAGATAATGAGGTCAAACAGGTGCCATTAATACAGGTAACGAGTGGAGGACAGAAGAGCTTCTTAAAGAAGTTGTACGGGTCTGTGAGCCAGAATGTTGCTTGTTTGTGGGTGACCAAATACTTATTTTCCACCATGATTTACAATAAAATTCTTTAAAAATCCTACAATGTGATTTCCTGATTTTTTTTTTTCTCTCATTTTTTCCTCATAGTTGAAGTGTACCTATGATGAAAATTACAGACCTCTCTCATCTTTCTAAGTAGGAGAACGTGCACAATCAGTGGCTGACTAAATACTTTTTTGCCCCACTTAACACAGGTATTCGCCATTTAGCACCTATCTGACCAACATCCGTTCACTTTAAGACCTCACAGGTCATAATTTAGAGGACGATGCTACTTTGAATCTCTGAAAGACGCCAGTACCAAAATGTCTCCCTACTCCCTCCTCCCAACAATGGGTTTTAAGATGACAAACTGCTATCCGTATTGTATTGTTGATATTTTCTCACTATGTGGCAAACAGTATAAAGCATTACACAGAATGGATAATATACACTGCCTGTGCTGTTCATTGTTGTTCACAAATTTGAATGATGTCTTAATTAAATGCGCAGACACTTTACAGGCAAATACTTTTTTGAATTTACCATTGTGAATAAAGGCCAGGTGCTGTCATAAATGTATGTTAACATGTTTGCATCGAACACACACACACTTCTGGAAAGTCTGCCATTTCTATTGCCTTATTCAGGAATCTTGTCCTGTTGAATATCAAGGCTTTGTTTCTGCTTATTGTACTGAATTGAATAACAATTTCTATTTCGTCTTGTCAAATGGAAGCATGTACAGGTAACCACCTTGTCGAAGACAGACCGCTATTGTGCTTGCATCGTTTTTCAGACCGGTTTGTTTAACACGAGCCTAGTGCATTTTCTGCTCTATTCTTTCTCTGGGTGCCTCAGCTTTAGCAAGAAGATTATGTTGCTGATCTCCCTTGATGGCATGGCCAATTCTTTGAAAAGGGATAAAGGAACACTCTCAGATTTTCCCTCTTAACTTTCCTAAAGTGGAGTACACTGGGATCACTGAATACATTTCCACAGTGGCAACATCAGTGTTTGTCTAATGCAACAAACACTCATTCAACATTGACTTTTAAGGTGCAGATCATCTCATGAATTCATAGTTCTCCTTTATTGTCTTAAGACTATTGTGTGTTTTTTGTATGGAAACTAACACATCTCCTTTGTTTGTATTCCGGGCCATTAACCCCTGCTCTCTTTCTGTTTCCGACCACTGTCTACTCGCTCCATTGTTCACACTTTGTTTTGCTTTCTGAACTCAGACCCCACACCATGTTTAACCCCCAGTCCTGACGTTATTACCCTGTCAGTGTTATAATTACCACAACAAACTGAGTCATTATCTTGGGAAACTCTAGTCTGGTTTGTAGGCTTTCAAACAGTCTTCAACTAAACACCATGTCCATGAAAACAAGCAATTTGGAAAGTGTGCCAGTGTTTTATCTATGCGGGATAATCTTCTCCTTGCAGACCTGGATAGAGAGGATTTGCTCAACAGAACTGCACCTTTCAAACAAGATGGATTAGGTAACATGGAGTTTAGATCCCCCCACATGTAACCATGCCATAGCTTAAACAATCCTGTACTTCACCTCCGACAAAAATCTCTCGGAGGTGAAGGATCCCAAAAGAATCATCCACCTTATTATGGAAGATATAGGGCACAGATTTTCATTTTAAAAATCCTTAAACAATTTGAGTATATGCTAACAAAAATATTTAACATAAATATGTAAGGAGTTCGTGTGTTTTTTTTTTTTGTTGTTGTTGAACAGTCTTATGATAAGAGATTATAAATCACTAAAGTATGTTTTGGGTAACAAGTGATACAGGAAAGACGCAGATAATAACTGAGGAGATCCACCAATTACATGATTATAGTTTTGCTGCTGCAGAAAAGCCAGAGATCAATTACATCGTAACGGTTTCCACAAAGAATTTTTTAGTGTGTTTTACACAGTTCAGTTATTACATTGCTGTTTGTTGGGCTAAAGTTTCACTATGATGAAGTTACAGTTTATGAAAGTAGATTAGACAGAATTTGTTGCTAAAGAATTATTGGCAACTGGGGGAAAATATGTGGTTATCTAGCTTTATCTCACACAGAAATCTATCCTTAAACGAAATTTATTTTTAGAGGAACATTAAAAAAAAGTAGTTGTAACGAAACCTCTGGTCACAATCCACTTATTTGAATCAGTTTGTTAGGAAGATCATACAGCAGCATGTCGAAGTATCTCTGGAAGCATGTTGATGATTCACTACTGGGTTTTTTTAGGTGTCAAATCGGGTGTCATGGTATGACAAAAAATAATAACATGGAGTTGTTTTCATGAATATTTTTGTCGTTGGAGGAATACAATTCCCTATTTAGGCTACATCCATGATTTCTCTTACAAGAAATGAGAAAATGCATCCTCTTGGCAGTGTGTTCACTTTGAATCAGGAGCTCACTGTATGAAAAAATGACAGCTTTGAAAAATAATACATAACCACATACAATATACAGTGTTTTTTATAAGTGTTCATCTCCTTGAACTTTCCTTTGGTGTCTACAACCTGGAATTATAATCAACTTTATTGTACCGGTAATTATGTATCATGATTTTACACAAAATAATGAATAGAAGTGTCAGAAAACTCAGTATAGCTTGCAGTTAATCTCATACAAAAACATAAATGTTGTGATTGCATAATTATTCGTACTCATTGCTGTGAAATTATAAAATTATTCCCTAATTAATTGAAGAGGGCCCATATGTGTGAAATTAAAGAGGCATGTGATCTCAATATAAATACACCTTTGAGAGCATACCTACACAAGCATCATTAAGTCAAAGCCCATACCTCAATCCGATTGAGAATTTGTGGTAAGATTTTAAAACTGCTTTTCTCCAGTCTGGCAGAGCTCAGGCAATTTTGCTAGGAAGATTGAGCAAAAAAAAAAAATCAGTAACAATATGTGC
The DNA here is from genome assembly GCA_025084515.1 of Ancistrus triradiatus. Classification (NCBI taxonomy): domain Eukaryota; kingdom Metazoa; phylum Chordata; class Actinopteri; order Siluriformes; family Loricariidae; genus Ancistrus; species Ancistrus triradiatus. The sequence continues at coordinate 51,784 of JAJAGP010000515.1, forward strand.
AATGCAGATGGAAATATATCTTTAAAGACTTGGAGCTGTAATTGCAGCGAAAGGAGGTGCGACCAAGTATCCATTCAGAATACTTATGCAATTAAAAAATTAAAGGTCTGCTTTTTGTTTAGTTAACCCTTGTGTCACAATACAAAATCACAATCAAATTGTTAAGAAATAGGTGTTAATAAACTGGAAATCTATTCCGTTAAATGCATTTTATTTCCCAGTTGTAACACTACAAAGTGAGGGTAACTTCAAGCGGATATATACTCTGGGGCATACTGGAACACTGAGTTGTCTGTCTGTTGGACTATTCCAACTAAGTTGTCTGCCACAGAATGTTTTAAAGTAAACTGATATTGAACGTCATAGAACTCAAACGAAGGTGCTCAATGGCCTTCAGTTTGAATGGGCATGACTGCTATAAAAACTTCCCACTTATATGATGTCTGGTGCTTTAAGCCAGGGATTCATATGAAGTCCTAATGATGGGTGTGTTTAGTGTTGGCTTTCTTATTACTACCTGAGGCCCCAATGGTGCCTGAAGGCTTTTTATATTGTAACTCAAGAGCTTCAGAACCAATGAAAGTGGTGTGGCTGTTGAGGAAATTATCGTGTTTCCTGACTTTGAGGCCAAGGAATACAGGGTTACAGTGTGAGAAACCTGTGCAGTTGTTTTTGCTCACCCCCTGGGCATCTCCTCAGTCAGTTAGATTAACCTAAATGCTGGCACAGCTGCAGACTTATCATGCAAGCTTCTGTACACAAACTCCTGCTGACCTAAAATAAAAAACTGGACTTGTGCTATGTAACAATACTGAGAGATTAATGCATAAAGTTACATACTCGGGACCAGGGGTGAAAGTATGCCAGAACGGTCCGGTGCTGCGTTCCACCACTGAATTTTTTAGTGGTATGCAGTAGTGGATCATTCCAGCCTACTTTGACCCCTGGCCACAATCAAAACAAGTCACAGTCAGACGTTCAGCAAGAAAACACACCTACTAACCTCATCTTATCAATTGCTAAGTTGTTCTGAATTGCTTCTGAACTGCCAGTGTTGTTTTGATTCATGCAGGACAGAGCCCAGCTGCCGTTCATTATTCTATGCTAATGTTAGCGCCAGCTTCCCTTGTTGCAGCTGACTGATATCCAGTTTTATTGGTTTTTGCAGGCAGACCTTTGTTGCACAATCTACCAAATGAAATGTGTAGTAGATTAAGTTTAAAATTAAATTTCATGATATTCTGTTTTATTCCAACAACTAGAAAGTGAGATGCCTTTTACAAACCGAGCAAAACAGACACTACAAGTATGCAACAGTGCACTCAATAAACAATAGGGGCTGACAGACAGGGTTTTCTGTAGCTGTGAGGTGACTGTGCTAATGACTTCCGCCACTGTGCTGCCAATAACAGGAACAAAGACAGGAAAAACATCCCTTTTCCTTGCAGTCGCCGGGCTACATCTGACCATTGTTGATAATTGTTGTGTTCAGGATCCTACAAGATCCTAAAGAATTTGTCTGAGCATGCATTTTGTTAGATGTGCTTTATTTATGTATATATTCTATGAGCAGTGATGTTTTGGGGCTGTCGCTGGGCAACACGGACTTTCAATTCCCTCCATGGGGTTGAGGTCTGGAGACTGGCTAGGCCACTCCAGGACCATGAAATGCTTTTTACGGAGCCACTCCTTCGTTTCCCGAGCAGTGTGTTTGGGATCATGTCATGCTGGAAGACCCAGCCACGTTCCATCTTCAATGCTCTCACTGATGGAAGGAGGTTTTGGCTTAAAATCTCACGATACATGTCCCCGTTCATTCTTCCCTTACCATGGATCAGTCGTCCTGTACCCTATGCAGAAAAACAGTCCCAAAGCATGATGTTTCCACCCCCATGCTTCACAGTAGGTATGGTGCAACTCAGCATTCTTCTTCCTCCAGATATGACGAGATGAGTTTTTCCCAAAAAGTTCTATTTTGGTTTCATCTGACCACATGATATTCTCCCCATCCTCTTCTGGATCATCCATATGCTTTCTGGCAAGCTTCAGACAGGCCTGGACATGTACTGGCTTATGCAGGGGGGCACGCCTGGCACTGCAGGATCTGAGTCCCTCTCAGCGTAGTGTGTTACTGATGGTAGCCTTTGTTACTTTGGTCACAGCTCTCTGCAGGTCATTCATTAGGTCCCTCCGTGTACTTCTGGGATTTTTGCTCACCGTTCTCATGATCATTTTGACCCCACGGGATGAGATCTTGAGTTTGGAGTCTGACATTTCGAGGCTGTGGACAGGTGTCTTTTATACAGATAACGAGGTCAAACAGGTGCCATTAATACAGGTAACGAGTGGAGGACAGAAGAGCTTCCTAAAGAAGAAGTTACAGGTCTGTGAGAGCCAGAAATGTTGTCTGTTTGTGGGTGACCAAATACTTATTTTCCACAATGATTTACGATTAAATTCTTTAGAAATCCTACAATGTGATTTCCTGGATTTTTTTTCTCATTTTGTCTCTCATATTTGAAGTGTACCTGAAAATTACAGATCTTTCTCATCTTTCTAAGTAGGAGAACTTACACAATCAGTGGCTGACTAAATACTTTACTTTATTTAGTTTATATAACGTCACTCTTCAGCCCCAATGTCCATTCAAGGTTACATTAGCACTCAAGGTTATACTGAAGCCAGTATAACATATATACATATATATGTATACATGTGTGTGTGTGTATATGTATGTATATGTGTGTGTGTATGTATGTATATATATATGTGAATGACTGGCTTCAGTATAACCTTGAGTGCTAATGTAACAATGAATGGACATTGGGGCCGAAGAGTGACGTTATATAAACTAAACAAACCTACATCTGAGAAGGTCATAAAATGAATAGTGTTCAATAATATACTCTATTAGTATATTAGTAGTAGATGGTATATTTTCTATAAACATGCCTAGATAGTCTGAACATTGATGCCATTGATATCACAAATATCTGGAACTGTGTATTTTCATGAATATATAATCTGGACAGGCTACTTGTTAATAAACTAGCTCATGTTTTTGGGGAACTTCTTCAACCCCTAGTAATTTGCATAGTGCAAATAGCTGGCTTAAAAGTTGTGCATCTCAAAATATGATGTCACTCCTAAGATGAAATGTCACACTAAAGAAGAACTTGTTTATTCTACATGTTCTGTTCATATATTAAATTCTCTGCACATTGTCTTGTTATTGCTTCTGCACAGGAGGGATTTTAATGTACAGCAATGTATTATCTGGGTACTCAACTAAAGCAGACCTTATCATGTGCACTTGCATTCTAGCACATTTGCCCAGCCATTGGCCCCCTTTAGATATGGTTTTACTCCTGAGGCACTACAATGTCCTCTTTAACTGCAGTCATATACCAGTCTCACCTGGCTGCAAACAGCAGTATTGCCTAAGCCTTCATGGGGTTCCGCATTGTCTTGTTTGTGAAGTTGTGTGCAGCCTGAATTTACTGTCAGGGAGCCAACAGGGAGCTGTGTGTAACAGTGCATCTGCACCTTCATAACAGATAGGTTTGTATATATAGTCATCTGCATGACTGTTCATAAGCAAACATTACTATAATCTATAAAGGACCACATATTGAAAATATTAAACAGTATATCAGACACTAAAAATAAGAGGTCTTGGTGCTGAATGTAGATTGACATGATGGTACAATGATCAATTATTTAAAGTCAACAAGGATTAACTACTGTCATTGTACTGCAAATGGAAGCTTCCACATGGAATAGGGCAACAAAAATCCCATAAATAAACAGAACACTTTCTTTTGAAGAGTAAATGGGATACTGAGTCTTGTTTTATTGATTATTGAAAATGCTGCTTTTGTAATATGCCTTCCTAACAGACAGGCTGTTTGTATAACATTCATACTTGTAGGTAGTAATAGATATAAACTGTCCACTGCATGTAAAAGAAATTCACCAGTAATAACATCAAGCAAAATTCTATTCATGTCTGAAATCACAGAACACTATAAATAGACACTGTTGATTTTATGTCCTTTTGGAGACTTTTAGATATATATATATATATTTTTTGAAAGCACCATTCAGGAGTTCATTGATATTGTTCATATAAAGTTTAATGGCACTGTTAGGTACACAGCAGAGCACACCATAAAAATTTAACAAGGAGTGGTGAAGAGTGTCTTTGATCCAGTTTAAAGTCTGGTGCTTACACATGAACTTACCATCTAACAGTAATGAGAAAGAGAGTTTTTGATGCATAGTTGTCTGTAAAACTGACTTTAAAAATGAATTGTTGGTTTTTTGGAACAGATCTGATACTCCCTAAGAAATCATTTTGACAAGAAGTAAGATTACCAAAGTAGTAAGGTAAAGCAGAAATGAGTTTGATAGGAAACATCAGTGAATTTTGTAGAAGCTTGCTTTTTAGCTGAAGCTATAAACCAAACAAAGTCAAACTCTACTATCAGTGTTTCTGCTAAAGTCTCTTCTCAGAAACATATTCAATCATGCATTCAAACATGATTAAAAGGAAGTGAAAAGCTCCATTTTGCCTGCTGTGCTGATTGGTTGAATTTTGCCTGCCACCTGAGTGTGCTGACTGAAAATCACAGAAATAGAAGTCTCCCACAGCAATTTCTTAGAAAAATTAGAAATGCAACTTGATTATATAGCAGCTTCTCTCAAAAATACCAGTGGCAACATTTGTTTGTTTATATATTAAAGGCTGCATTTGCATCATTGGCTTATTCACGACAGGACCAAGGTTACATCGATACTAGCCATCCATATTCACACTGGGCCAGAGCAACCATTTAGAGCGACCAATTAACCTAAAGGATGTCTTTTGGAATATAGGAGGAAACCGGAGTAAACCCACAGGGAGGACATGCAAACTCCACACAGGCGGAGTCCAAGGTCGAGATTGATCCATCAATCTCTGTAGCCAGTGCCAACGTAAACCTTGAAGTTCACTGTTTAAGTGGGTTCACTGCCCCTCCAGCACAACCACTAATGGCCGAACTATCTGTGATTTATAATGGGAATAATATGTGCCTGACATGGCAACAAAGTTTCTCTGCTGTGCTACTCATAGCCATAATGGAGACATTTCTCACAATGAATCACAGAATAATTTGGAAAAGATAACCCAAACCAGAGAAATGCTACAAAAGACAGGCAGTGTGAACAGGTAACGGGTTTTATTGATTCGAATCAGTACAATGTGAAAATAACTAGATTTTTCATTTGGCGGTTCAGAACTCAAGTGGACTAAGAGGGCGTGAAAGAACTTCAGTTTTGAGGATGGGTAATTCTATGCAATTCTGTGCAACAGTCTTATGCGCCACCTATTTTGTAAAACTACCTTTTATTTTGTTTATTCTGCTTCAGTGGAAAGCGCCATATTTTAGATTTCGGCATAGTCCGAATAATGTCGTACTGGTTTCCACGTTGGTGCTGGTTTAGACCCGTGTCCAAATCACAACGCTAGTCTTTGCTGTTGTTTTAAGCAAGCTAATACTGTACATTAGTTTTCTGTGAACACTGTTACTGGCCACCTCAGAAGAACTGGACGTAAATTCAGGTGGTGGTGGTGGCGTTTTGTGTGTGTGGGGGGTGGATGGGGGGTGACTTTATTGGCTGTAGCGATGGATGTCTCCGCCCTCAACATTACGTCAACACCGCCAGTTACCTTGGGAGCGAAAACCACCACAGAAAATCAGCGGAGGGAAGCGGGTCTGCAGCGGGATGTGACCTGGAACTGGATTTCGATTTTAAAACATGAACCACGACTCTTTATAAAAGAAAAAACCGAGTGGAACGGGGGACCTGTGCCTTTGTGCTGTGGGTTGAGTATAAATTGATGTGCTGAAGGATAAAGCAGGAGTAATGTCTCAGCAGCAGCAGCAGCAGCAGCAGCAGCGGGTGGTTCAGCTGTCAGCGGCCGCTCTGGCTGTGGTGCTGCGGAGCGACGATGAAGACTCAGCTCACTCGGTCAGCGGCCGAGACGTGTTCGTAGATTTTAAATCCCAAAATCTGCGCAGTTTCTGGAATAAAAGGCTGGTGAAGGCTGTGGCTGAAGTTTACTTTCAAGGTTGGATGGAAAATTGTGTGCTACTTATTCAAGGGAGTGGCAGTAATTTGGAGGTGCTGAGGGAAGCGTGGATGCGCAGAGCCCTCAGGTCACCCAAAGGATTCACCATTAAAGCAGTGGGTATGTTCATCAAATTATCAAAATCAGCTTATATCACAGGACTGGAAGACGTTATTGCAATAGAATATATGTCTAGAATTGCGATCATTTTAATAAACGATTCAAAGCAGAGAGTCAATGTGAGGTCAATGTGAATTTTACATATTAATATTTCCGTAAAACAGTAGTGATTTCGACGGAAAAGACTATATGGATTATGGATTTAATGGCATAAATATAGTAAATCCCTTTATTATAATAAAAACAAGCTCATGCAGCTGTAAGGCAAGCAGAAGGTGGAAATTAAGGGAGTCACAGTCACAATAGGCGTTTGCGCAATATCAGTTTATATTAAAATGTTTTATGTTACATAGTGGAATACAGCAAAGAAAGGGGTGCTGTGTGATTTCTTATTCCATTCCATCATTTTGGCCAATAAATGTATTTCTCTTACACCTGAACTTAGCTAAGCAAATATCAAATTATCATGAAAAATGGCCAAAAGCTTGTGCACCGTCCTTCTAATGAGTGAACTCTGCTATTTCAGTTACACTCACTCCTAACTGAGTATTAATATGAAACACATGTATGGAATCTCCATAGAAAACCAGTGGCAGTGGAATGGATTGTACTGAACACCACAGTGCCTGTCAGTGTGACAGTTTCATAGGTCAGCATCTTCCTTGGTTCATCAGAGTCGGTTCCTCAACCTTCTACACTTCCCTCCTAAAACAAAGTCCATTAACTGACCCAGTCGGAAAGCACCACCTGGACTTGAACACAGGTCACCATGGTGGTGGGACAGTGATTTATGATCAATGCACCACCCGTGTCCCTGATGCATTGTTTGTTATCAGAAAACGTGTAGCCTTTAGTAGACACCTCCAGCAGTTCTGTTTGTTTTTTCTGTAAAGCTATGGAGCAGTACTTTAACCCTCATGTTTGCTTATAGAAAATACAGGTACCATGTTTTTATTTATCTCAGTGAGCAAGTTTCCTTTAAATGCTTTCCCAATACCAATATAAATTGTGGGCATAAACACATCAGTGCAATGTTTTCCTACTTACTATAGTACATTGTAGCAAGTTGTATCCTCCTTGTAACAACCTTGAAAATTCCCTGCCTTAGTCTCAGTTAAATTGAATTAAAATGCACAGTATTGTGTTGAGCCCTTGAACCCTGTCTTCACCGGTAACTTCCAAAGGGACCTCAACATGCCTGAGGCGTTACTGTATTATTTCCAGATGACAGGAAATAAAATTTAGGTGGAGATGGTCCTTTGAGACAGAAATTCTGACGTTACATGTGCAGACCACCATACACACAGCCCACATGTAACTAACAGTTAATGTTGTTTTTGTTGGACACATGTTGAGGTGGCAGTTCTGTGCTGACAGGGCTTTGCTTATGGCCCCCTCACACATGGTGGTTACCCCTGGTTCAGCCACACAAAGCCATCAACACTGTGTGAGATCAGCCATTTGCTCCTACTATCAGGGCCAATGGTACGTGGAGGTCAGCGGAAACTGTGTGAAGGGAAAACATAAAGCTCAGGAATTTGAGTGCTCGGACCACACAATAGGATTGCATGCAGTGGTTAGGGATTCATTTAGGACTGGGTGCTGTTGGCACGCTCTGACATACACTTGTGCTTTTATAACTTCACATCAGACAAAAAAAACTTCTGATGCTAATTCGACCCTAGTGCCACTGTGTTTTACTATCTATTCACAGAAGGGCAGAGTTATTGTCCAGGACAGTTTATGGCTCCAGGACATTCATGTCACCTCTGCACACTAAAAAGCTTCAGCTGCTTTAGTGCTGTTGATGAGAAACACTGGACATTTTGGCTTCAATGAAAACATACTGGCTTAAATTTCAAGTCGCCCAGTATTGCTCACTGGAAGACATTTTCGTTAGCACTGGGGTTGAGTTTGAATATCTTTATTCGAATTGGGAGACATGCTGTTTTTATCTGTAAAGCGTGCTTTTTCCTGGCCTGTGGTTCATCAGCAGGAGCTGATTAGAGCATGTCTGTGATTCCCCATCAGTGAATGTTAGAATGAATTAGCTCATTTCCACTCAGTTTGTCCTGGTTGTCAGGGTTCAATGAAATGGTTTATGGTTTACCGTGAATGTTCACCCCAGCAAGGTGTGGATGTAGATTATTACCTTTTTTTTTGCACAGACAGCCTATTAAATTTACATTGTCAGTCCAAACTGTTGATCCTGTCTAATTCCTTATGTCTCTTTATAAATGTATTAGTTTAACTCCACTTACTGGTGTTAAAGTGGCTTAAGTTCTGCAAAGTAGCCTGCAACAGGACATACACTGTGCAATTCTGAACTCAGCTCAAGTTTGTTGGTTGAACTTTGGTGTACTTCTAAAACATGCAGTGTTGCTTAAATTAGTGGGTCATTATTGTGATTTGGCCTGAATTTAGAGGATAAATATTTTTGGAATTTGATGTGTAAACACAATTATATGGTGGACATCACAGTAAAATGTTTTGACATGCTGTAATACTCTGAAAGGGTATATAGTCTCAAGACTGTCTCTGTACTGTGCATGGCTGGTGAAATTTGACTCTGCACTCACAATGGTTGCCTGGGCCTCTTGCATTATTGAGTGGCTCAGACAGGGTAGAGCAATCTAAACCTAAACTTTCAGGCAGAGCGATAAGCAGTGGTAATGACGTGTCCAGGGATGGAAAGCATTTTTGATTACAGTTTCACCTTTGCTGTCAGGATTACTATGGTTGAAGTTGTATGTACAGACAAAATTTAGAAGGCTTCTGTTTTTTCACATATTAAAATGTCCTCTTTTTTGGTGCGAGCTGAAGAGGTGGGACAATGGCACCTATCTTCAGGTAATACCAGGCAAAGGCCGTAAGTATGCCTTGGATGGGACTGTAGTCCATGTAGTACAGGCATGGCTTGCTCTCGCAATGGGTTGACTCAATGTGACTCAACCCCTGATCACCACGGTAGTGGGCTAGCGTGCACCACTGTGCTGTTTGAGCACATGCTGGGCTTCATACTAGGTGGAATTATGTGACAGTGTTATTGGGAGCTTACCCCTGACTGGTTGTTTGGGAGTCAGGTTGCATGGCCCCAGATTCCTGATTTGTAAATGTCTCGCCTAGAACTGAGGAGTCATTCATCAATGTAGGCCACGACTCCCATATCTCGGAATATTAGCTATTACCAGACTCGCAGGACTGCAGAATCTAGAGGGGAGCATCCTGGGGTGCTTACAGATTGATGGTAACTCTCACACTTAACCAGGCACCAAAGGTCACTGCTTTTCGCGCTGACCTCAAGAAGTTCATTGTGGACCTTAGCAGATAAAAACTAGTTCCAGGTGTGCCTCATGCACAAAGGAGGTTCAGGTCAGTGAGTGTATGCCTATAAATTATTAAAGGTCTCATTAAAGATCTTACTTTCCATTCTTAAGTAAGGATCTGTAAGATAATATTTTATGCACAATCATGCCATTTGGCAGCGGAGTGCATACATTGGATTATGTGCAGTTTAGCCTATCTATGTCACCAAATTCTAAAGCAACACAAAGATAACTGAAAATATATCAGACTAATTAGAAATTGGAACAAATGTATGAAGGACAAGAGGTCTGTGGATATCCAGTGCTGCAATACAGAGTAACTGGATTGTAAGACGGCTACCAGTGGAATGTTTTCTTGTGGTAATCAAACACCAAACCACAGTCTACCACAAGCAGCTGTGTGTGGTGACTCCTTGGTTTGACTGAATTTCTCCAGTGAAACCTTGTATCCTTTATCCATCAGTGTATTTAAATAAACCTTGACGGCAAGCAGATGGATGAATTTGAACCATTAGTTGTGATCTTCTCCCTAGGGTTCCAGCTCTCTCTGTCTGAACCCCTGCCTAAATCTTTCATTGCATAGATTAAATTCACATTTGAGATGTACCTTTCTCCCTGTGGCTTCAGTTCCCTTAGTCCTGAACTTTGAAAATCTCCCAAGCATGAGACATGAGATTCCTTATGTTGAGTTTAAAATCCCACCATATGTTTTGACTGATGTAGGAACGTTTGTGAATAAATGGCCTAGCAGTATTTCCGATTGTTTTCGTCTGATATACAGTTGCAAGAAAAGGTTTTTAAGTCCCTTGGAAGTACTTGGATTTCTAGAATAGGCAGTCAGAATGTGACCTGATCGTAACAATAACACGCAAATGCAGAATACATGATACACGCAAAAAACTAGTACTTAGTAGGCACACTGTAGTAACTATTCATTGTTCATCCTAAACAAAAACGTAGTGCAAACCATTGAACAAGTCAGCTGGTTCAGTTAATGAGAGAGATTTCAAGGGGGGGTCTAGCCTGCTGTGCCACATATTATAAGTAAATATTGATTTCACTTATTTATTTTATAGACAGTGCTTTACAATGCTTACCACTACTATATCATAACAAGATTAAATAAAATGCAATAAATCCTATATTCAGTAGGTAATACACACAGAAACCGTAAAAATACACATATGATTAAGAATTATTTAAACCAAGAGAATAAAAAGACGTCTTTAAATGTTTTTTTTAAACCATAAATCCAGTCTAAGTGTCTGATATCTGCAGGAGGTTATTCCACAACTCCAGGGCATAAGCTGCACAAGCAAGGTCCCAGTTTAATGTTTTATTTAGCTTGTGGAATAACTAATTACCCCTGATTTGAAGTCCTTAAATTTCTCACATTACGAAAAAGGCATAAGAGCTCATTCATATATGTTGGAGCCCTGTTATGAGAAATGGCACACCAATCATATTATAGAATTATAGAAAATTTGTTTATCTGAACCCATGCTCTAATCCATATTAAATGTGTAGCCATGCATGAAACTGGAAAGGCAGAGAAGCATTTGACCTGAGTGTTCACAAATACATGACTGCACATCCTATTGTCTAGACCTAGACTGAGATGCTGTAGCATGACTGGAAGAGGGCTGTTCACTTAGAAAATTACAGAATGGTCTTAAACTCATCCCATATGTTACTCTGGTCAGTTTTTAGGATTGTCTGTTATTATACACATATTATATGACTTGGATGAAGATCAGGTCACATTTTGTTGGTGATTACTGCAGAAATTGGAGATAATTGCAGTGGGTTTAGAATAATTTTAATGTCTGATCTTTTATTAACCCTGATTTGGAAGGTGATCTTTCCCTAAATTCTTAAAACCGGACCTCTGCTTGAGTACACTAGCCGTTTGCTGCATCCTTTTCACATTACACAGGAAACCTGCTTTTTTTTTTTTAAACAAGATCCAAGTCCACTCATTTGTTATTCACAAATGACCTGAACTGCTAAAAACAAATGTCGAAATTAGGCTGCTCCCCTAAACTTAAACAGAGTAATTGCTCTATCTGCTTTTAGTGAATCCCACCTTGTTCCCATTTTCTCGCTGTGTTTCTTGTGGGAGGAAGCTTTTATCAAGTACTGATGTATATTTACACTCCAGTGCAGAAGTTTGACCTCTGAAAAGGGAATTCACATAACCTTATTTCCATGCTCTTGCTTGACTGGATTCAAGACATACTGCTTTTATCTCTAAAGCTGCACAGGATTTAGATCATTTAGGTCATTAACCTGTTATAATGGCACAAGGCTCCCACTGTAAGCACAACAAACTCGGAATCTCATGTGTTGTGAATTACTGTCTTGGTCCATGATTAGTTTTGTGTGAGTGCTGTGAACATAGGTGCCATCAATGTCTGGAGGTGAGATCAGTCTGAAACACCTGGAATGTCTAAACATTTCATTTAACAAATTGTGTGAAATGGATTTCCCAGCATTCCCCTGGGCCCACTCTTTCAAACAGATGATTAAAGAAGGAGACTATAGGGTTGATGAAGAAGATAAAGGAGAACAGTTGCCTGTGTGAGAGGGGATGTAGAACTTGAATGAAGAGAGCTGTGGAATTCAGTATGTTATTCTGTCTGAAATAAAAGCTTTGAATTCTTAGCTGGAGTCTCTGTGTAGTGCTAAATGTTTGCCACAATTTAAGTATGGTGCAAATAATTTTCTTGTGATAACATCTGGTCAGTGGTTATGATATGGTGGTCCCTTTCCTTTAATACGTAGAGTAAAGGATGAGTGACATATAGCGTATAGAAATTCATATCAAGAAATTAACAAGCCACTAACAACATACACACAAAACGCTGATTAGCCGCATTCATCCACCAAGTCCGATGATATGAGTTATGAGTCTAGGCACCTCATCTGTCTTTATCCATGTCAACTCACTCCATATTGTGTGGTGGTGTAAATCAGACACACCCACAAAAGAAAAAAGTCCAGACAGCATTTGGCAGTGAGGGTAATTCCACCCTTTGTATATGTAGCGATAATAATGAGTAATGTAGATTTGATAAAAGTCATTTTATTCAGTTATGCTTTTTAGCATAGCTATCTCCAGTAACAGGTAAAATGAAGGTAATCCCATAAAGTTGTGGCTCTCACAGCATGTCCCATTATAGTTTTTGACTTTCATTGGGTTAATTATTGCCAAGGGACTGTAACAAAATACAGACATTTAGATTCACCTTCCTGATTTTTATTTTGTCTAAAGAGATTATGCTTATAAGCACATAGTCAAAATATTGGTATTTACACACTCTCAAAATATGTTACTTTACTACTTGCTGATGTCGTCATGCATGGGTGTAGGCAGCAGACACACTGATGTTAAAGTTAAAATTATTAGTAATGAAACAAAGATTTTACTTGCACAAAATTTGAATGGAATTGAGGTGGTTGGTAAATATTTGTGTCAGAAAACGCTTACGATAAAAACAGTGCAAAGCCCAGTACCCAGAGATTCCACTGTTAATCAGTACCTTACAAAACTCTGTCTAATTATTTCCAGCCAGCTGCCCTGTTAATGGTGCATTCATTGATTAACCCAGGATAACATTGCCCAGACATCTTCTCTGGGTGGGATAACTCAAAATACAAAGTAAATTTACTTGTGTCTGAGTAAAAAATCCTTGCCACAGTCAAAATATAGTATTTAATGCCTAAATTACAGCAATCAGCCATAACATTAAAACCACCTGCCTAATATTATGTACTTGGTCTGTAACTATATCATCAACATAAATGCCACAGCCCAATGTTTCCCAGCAGAACATTGCCCAGAGCATCACTTTGTCAAAGTTATTCACTTCATCTCTCAATGGTTTTAACGTTGCTGATTGGTGTAAGGTTACACTGGATAATATTATACCTCAAATTTTTAATCCAGCATAGAATGCTGGGATATATGCAATATGATACTCCAGTTCATTAATAGACAGAAAAATAATGACGTCCAGAATTTGGGTAATAAATTGATTTTCACTCACACAATGATGATGGAAGCCATATGTAGGTGACTACTACAATGTCAGAGAGTTGACAAAAAAAGGATATTTTCCTTTTAACTTTAGAGCTTGAACAAAACCAATGTGCAGGTATATTGTAGAGAGAGAGGCAGAGAGAGAACAAGCCCATATAAGCTACTAAACTTTAGATACAAGCCCCAGACACCTGCAACCCACAGCTATCAGTGATTGTAAGTGACTTCTGGGCTTCTTTTGAGTGCTTTCACAGGCTGAAAAAAACGATTTAAATCTGATTACTGAGATAAAATCCTGCTATCTTTATTGGATTTCAAAATCTGATTTCTAGACCATAATTTGATCTGGAAAAGAACATGCTGTTTACATGACCACTTGAGTAATCTAATAATAATTAAGCCTTATGTATTTGGTGTTTTTTGTTGCTTTTTTCTTGTCATACCGAACTGTGATGTCCAGGCTGTGGTGTGAACTGAACCGTGACATTTGCATACTGTTACATATAAAACTGGTTCATTATTTGTCTGTCTGTTGTTAAATCTACTTTTATACATACTAGATGAGTGGTCCATGCTGAAAGCACTTTACTGCATATTTATAGGCTTTTTTTTATTGAACAGCACAGCCTCATAAATCCTGCTCAGTACTGCTGCTGGAAACCTTCACTTCCAGAAACATCAAAAAGGCAATAACACATTAACACAAAAATAATAAAAAAACAAAGTGGATCAAGCAGCTGGGCTCTGACATTAGGTGATTACTTGTTTAAGTGATTTATGCTAGTGTTTTTTCTGTATGGTGTGCCATAGATTCCGAGAGGGTCGCTTTGATGTTCAGGCTCCTGTCTTGTATAGTTTGCAAAACCACAATAAATTTTTGGGTTGGGGGGTGTATCTCATCAGCAGTCCTTTTGTTGTGTAACTTAGACCTCATGAAGCAGAATTTATTGCCTCCTTTCTTCATGCATTGGTGTGCACTGACTGTTGGTGAGAGTACAGACAGTTAGACCCAAAGGGGAAATTAGAAATACAATTATGGAACTGTGATAAAGTAAGAGCTTGCAGCACAGTCTTACAGGTGGGGTTATACTGAGAAAACCCTCTGAGGAAGGACTTGGTTTATTTGGGTTGCCTAGATGAATGATTTCCTTGAGGAGCATGGCAGATTTTTATTAGCTGACTGACAAGCTGAAGCTTATGTCTTTATATCTACATTTTCTTCCAAATCAGAAAAGTATTTAGTCAGCCACTGATTGTGCAAGTTCTCCTCCTTAGAAAGATGAAAGAGGTCTGTCATTTTCATCATAGGTACACTTCAACTATGAGAGACAAAATTAGAAAAAACACATTGTAGAATTTTTAAACAATTTAATTGTAAATGGATCATCCATATGCTCTCTGGCAAACTTTAGACGGGCCTGGACATGTACTGGCTTAAGCAGGGGGGCACACCTGGCACTGCAGGATCTGAGTCCCTTTCGGCGTAGTGTGTTACTGATGGTAGCCTTTGTTAATTTGGTCCCAGCTCTCTGCAGGTCATTCATCAGGTCCCTTCGTGTAGTTCTGGGAGTTCTGCTCACCGTTCTCATGATCATTTTGACCCCACGAGATGAGATCTTGCGTGGGACCCCAGATTGAGGGAGATTATCAATGGTCTTGTATGTCTTCCATTTTCTTACAATTGCTCCCACAGTTGATTTATTCACACCAACCTGCTTGCCTATTGTAGATTCACTCTTCCCAGCCTGATGCAGGTCTACAATTTTCTTCCCGGTGTGCTTTGACAGCTCTTTGGTCTTGGCCATGGTTTAATTTGGAGTCTGACTGTTTGAGACTGTGTTCAGGTGTCTTTTATACAGATAATGAGGTCTAACAGGTGCCATTAATACAGGTAACAAGTGGAGGACAAAAGAGCTTCTTGAAGAAGTTGTTACAGGTCTGTGAGAGCCAGAAATGTTGCTTGTTTGTGGGTGACCAAATACTTATTTTCCACCATGATATACAATTAGATTCTTTAAAAATCCTACAATGAGATTTCCTGGATTTTTATTTCTCATTTTGTTTCTTATAGTTGAAGCGTACCTATGATGAAAATTACAGACCTCTCTCATCTTTCTAAGTAGGAGAATTTGCACAATCAGTGGTTGACTAAATACTTTTTTACCCAACTGTAAGCTTGGTACATGAGCACAGACTTTGTCAGTGGCAGTTATCTGACTGAATGAAAGCAGTTCTGATAGATAGTCTTAAATGTGTTACCGAGGTCTGAAAACCTTTGGACTTGGGTTTCACAGATTACCATGGCTAATAATGGAATGTTCTGTTTCTGCTTCTCAGACTTACCCCAATTACCATTTACATATTAACACTTCTCTCACTATGGTTCTGGAAATGTTTCAAAATGGTCAGTTCTCTCTAGCTGTTGTGGCATTTTAGATGTGTGTAGTAATTTACAAATAGTCAAATACCTTGTGCCTCATAAGCAGCTTGCTCAGGGTAGGTGTCCTTTGCCACCTCCCCCCTTCCGGAGGAAAATCACAGCTTGAGAAATGCTGCATTTACTTTTACAACCATGTCTCATGCTGGTGTGGGTGAACTAATGAGAATCGTGTTTGCGGTCATAATGAGGAATGAAACTTACCACATTAAAATCATTAGTACAAATACACACATCATAGAGGCTGTGTGTGTGTGTGTGTGTGTGTGTGTGTGTGTGTGTGTGTGTGTGTGTGTGCTGTATCATCAACTAAGTACTGTTATGGTTTACTTGTGTAAATTCTAGCTCTCAAACAGATTATTTTCCAGGCTGAGTAAATGAGTGCATTCTATGTAAAATTATGTTTTCACTCCAAACGAAATACTATTTTTAGTTTACTCATGCTTGGGTCTACTTTTACCTTCTGAATTGCCATATATTTACCTTTCCCTTCTGACTGAATCATGTGTGCTTTAATCTAATACTATAAAGTAAAATTACAAGGCAAACATCATTTTCCTGAAGCAATATAGGATTAGAAAATAAACCTAGTAATTATAAATTGGTCAAATAAACTATTAAATTCATCGTTACTGGCAGTATCAACAGTTTATAGAACTGTTATGTTAGTAATATAGAATGATGAAGGGAAAAAACAATGTGAGATTATTGTAGGGATTTACTGTGAATGTTGTAACATGTAAGGCTCTCATTTCATCTCCCTTTGACTACTGGAACTCCCTTCTCATTGATATCCCTAACAAAACCATCCACCCAGTTCAAGATCTGCAAAACTCTGCCACTAGATTACTTTCTCACTCTAAAAAATCAGCCCATAATCACCCCAGCTCTATTTAAGTAACATTGGCCACCTGGCCCGCTTCACATTCAGTTTAAAATTCTTCTTAACATATAAATCTCTTTATGACCTGGGACCAGCATACTAATCTGAGCTCCTGCACCCCTACAGCCCTGTCCAAACACTCAGGTCCTCTAATACAGGTTGCCTTGTCTGTCCCAAAATTTAGAGTAAGTTTACCGCTGGGGGCAGATCTTTCAGTGTCATGGCACCAAAACTATGGAATACATTATCACTCTATTCATCTATTATCATGTCTATTCATAACTGTTCCTCACTTTCATTCTTCAAACCTCAACTTAAAATGTACCTCTTCTCATGGTATTTTCTTTCTTCTGATTGCTAATAATTTTTTTCCTGTACAGCTACCTTAGGTATGTGAAAGGTGCTATAAAAATGGAACTTTGTTATAGCTGAATTACAGCTATAACATATACTTCCTGGCCAAAAAAAAGGTCACCTCCTGGATTTAACTAAGCAAATAGGTAAGAGCCTCCCATCAGATAATTACTGCATTGGTGATTATGTTTCAGCTGGCATCAAGGTATTTAACCCTAACTGATGCAGGGAGTAGCTTCTCATTTATTAAACAACCATGTTGAAAGACATCCTGTGGTCGTAGAAAAGATGTTCATCCGTTTCAGAAAGGTCAAATTATTGGCATGCATCAAGGAGAGAAACCTCTAAGGAGATTGCTGAAACTACTAAAACTGTGTTAAGAGCTGTCCAATGCATTAATAAAAGTGGAAGGAGAGTGAGGAAACCATCTTCGAGGAAGGAATGTGGTCAGAAAAAAATCTTGAATGATCATGATCGGCAATCACTTAAACGTTTGGTGAAATCAAATCATAGAAAAACAACAGTAGAACTCAGGGATATGTTTAATAGTGAAAGTAAGAGCATTTCCACACGCACAATGCAAAGGGAACTCAAGGGATTGGAACGTAACAGCTGTGTAGCTTGAAGAACACCACTTGTCAGTGAGGCAAAAACAGCTTCATTTGCTAGGGTGCATAAAGATTGGACTCTGGAGCAACGGAAGAAGGTCATGTGGTCTGAGTCCAGATTTACCCTGTTCCAGAGTGATGGGCGCATCAGGGTAAGGAGAGAGGGGGCTGAAGTGATCTGGGGTTTTAGAAATGATTAAGCCTGTGATCTGGGGTTGCTGCAGTTGGTCAGGTCTAGGTTCAACAACATTATGTGCCCAAAGCATGAAGTCAGCTGACTACCTGAATATACTGAACGACCAGGTTATTCCATCAATGGATTTTTTTCTTCCCTGATGGCACGGGTATATTCCAAGATGACAATGCCAGGATTCATTGGGCTCAAATTGTGAAAGAGTGGTTCAGGGAGCATGAGACATCATTTTCACACATGGATTGGCCACCACAGAGTCCAGACCTGAACCCCACTGAGAATCCTTGGGATGTGCTGGAGAAGACTTGGGTCCAAATCTCCCATCATCAGTACAAGATCTTGGGGAAAAATTAATGCAACTCTGTACAGAAACAAATGTTGTGACATTGTAGAAGCTTGTGGAAGCTATGCCACAGTGAATGTGTGCTGTAATCAAAGCTAAAGGCGGGCCAATTAAATTTTAGAGTGTGTGACCTTTTTTTTTGGCCAGGCAGTGTATGTTATTTTAATGCACTATCTGAACCACTACCTCCCACTTGAATGAATGAGGATCTGAAATCTGACCTTTACCTTTATTAAGTAACATAAGATATTTTTTGTAGAAGATCATTTGTAGAATCATGCTGTGAGACTGCAGAGAGCATTTAGTTGTGTAATGTAGGCTCTTGTACTTACACAAAAGGGCATTTGTAATTTATAGGCAGTTACCTGGGTGGGCGAAAGCAGCTATACTTTTTTATTTGGGGGGGCTGTTTTGGGGAACAGATACATGATGGTGAACATGGTTGAAGGGTGAAGCTCTCCCCAGAACACAGATAACAGTATTATGCTCACATCACTGAAATTAGAAGAGATTTTGCAGATGCTGGAATGTGACAAGGATTTTCTCTTAGGAATAATACTGAGGTTTTAATGAGGTACATTAAAATGGGGTTCAGCTATATAGTTTAAGAAAGTTCTTCTATTATATTTAAATATTTTGAAAACAGTAACATAAAACATCAACTACTAGACATAGCAAACTTTGTACTAGAAATAATAATTTTTTTTTACCATGTACAAAGAAATTTTGTGTGGAAACAATCCTAAAAGTATTGATTCACACATTACAAAAGAAGTACATCATATACTAAAATGCACAACACACTCACCACCGAGCAATATAATACAATCTACATATACACAGTTCCCTGTAAATATATTTAATCCGGTGGGCATTCACATTGTATGAGACTGCAGTTGATCATAGACTGAACAGCAAACTCACACGTAAGGTGCATTAATTACAATCCTCTCCACAGTTATTGGCACAACTGTTAAAAATGAGTTCCAAAGAATTCACAAAACAATTAACTTAATTTCACAGTGAGAAAATAAGAAAAATCACATCTTTAATTGAAGTTTCTCATCAAGAAATAATTATTTTTAACAAAATCACTCGTACCATGATTATTAGCATTATTGACCATACTTAACAGTGGGTATCAGGTTCTTTTCAGTGAGGTCAAGTCAAGTCAAGTCAGATTTATTTAAAGTATTTTTCGGACCATAAGGCGCACTTAAAATCCTTTAATTTTCTCAAAGATCGACAGTGCGCCTTAAAATGCGTAGCGTCTAATGTATGAATTAATTCTGGTTGTGCTTTCTGACCTAGAACCGATTGTAGATGGTACACGGCGCTCATAAATCTGTCAAAAGTTTTAGCACGGGCCTTGGTAGGTTACGAAGCTTACGGGGCAACCGTAGTGTGCGCAGCATCGCGGAGTAATACGGTATGTGCTTCAGCATTAGGTGTGTGTGCATTCATTCATTTATTTTCGAAGCGGATTTTTCCAAACTCAACGCTATCAGTCACGCAGTACAACATGGACATAGAGCAGCTGTGAGAGAATTCAACATTAACGAATCAGTGGGTACGGAAGTGGAGGAAGCAAGAAAAGAGTTTTGTTTTTCATTTCATGCGCCTTATAAACCCGGTGCGCTTTAATGTATGAAAATATACTCGTTAGCAGTCAATCATTGATATTGCGCCTTATAACCCGGTGCGCTTTATAGCCCGGAAAATACGGTATATAGTGCTTTTTACAATGGGAGCATTGTCTCAAATTATCTTCAAATATCTACGGCCAATCCCAAATTGAGCAAGCCTAGGTCATCCTTCTTTCTACACCAAACCCACCTTGTTTGTTGCCAAATAGCTCTATTTTCATTTCAGCTGACCACAGAACATGGGTTTAGCCCAGAAGCAATTTATGGTTAGATGAAAGGAAATTCTTTTTACTGGCAAGCCTTTCAAATAATCTGTTGGCATGGACGTGGCATCTTATGGTAGTTTTGGTGACTTGATGGTCCCAACATACTATTTGCTTTCGCTCCAGCAGTGATCCTTAGGGATTTTTTTGTTTCTAATCATCCTCCTCTTTGTGCATTGGGTCAAAGCTGAAATTGGGTTCTTGTAGATGCTTGGAGCTTTTTAATTGCTGTATAATAAGTGTTCAGGTAACCTCCATTCACTTATACATCTGTTGTGATTTAAAAACCGTCAGATCTTTCTATCCTTATGGACACATGCACAAACACATTTACTCACTCACACTGAGACACTTTAGAGATGCCAGTTGACCAACTACATGTCTTTGAAACTTGGGAGAATACTAGAGTACCACGAGGAAGCGCATGGGGACACAGGGAGAAAACCCAAGACCAAGACTCGAACCCAAGTCTCAGCAGCTGTGAGGTGACATTGCTAACTATTGCGCCGCCATGCCTCCTATGAGTGATTTTTATAATTAGGTACTTTGCTGACCATTTCACTAATCTCTATGAGTGAATAATAATGATGGTGCAAACAAATCTTTTTACGACTGCAGTTCCACCTGGGAATTCATCGGGGTGTTTAATATGTATCGTTTACAACTGTTACTTGAAGGAGCACAAGGTGGTACACCAGATAACCTTGGAAAATGTACTTAGTATATGCAAAGTATATGTTTCAGATTTTCCTAATTTTATTTTAATAAAATTCATTTGTGTTTTGTGTTTAAAAAATACCACGTGGGCTACAGAGACAAATGTATTTCATTACGTCCACATCGTGTTAACTGCTTCCAAAATTTCGAATTTTCCGAGACGTTATCAGTAAGCCTTCTGCATTTGTCCAAAAACAGTAGTTAAAAATGAATGTCTCAAATAAATTGACTATTATATGATGGCTGAAGGTAGCTGAAGCCAGGAGCAATGAGCCCAAACTGGTAAATCAAACACACCTGTTGAATGCATTGAAGGTAAAGTAAAGTAATCACCCGCCCTTGACTCTTGAAGACCCAGAATATACACTGCCAAAGTGTCGTCTAATTATCGTTAAAGATAAAATCTCACGAAATATCGAGGTTTTATTCTCAATATTGCACACCCCTAGTTCCGCCACATCAACATGTACGATTCAGTGTTTGTGATGCAAACAAAGAAAGTCTATTCTAATTGGAAGTCACACTAGCTTAACACCAGTCTTCTGTCACCCTGTCCATGCTTTTGTGCTGTATTGCACAGTTACCATGGTACCTGAGAAAGTAATATGTGACAAAGGTCCAGAGGGCAGTTTCAAATTACAATGAACACTCAGAGTTTTCCCCCAGAGAGAGTGGAGAAGTTACATTTAACCCAAGTGAATGCTACACGGTTGAATTAAAACTTCAAGTCTTTTAAACATGTTTTTCTGCCTGTTCCTGGGAAGTTATCTACAAAGGCAAATCCCCTTGTTAAAAAGATTTGCCTTAATGAACTATGAACACATGTCTATCCAGTTTGTTTTGCTATTGTGTTACACCTGCAAAGTTAAGAGTTTTGTCTAAAGGAGAAATTGTGTTGTTCACCTTTCCAAACAGCAACATGAGAAACAAATAGAGTTTTATGTGAAATCTAATGTTGTTTTTCCTGCTTGGTCTCTCAACAAGGGGAAGAACAAGACAACTTTTTTCTCTCAACATCCAGTAGGACAAAATGTAATATGACCTAATGCTGGTACTTTGTTTCCCTAAATACACCTACCAATGTAACAAGTAATCACTATGCATTCAGTATGACAGATATCTTTGGGACGGATTCAGAAGGATAAAAACTGAAAACCACAAAGAGGTGTAGCTTCTTGTTCTGGGTATGTGTTGAGACTTGTGTGATACTCAGTAAAAATGCAAAAAGGAAGGTCTTTTTCTCACCAGTAATTATATTGAGGGTGTTGCGTAACACACATTTTTGTGAATGTAATCAGAATGTGCTGCCTCGAGCCGTGATGCTGTCTGCAGGATGAGTAGTGTCATTCATGTTCATAATCAATAAGAGATAGACAGATGAAAAATACAAAAGACTCTAAATAATACTCTGAATAAATAGAAGATAAAATTAAAAACCACTACAGAAAATAAAAAATAAGAAACACAACAGAAATAAAATGAAATAAAGGAAGCTAAAAACAAGCTTTAGATACTTTGCCAATAAATGTATTCAAGGTGCAGTGTGCAAAGTTAATCTGTGAAAATGAATATAACTCAGAGGAGAGGAGTCTTCTCTTCTGGGACACAGAGGTCAGTCATATATTGCTATTGCAGCTGGCAGGATTGACAGGAATTACATTGTGTTTGAAATAATTTACAATTTTTACTCATCTTATTGATGACATTATTTTAAAATACAGCCAAAACATCACTAATGTGCAGATGATTATCACTGCTGGAAATTACTAATCATTTATTAGCCCCATAAGAGTGCAAAGTCTTAGTTTCAGCAGCTGTGTCCTAATGCATAAATGCAAATTGGTATTTAGAGAAACCTTTTTGCAGGCACAGCTAAAATTCTAGTGAACTGTCATTCCTTTGGTTACAAGGTATGCATTGTACTGCAGGTCATTTCTGGATTCACTACTAAGTGTTCACTGCTGTCTTGAAAGAAGAGGCCAGACCAGAATGGCCAGAAGCAGAAAGGCCAGATGTGTTCCCGGTTATTAGTAGGCTACTCCCTCAGATAGTACTAGTGTGCAATGTGATCAGCAGCAGATACAACAGATCAGAGCTGCTTTGTTTTAAAGCCAGCATTGCTGCAAATAGATGATTGTTTAATTCATGCAAAGTTTGGTGAACAGAACAATGGCATTGGCATTGTAATTTATGGTATATGTAATGTTTTTTAAGGTAAAATGGCATTAAAAATGGCATAATTAAAAGTATTTAAGAAATGTATTAGTGATTAATGCTCGTGTTTGATTTATGTGTGAATTAGTGTTGTTTGGTCATAGGGTTCAGTAGTAACAAAAACTTTTCTGGTGATCACATTTTTTAATTTGTAAGTTGCTATGTGCACAGAACAGGGTGTAACCGTTTGAGAAGTTTCTGTATGAGTTAGGTGATGTGACTGGATGTGATGTAACGTGTTGTGATGACAGATGAGCTCTATACTATCTGATAGGGTCTGACTGTATTGCTTAAGACCCTGGAAATTTCTGTGTTATTTTGACCACTATTATGTCCATGCTTCTTGCAAGTATTTTACTGGGCTGCAGAATCCGTTTGTTTATCAATAGCAGTTCATTCATTTAACCATTCATTTAACAAAGTTTGTTTGCATTGCCATGAATAATGGACAACAACTTCCAACAGTGTTTCTGAATCCCTTTCATTTGAAGACATGTTGCTGCTCATTTTTTCAAGTTGAATTTAGCTTTTTGTTGTCTCTTCACTGTGCTAATGTGTTAGACCAACAGACTTGGACTGTTCAGAGTGTCCTGTCTGTGTTTTGGCTGTTGTATACATGAGCAAACCCACTAATTACCAAAAAATGATCAGCTTGGTGAAATGGCCTTTGTACACAAATGAAATGACTCTGTAACCAAACACCGAATTTAAGGGTGGCACAGTGGCGCATGTGGTTAGTGCGGTCGCCTCACAGCTCCAGAAAGCCCCGTGGAGTTTGCATGGCCTCCTGGTGTCCGTGTTTGTTTACTCCAGATACTCCAGTTTCCTCCCATATTACAAAGACTTGGGTTAGGTTAATTGGTTCTTCAGAATTGCCCCAGTGCAAATGTGTCTGACTAATATCGCTGTAACCTTGATTCTGTCAGGAATAATCATTGTTGCCGATGCAACATTATATAAACAAACAAAACACGTCAATTAATTTAGCTAGTTGGAGTTACTCATAAGTACATTTTGTTAATAGAGTACATATAGAAATTAAGTTCTAGTCGGGTTGTAGATTAAGATTTTTGAAAAAACTCATTTATTAAAAACACATTATTTTTTAATGTAGAAATAGGTATGAAAAAGAGTGTTTTTCTTAAAGAAAATCCTGCATTTAAGTTATGAAATCCAAAAAATCTGTTTGACCTAAGTAATGAACACATTTGTGTGTCTTCAGCTGTTTCTGGCTCGTTTGGGATTTCTGTGAGTCTGTTATTGCTATGATCACTTTTACCACTTAACTTCACTTTTCCTGGTCTTTGGTTTCAAATAGTGGTCGACTGATATGGGTTTTTTAATGGCCGATGCCAGTACTTAGAGAGCATTGTGACTCCCAACCCAGCCTTAAGGCACTGGCAGAACTCGAAACCAGGTCTCTGTGGTGGTGAAATTAACTTTGAATTACATGAATAAGGTTGATAAATATGAGAATTAAAATTAAAGGTCATTCGTTTTGTATTACTTACAGGTGATGTGTCTCCAGTGAAGATGTCTCCTATCTCCCAGTCGCAGTTCATTCCACTATCAGAGGTGCTGTGCTCGCTCATATCTGACATGAATGTTGCTCATGTCATGGTCAATCAGGAATCGCTGATTAATCATATGATGAAAGAACACCCAGGTAACACATTATGGCAGATCTATAACCCTTCTCAAATTCATTTTGCTCAAAGTTTAGTATACTATATGCCTTATATTTCTGATAAACCTTTCTTTTTAATGGTGTAGGAATGACAATTCCAACTCCAGACATTCTCTACAATGCTCTGGGAGCCCTCATTAAGGAGAGAAAAATCTACCACACTGGAGAAGGATACTTTATTGTAACACCACAGACATACTTTATCACCAGCAACATGGTGAAGGAGAAAGATTGGTGGACAAGTGATAGTGACCATCCTTCTCCACCTCCCATTACTTACCTGATGAGCAATGAGACCTCTCTGGATGCCTCCGTTGACGTACCCGTCATGTCCCACTGTAAGTCTTGTAGTTGCTTTGTGCTCCAGCCAACTGCTCCTCCATCTATCCAGGAGCAGTCCGTCAGCATAAGTGAATGCAATGGAAAAGGCTTGAAGTGGCCCAGAGAACATAAGCCCACTGTGCAACACCAGTCCACATCCACTGCAGCAGACTACCAGGCTAGTGAGATCAGCAGGTCTACAACCACTTCTCGTAAAGACAAGGAAAAACACGTAAGGAAGTTTGGCCTCAACTTGTTTCGACGTAATACGACGAAGAAGGAAAACAAGGTAAAGAAGGAATATGTCACTTTTTCTGGGCAGTTCCCCCCTGAGGAATGGCCAGTAAGGGATGAGGATGATCTGAATAACCTTCCCAGGGATTTGGAGCATGCTATTATTAAACGCATCAACCCTGAGCTCACTGTGGATAACCTGGTGCGCCATACAGTCCTAATGAAGAAGCTGGAAGAGAAAACGGAGAAAGTGGCAAAGGCTTTAACCAGTGACAAAGGCATGTCAACAGAAGTCCTGCTCTCTAAGCAGAGGCATCATTTAACAAAAGCTGGTGGCAAAAGGTCCTCCTCTAAAGCCAACCGGAGTAAGAGAAGAAGTACCTCAGCCAAAGAGAAACAGCGGCTAAAGGGTAAGGATGTCCCATGTGATGAAGAACTACATGAAGATGACCTCATTCCCTCTTGCCTTAGAGCTGAATTAGTCTTAGATGAAGCTGACACTCGTAATGAGGACTGTGCAGCTCTGGATGCAAAATGCATCTACAAGAAACGCATAGAAGATCCATTTCAGTCGATGCGGGATGCAGCCATTAGTCACAAGGAACAAAGGAGGAAAGAGGCCAAGACCTCTAGCCGACGAGAGCAAGCAGGTCACAGGTCAAAGTCCTGGGATCCTCATCGTGTAAAAGCCGTCGCTAATGAGGTCCAGGAAGCTCACATGCTGACGGACAGATCTTGCGATCGGCTTCATGAACGAGGACTGAATTTAGAGTCAATCATAGATGCTAAAGACACTAAAGAACTACCTGGAGACTACAGCACGGTTTACCCTGAGAACAGCACACTGAGGATAGAAGACAAAGTCAAACAGAGGGATTGCAAAGTCAGAGGTAGACAGTTCAAAGACAGAGCAAAGGAAAACAAGCAGACGGTCTTACAAGAGAGAAATTTGAAAGGTGTTACAGATCAGAAGAGCATCACAGATGTGTCTTCATATCCATACGAATCACCAGAATTAACCCTGTCATGGCCCCAGCCTAGAGTTCAGCGTAGGCTGTCGCTCCATCTAGTCCCAAGTAAGGAGGAATTTGACCGCTGTCCTGACCTTTTGTCCTCTCACCAGAAAACAAGCAGCCAACAGCTTGTGAACAGTGAAATTACTCACAGAGAAACACAGCAGCTGAACAGTGATGTGTACACTGATGACGAGCAGCGTATTTATCAGAAAGTACAGGAAGACGATGACTGCTCTAGTTCTCTTTACTTGAATGAGGAGCACGTTAGTGATTTACCTCACTCTGGTACAGCTCGCTGTCGTGAGCCTGTCTGCTTGGATGGGGACTGGGACAGCTCTTTCATGGAAGATAACATACTAACACTTCATTTAGACTCCATACGAGCCACTCAGAGACAGCATGAATATAAATGGCAGCCTGCTGAACACCACCCTAGTTTGTCACATCTGTCAGATGGCAGTCCCATCCAAAAGCCACAGTGCCTGGATGAGAAATTGCATGAGCCCAACATGGGACACACTGACCCCACACTGGACACTCTGGACAGTAGCATCTTTGACTACTGTCAAACAAGCGAGCGGGACTCAGAAAATGACACGCTACTTAAGTCTGCAGATGAAGGGCATAGTCAGAGCAGCCACTGGAATGGCCACTCACAGGTGAAAGACTTCAATCAAATTCAAGCAGACAATCCTGACAGCCTTCAGTGTGCAAGTGCGAATCGCACGGGGGAAAAAGGAGAGAATCAAAGCAACACAGCAGACAGTGGGATTGACTCTCCAAGGTTAGTTGCTTATAGTTTTCATGTATCTAAAATCTAACTGAAGAGGAAGCAGTTAAAACATTGGTTTGGATATATCTGCTATGTTAAGACTGATCATGTGCATATACGGTCTGGGGAAAACCGTCTGAGGCCACCCAATGAAAATGCTTTAATCTTGAATTCTGCTCATATTTAATGGTTATACATTACAAGTCGTAACAAGTTTGGAGAAAAAAACCTACATACATTTTGGAATTTTTTAGTATTTAGGATGTTCTCCATATTGCTGTAATGACAGCTTGCTCATGAACTGGATGGACTTCACATGTTTGTGCAAAATCGGATGAGCCATGTTATCCCAGCGTGATTTCACTGTATTCCAAAAAGCATCCTGTGATGGTACTGAATGGTTTAGTTCAGGTGACTGTGAAAGAAAGTCCATGACAATCAGCACTAGGGGTGTAATGATGCGTTATGACTTGATGCATCACGATGCAAAGGTGAGATTATGTGTATCATTGTGTTAGAGGACAAATTGTCGAGTTAGATTATGTATTCTTTTTTATGAGGCCATTTAATGTAATTGCATTTTTAACACCAGAGGGTGCAATCATACATCATGCTCACAGATGCATATCCCATTTTCAGTGAGACTCCTACTTTGCAGGGACGAAATATTCGTTTCAAATATTCTGTTTCAATTTCTATACAAAAAAAGTACACATTATTTTGAATTGTTATTCTTTTTTATTTAAGATATGCTGAAGCTACAATGAAACATTTTGTTTATAATTTTAAAACTTTTTATAGTCATTTCTTTTCATTTCAGGGGACTCAAGTGTTTTGTTTAAAAACTTATACAAGACAATGTGCATTGTTTTGCATTGTTTACACTTCAGAAATAAAAAAAGGAATGTCTGTCTTTAAATGTAAAATCAATAATCTTGAGCAAATCAAATCATGAACTCAGTATTGTGAATTGACTCAAATCGTGAGCAGAGTGTACCGTTACACAGCTAGTCATTCTTTGGTCTTCAAGTATTTGTTGCAAAGCCTTGAGGTGTGTTTGGGGTATGTGTTTGTCAGTATTGTTCTGCAGTATGAATCCGTCTCCACCCTGGTAAGACCTTGAATTTACGTGCATATTTGGTGATTGGATTTCACTAGACCACATGAAAAGCCCTGTATGAACACAATGTGATCGGATCACTCAAACCATGTTCCCAGGTGGTCAGAGATAGATTTTGTGTATACGGATACAATTGTGTAAGTGGAAACATGTCTGTAACCAGCACTGATCTTGGTGAACCTGAAAATGTACTGCTGTGTGAATGCATATGCATTTATATACCGGTGTTGATGTTTGACCACAACTCTCTTGCAGTGTTACTTTTGGTTGAAATAGTCCTTCACAATTTTCTGATGGGGCCATTACAAGGATGTGCAAGCTATCTATTGTTCTGCTACGTTGTGGGAACATCCACTGGTTTTGAAACCATTTATAATCCTCAGGAGATGCCCTTTTGGAAGTGTAATGTACATTTACATTTACATTTACAGCATTTAGCAGACGCCCTTATCCAGAGCGACTTACAATTGATACAGTCTTACAATCCAAGCAATTGTGGGTTAAGGGTCTTGCTCAAGGACCCAACAGCGGCAGCTTGGCAGATATGGGATTTGAACCCTGGACCTTCTGTCCAGTACCTTAACCGCTAGGCTACTACAGTCCTACACCAGTAATGTACTGGTGTAGGAGTGCCTTCAATGCTCACACTTCTCAGATACATATACAGCTGTTGTGCTGAGACCAATAACATTGAACAAGCTGCTGTATCCTGGGTCTGTAGCAAGATATCCCAGAGTAACTGCGACCCTTTCCACCTTTCTGGAGGATCACAGGTGGGTCGTGGCCACACTTTCCCACAAATGAAGCTGAATGTCTGGTGTTATATGCGAAAAGATAACAGGGATTCTGCATCTGTGAAATTAGCCACAGTTCTCCTCCACCAGTCCAGACTTTTCCCAAAACGTTCTCTTGGACAGCAGCAGCATAGGCTACTGCAGAAATTACAGCAGCGGCCAACGAAAACTTTCTCCTGTGTTTCCCAGCTGTGCCATTATTGCACGATAACCGCACTGACCGACGCTCTATAAGTATTACTCTGCGGCATACACACGTAACCTAGCAATGCCCGTCCTAAAAATCAGCCAAGATATATAATGATACAAGTAAAACACTGCCAAAATGAAAGCTTTAATTAGTTTATAAAATCTACTGGTAGATTTTTGGAAGATGAAGCTATTAATGACCGACCTAAGCTAAAGGTTTATCACCTTTAGTATTTGGAAGCGCTATAAAAGTGAAATGAAGTCAGTCCTTTAAATCAAACATTCTCGGGCTCTTAATGGATTCACAGCTCGACTGAAGAGCAACGACACTGAAGAGCAGTTTTAGTCCCACCAACAAAAATGAACTGAATCAGCTGCATTACTCAAAAAGACGTCGTTTGGTGGAGTTAAAGTCGGTGTCTTTCATTAAACACCATCCGCAGTTCATTTATCTGACAGGTTTGCTATCTGTAAGTCCAGCCCCTAACCAGTGAAGCTGCTGATGCTTTGTTACTCTGCCGTTACATTTCTGACTGATAAGATTAACATTAAGAGCTTCATCATACACATTTATAATCGCTAATCAACCAGGATCATAGATTTTGGTTAGAACACCGGGATCTCACTCCGATTTGCTTCAGTCGGTAGAATAGTGTATCTTTTTAGTAACAGCCTGCCTTATAAACCCAAACCTTTTTATCTGATGAATGTAAATAAACTTTCTTTTTAATAAATTAAAACTTACCAATCGATATATTTGTGTTTATTGTCTGTATAGTAAACAGTTATTGGTCATTCTGTTCCAAGACTTTAATAAATGAAGGGCTTAGCCGTGGGATAACGATAGAATGGACCTATTTTACCTCGCAGAAGGGTGATAAACAAAATCGTTTTTTCTGTTCTTTTATCTTAAAATCTAACAGTAAATGGCGATAACGGAACTGTGGTGTAAATAATAACACTAGAGGTCGTGCTTTATTTTTATTACTTAAGTAATCCGATAAAGAGAGATGGATTTTAGTTAAGTAATCAGATTTTTCAATGTGTGTATAATATTCTGATTTACTCTGGTTTTCTCAGTCTGCCCATGCGCACAGAGCAGCTAGCGGAAAAAACACGGTTGCCAAGTCCGCTTACTCTTAGACGCTTCACTTTTTTGGTGCCTATTTCCATAGATCTGGGGTTGGATCTGGCAACCCTGGAATTAAAGGCAGCACCCGCAAAACAGCCATCGAACTCTTCATGGAGACCCTGAAACACAGTATATACTTGAGAAAATGAAGAATTTGTTTATGTAATATTAACAAGTTATTATCAAGTTACGCCACATCTTTCTATGAGATTATTGGCTGGTTGCAAAGTAGAAATCCAATTATTGCCCGAGTCATGTAAGCCCTGAGGTTTCTCATTAGTGCATGTATACTCGCTTACTGACAAAATCTGATTTTCTGTAGTTATCGGATTATTACGTGCAGTTAGCTGCATTAGTTTGCGTGCATGCGCAGGCTGAGAACAGTGATAGAAATCAGAGGATATACCTTCACTGAGAAATCCGAGTGCTGAGCTAATATCCAGCTCTGAGATCTGAGGAATCAGAGTATGCTGTGAACATTGCCACTTGAATAATCAGATAGAAATCCGATTATTAAGTGCATGTAAACACACTCACTGAGGATGCATTTTAGTGTGCAGTGTAAACTGAATCTTGCCAAAGTACATCTAGATGCCTAGATATGAAGTACAAGGTGCAACAGACTAGAAGCATTTTCACTAGTGGTCTCAGACATTTGCCACCCTCTGTAAATCTTAAATGGCAGTTTCTAATGCTCAAAACCTGGAAAATGACTGGGTCACTGTCTGGCTTGCATCATTCGTGCTTATCCAGTTAACCAGGGTTTCAACTGTTTTTACACATAAACGCTAAAGAGTGCACGTATCAGAGAGATTCAACGAATCTCCATATACGTACTTATACATGTTTTGTTAGTCATTTCTTTAGTTTATTCAGTTATGCTTTTGTTGGTTTGCAGGACACGCATGAGTCAAACCTCGCCTAACTCGGTGATACTGAATGGTCTGAAGCGGCGGCATTTCCTGCAGAATCTTGAAAAACTCCACTCCAAAAACAACAGCATTCATGGTCCGAGTTCCCTGCTTCAACTCACACCTGTTATGAATGTGTGAAGTGCTGGGTGGGAAAACACACAATATGAATTCTTGTATTGCCTTTGTATAATTGTGTACATTTGTAGTTATGTGTAAATATCTTTCTTCATAATATGTGGCATTATTTGGGTACTTGAATTATTGAAGTAGGGTTTTATAGTTATTTTTCTTACGTGCTATTTTACTACAGAGATAATCTGTTTATAGTTAATTAGTTCAATACATTGTTTAACCTTAAAATCTAAAATATGTCCTTTTTTTAAAACAAGAATAAAGGTAGTACTTGGCATGTTTACATCTCTTCCTTGAGACAGTGCTCTGTAAACATAATCCTGTGGCGCAACATGGCAAATAAGATATGTTTGAAGTACATTTGCCTTTCACTTGATGGCAGGCTGATATGAACACATGGAGCTTCTGATGGGGTCTAGGGTTAGGGATAGGGTCAGGAGGATAAATTGTAGAGAATATTGTATATATTGTATTGTACAGATGGGAATGAGATGAAACCACAGCACTGGCATGATGTAAGTCTGTAATTGCAATATAATGCAGTTAAAAATGAAAGGCATGATACACTCAACTAGAAGAGTGAATCTCTTCTGAAATCTATTGCATCACAATAAATCAGTTATTCTTGGATGTGACTGGCTTTAAAAAGAACAAAGATGGATTTAGATCGCCTCTTTGGGTGAGAGACAGTTTAACCTTAATGCTCAATGTTTTTGAGATAAGATATCAAGAGTCACGCTGGCTGAACTGATAGTGTCAAACAAAAATTGAAGTCTTGGACGCTCTGCAGAGGTAAAAGGAATCTTTCAGGTCTACTTTTGTAAACATCTCGCATTTCATGGGTTGCCAGAAAACAAAAACCTACGCTCCTCCCTCACCTTGTTTCCGAGCGATACGGCAGCCTTTCCCAGGAACGGGAATAAAAAGAGTAACAATTCAAATCTGGTCTATAAAATAAACTAAATACTGTAAGATATCAGTTTTAGTCCTCGATGCAAACAGCTGTATTGCTATTGTAGAGTCTGACCTATAAACTGCTTATTTCTGGGTTTTGTTTTTTTTGCGTGATGTGAATAAATAAAGTCTAAGCATGAAAAAGGCGACACACAGCGGTTACTAATGGTAAAATCCGCCGTTCTTCATTTCCCCAGTTCATTTTCCAGTTCAGTTCAGTGTCACGATATTATTTTAATCGGTCTATGTTAAGTGTGAACTGTGAACATGTACAGTAACTGGCATCTATTCAAACGAATAAAAAAATCTACCCGAATAAAAATAATTACATTTACTTATTTTAAGTTTTATCCTCTTATTCCTGGTTAGGGTCTCACGTTCTTCCCATTAAACCTAATAAACTATTCTGATTGGATACTGAGAAATCTTAAAACTTCATTTTGATTGCTCAGTTTTCCACCAGCAGATAAAATTGAGAATGAAGATGGTGCCAGACCTGAGCCCAGTGTGAGTCTTTGCTGATACCTCTGCTAAATATTGATTGTAGATGTGTGAGATTAGTAGAATCAAGGAGAAGGAGTAGGAGCCTTAAGTAAAACTTTCATGAAACTGCAGCGACATGTGGGCAGTTCCTGTGATCCTGAGCTCAAACCCCAGGCTGCACATGCAACCAATGAACTTCTCAAGATAAACTCAGGTTTGGGTCATTTAATCTTCAAAAAATTTATCTTTATTCATACTCTCATTACTGTTTAGGAGAAACGTCTGACACAAATTTAACATATTAGATGAAACATAAAGGAGAATCACAAGTCTCTTGAGCTCATGGAGAACTATTGCACATTCTCAGTTGTGACGATCCACATTTAAAATTATAATGACATAAATGCATGAATTATATGTACCAGAGGTAGTAGTCTTGTGTATTCTACTAACTCTCATTCTATCAAATGGCTCTGACTGTTAAATCACCAATATGAAAATGGTACTTTGAAATGTAGACAAGTTCATATCTAACATATAGCTTGTCATTCCTTGTCCATAGAACTCAGTTTGTTCAACTGATATAATGTAATTAATTCATTCATCTTCAGTAAACACTTCATACTGTTTTGTGTGATGCTGTACTTTGTATCCTTATTTCCGTCCAACAACACACAATCCATGACAGATTTGGCGGTTTTTCTCAGCTTGTCATGTGATCTCCCATCCACCTTGACCGCCTGCTCCAGCATGGCAGGTGTGGCCAGTCATACTGTTCTAACTAACCAGGCATCAGCATACCTGGAAATTCTTCCAAATCCAGGTCCTGCTGCACCCCCTGGAGGGAAGTGTGGGGAGGCCTGGTAGACCAGAGTACTCAGCCACACCATGAGTATGATCATCCTCTTGCTGTTCAGGCACTGGTAAGTCCATAGAAACTTGTAGCATTTTTTATTTGAGCACCAAAGTAAGTTGTACAGCCGTGGTTGCCACTACAGAGCCATGTTGTTGAGCCTCCAACTGTAGCTGAACTACATAGCACTCCCATAGACTACTGCTACTGCTACTGCAGCTGCTGAGGAACACCGCCCAGGCGAATGGCCCTAGAGTGTTGCTGGGCTGGCCTGCGGTCATCACAATTCATCTCTATGTGTCACTGTCAAATTGCTGATGCATGCTGTCATCCTCACTATGCTGCTGATGAGTCTGCCAGCCAGCTGCTAAGAGGTCCTCTGTGGCACTCTGTCATCTCGCTCTGGCTGGTCCCCAACCCTTGATGGTGACGGAACTGGCTGGCTCCAGTGCTCGGTACCTGACTCCTGGGGAACTTCTCCACCACTGTTGCTCTGGCGGGCCTTCTATCGTTCTTCTTCAGCTATTTCTCAATCAATCTTTCTGCTTTAGCTGCTTCTTCCGTTGCAGTGATCCATCCTACGTCTGACACCAATGACATGTAGAAGGAACAGGAACACCAGGAATACATTCATTCATTCCTAGTCAGGGTCACAGTAAAGCTGGTGCCTAGTCTGTGGCACAGAGCGCAAGGTAGGAACCACCCTAGACAGGCTCCAATAAATCTTGGGGCACACACACCCACACACTCACACATTAAGGGCAATTTGGAAAAATCAATTAACCAGGAGGAGTAAACGGAGTAAATCCAAGCAGACATGGGGAGGACATGCAAACTCCATACAGGGACATTCAGGATTGAACCAGGGATCTCTGAGCTTTGAGGTGACAGTACTAACCAATGCACCACCGTGCTGCACCAGCACCATGAATATTGCTCATTTATTTATACCTGCCCGTCCACATGAGAAATAGCTCTTAGAAGATCTGTAAAACAGTACCTAGGCTAACCTAGATTGAGCCGGGGGAGAGAGCTTTAACCTGATTTCATAGTTGTGCTTTTGAGGGTAAGTAAATGTTTAACAAACACATGGTGTGAAAGCAAACGGTGCAGCAGTCAGAGCATCAGAGCCAGGTTTAGTGAGGTGCCTAAAAACACCTTAAGCTCTATTTTACTCATGTTCAGTCTTATAAAGCATAGTTAGAACATAGTTAGGTTTTAATTTTTTTGCATAATTCACATCACTTAATGTCTTAAGAAATAAGCTCAATCATGTTTTCAGTTTGATATTTTTTTAACTGATTTGTTACCCAAATTAAACAATAAATAAAATGAATATTTCTGGGTTTGAGGATTTTAAATTCTTAGTATTCCTGAGTATGATATTAATAGCTAATTTAAGAATTTAATGTTACTCTTAGTAACATTTAGCACCATGGTAAAGTGATTGCCAATCATTTGGGAAACCCATGGCCAGGAATCTAATGGCAATTTATTATTATTAACTGGTGCTTCTTTCTGCGTGGAATGGCCTTTCTCTCTCCTCAGTCAATCAAAGTCAGCTGAACAACCACTAGGTCGCGCATAGGTTGTTGGCTCAACCATCCAATGATGCATAAACCGTGCTGTAAAAAAGATGTAGTGGATTTACATTAACTGTTGCAAGGGTGCTTGCCTTCGCTCTTTCAGACTGGTAGCTGTTGTGCTAAATGAAATGCTCTCCAAAGTTGTGAAGAGATGATTGGGTAAAAAATGGTTAATATAGTGAGAAAATAGGCTGGTGCGGTGGTTAGCACTGTTGCCTTACAGTTGTGGACACCCAGGTTTGAATCCCTGCCTGGCCAGTGGATTATGTGTAAGTATGTGCATTCTCCCTGTGTGTGTGTTTCCTCCAGTTTCCTCCCACATTCCAAAGACATGTGTCAACCGGTACATCTAAAACTGTTCCAGTGTGAGTGTGTGTTCAAATGTGTATGTGTATGTGATAGACTGACACACCTTCTAGGGATTGTTCCCACCTTGCACCCTGTGCTGCCATTTAAGCTCTGGCTCCCGTGACCCTGAGCTGGATTAAGCAGGTATAGAAAGATAGTGAGTATAGTGAGTAGGTAACAAAATCGTTGCGTTTCTTATAGTTAATTTCTTACAAAGAGTTATGCAAACACAATTCCTTGATTAAAGTCATACAAACAGCAGATAGCCAAATGAAGCCAGGCATAGATAGTATAAACTCAAGGGCGTCCCACTGAACATGGGCAAGCTGCTGCAACAGTGTTACGTGTGTGCACGGTAGGACAACTCGATGGGTGAGATTAATATACAGAACACAGGTGTTTTCTACCAGCTACCACCATGACTATACTGTATTTCAAACTTGTGAAAAACACTGCACTAATAAGATGAAAAAAAAAATCCAGTTCACACAATCTAGCACTCACAAAACAGCAAAACTTATTTGTTTATTTGGTTTATTTAACATCTCCTTCAGCATAAATAGACGATTTAACGATAGACACAAGTTTGCATCAAATCTACTCAAACATACACAGATCAGGCCAATTTAGCATAATCAATTAACCTAATGCATGTCTGTGGACTGTGGAAACCAGAGCACGCAGAGTAAACCACACAGACACTGAGAGGACAGAGAATCAAGGCAAATATTTACATTTCCATTTACAGCATTTAGGAAACGCCCTTCTCCAGACCCCCTTAGCAGAGTAATGGTCTGTCTCCAGACGCCCTTCTACTTACAGAAGTGCTTCGTAGTCTTCAAAGCAGACATTACCTAAAGCTAGTATGAATAGCTATCCAGCACAAGAATGTTATTGACATGGCTTACTAGCCTCAACATTATCCAAATAAAAATGCTAGGATTTGATGTAGGTACAAAGCACAACCAGCTATAAAGCAGACGAACAATAAGCATGTTTTTAATAAATGTCTAAGTTACAGTCCTCACAAATGTACTAAGTGAAAAGCCGTCATTTGCAGACAGAACTCAGACATTCAGACATCCAGCAGAAGTTCCACCACCTGGGTGTCAGTATAGAAACGAGTTCTGATGCTTGTCCTAGTTTGAGTGGTGAGTCCAGTCGAGCCCAGCTCCGGACAAAGGGTACAAGGTACAGAGTTGGGTTTGATTAGAGCCTTTAAATAGGAATGGATTGATCCAGTTTGGCTTTGTAGGCGAGCATCAGGGTTATAAATGCTGGCAACGACATGGAGCCAATTAAGTTAATTTGGTAAACTGAAAATTAGATGCGCTACCCAGGAAAAAATGTACTGTGAAATTTGACAGTAGAACAATGAAGTGGCCAAATTACCACCGAAATTCATAGTACAACTGTGAAATAATTCATGGTCTGTTCATAGTCCACCACGTTTAGAGCTGTACTATGAATTTTCAGAGTAGAACCATGAAGGGACCAAATTACCATCAAAAATTCATAGTAGAAGTGCGAACTTCATGGTCAAACGGTGAAAGTTCACATTAAAACTGTCAAGCAATTCACGGTTTTACTATGAAAATTCACAGTACATTTTTTTTCCTGGGGCTGCATTCGGAATTGCAAGTGCCCGATTGTACGCATGCGAAGACCTGCCAGAACAGCATTGCAGTAGTGTAGTTTTGATAGAGACATGACAAGGAAGGATCGAATTCTCCAGTACAGTCTTACTCTGTGTGCACCACGTGCATAAATGAATTATACGTTAGCAACAAAATGCGCGCAAACCGTGCACTAATAGGCATCGCATTTCACTGATACCTCTCGTTCAAGAAACATCAACAAACGCAACGTAATTCCGGTTCCGTGGCAGCGCGGGCGCTGACGTCATTAATAGGCTGGTGGTGCATGTCAGGCTGAGAGTGCATGTCTGTAGCGGCGCCTTTGCTGCGGTGAGATCGAAGCTGCAGACGAGCTGTGCACACGCGCAGAACCCCGAGAGCTACACTTCATCCACTCTCTAACCCGCCAACCGCGCTTCTCCTCTTCCTTTTCTACAGCCATCCGAGCATCTGCAGGTCGGGATAGTTTGGCTCTGAGGTCCTGTGGATTATATTGCGTGTCTTAACGAGTCCGTGGTTTTAGGGTAAAGTTGGAGCTAATGAGCTACGAGGCTAACTAGCCTGCTATAGTGACGATCTGGCTATGACGGTGGTCTGTGTAGTCGAGCTTTAATGTATCAGGAGTATTTTTCGCGATATTTTCGGGCATATTTTCTGTTTCATGTCCGATCGCAGGATTTTAGGTGCGCGAGCGTCACCGAGGTTAATGGCGGTAGCTCGCCTTGCTACGCGGTAGGCCATGTTTGATCCAGCTAATAATACAATTTTCATGCTTAGCTAGCAGCATGCACACTGATCTCAGATGGGGTTCTGACTCGTGCCAAATGGATGGCTAACAGATTACGATCGTAACGCTTTATTTGTGCCTAGATTCGCTTTTTAGGTTTATTTTCGATGACAAAGGAGGCGCGTTCTTGGTTATGTAAGATGGGCGACGCGCCTTTCACAGGCTTTTTATCCGACCGCGTCAGTCGTCGTTAGGCGTTTTGGTTGCGATCCAGTCAAATCTTGGTCGTTAACCATTGGATTTCTCTTTAATTGGTACCAAATTGCGACGCTCGGTCTGTTTTGTTGGCGCTTGTTTCTGAGTGCGCAGCTACATGGCTGCTGGAGGGCGGAAGCTAGCGGCGGCCATTTTATAGCTAGCGATGGTTGAGTTAGCAGTAGAGCTGCACAAGATGAAGCCCTGCCACATGTGTTGTAATTCTCTCAGCAGCCTGACTCGGTCTTCCTGCCTGCACACTACACCATGTCATGATTGTACCGACTTGGAGAGTATGTTACAATATTAAATTGTGCGCTCAGGTTAAAACAAACCATTTTGTCAACTATGCTAGTTAGCAGCTAGTTAGCTTTCTGAAGCATGCAATATTGGCTAACTAGCCGAGCTATTTAGCCAGCTAACTTAGCCTCCAATTATATCCCAATGTTTACACTGTGAGTCCTTGCATGTTTTGACAGTTTCAGTCATCAAATGCATGGGAAAGCTGTAGTGTGTTCTCAGATACTAAAGTTGAACTTCTTTAGAGCCTACAGTCTTTTGAACATATGTTTAAACCTTGTTTTTGACCAGGAATCTCTAGCCAGCTGTTAGCTTAATTATTTCTGGCTACCACTAGCTTGTTTTTAGCAACACAAGTCTGCTAACTAGCTGAATGGTAATAGCCAGCTGTGTTTGCTTATGCTAAACGTCTTTGACATTAACTTGTGTTTAACTTGATGTTAGTAGGCTGGTTGGGCTTATTTTAGATTGACTGCTATTTCAATTTGGCTTGCCAATAAGTTGGGTGCTGTAGCAAACTGATCTGCAGGTTCACGTTGAGGCATCAACTAGTCTGAAGTGCACCCGTCTGATAATGAGTATTGTGTCAGTGCTGACCAGTTTTGATATTTACATGCAATATATGCAGAATGTTGACTTGTGCATTGTTGTTGTTTCCAGCAGGTCACATAGACCCTGGTCTGTGCTTACCAACCAGCTATTAATCAGAGGAAGCGGGGCTTCCAGAGCACCAACAAGTTTCTCTTAAACGGAAGGACGGAAGTCGTCAGGCTGGAGTGTGTCCTGATGGCCGAGTCAGAGACTGAGTGTGACACACCAGGCCTCGACACTCTCGGGTCTGAGTGTGTCATCACCCACACACAAGTGGGTGACCTGCATTATGGGGCCGAGACTGAAATTATGACCCAAGAGGACAAGAGACTCGACTTGGAAGCCATTCATGGAGATCTGGGGGCTGTTGCCTGTGTGGATGTGGTAACAGAGACGGACCATGACTACATCAAATCTGAGGTTCATCATGACCCGCAGTACTTTGGAGGTGCAGATATGAAAGGGAACGAGGCTCTGCTTGGTGAAGTGCTGCTGAAGGCAGAAATGGGTGGAGTTGGTGCAGAACATGTGGTCAAGGATGAGTCAGACCATGGAGGAGAGCTCACAGTGGAGTCGGAGAATGGTATCATCATTCATGAAGGCCAGGGTCTGCAGTGCAACGAGTGTGGTGAGATATTTGGCAACATACCTGATCTGCACCAACACTTTGAAATCCATAAGGCAACCAACCCTTACATCTGTATCCACTGTGGTGAGAGCTTTGCCATTGAAGCCAGTCTGAGAGGACACATGAAGATACATATGAAGGAGAAGAGGGAATATCTCACTGGAGTGGAGATGGTTGGCAAAGGAGTCATCGACGCTTTCAACCTGAAACCACACCAGATGATGCACTCCCCTGAAAAGCCACACAGATGCTCTGAATGTGGCAAGAGCTTTGCTGCCGCCATCACGCTCAGAGAGCACATGAAAATGCATTCTGACGACAAGCCGTACAAATGTACGCAGTGCAGGAAGAGCTTTGTCCGGAGACGCCATCTGAAGAAACATCAGGAGCTGCATGCTCGCGAGAAGCCGTTTGCATGTCCCCAGTGTGGTAAATGCTTTGCTACAGCTTCTAATCTGAAACAGCATCAGAAAACCCATACTGGTGACAAGCCACACAGATGCGCTCAGTGTGGCAAGTGTTTTGCAGCAGCGGCCACTTTAAGAGAGCACCAGCGAATCCACTCTGGTGAGAAGCCCTACAAGTGTACCCAGTGCAGGAAGAGCTTTGTGAAAAAACGCCACCTGAAGAAGCATCAGCTTGTGCACCAGGGTGGAAAGCCCTACCGATGCTCTCAGTGCGACAAGGGTTTCAACCACTCTTCGTCCCTGTCGCGACACCACAAAGTCCACCTAGAGGCTAAACTCTACGCCCAGCCTGACAAGGAATTCCCCTTTGATACTCCCATCAAAAGAGAGATGCACAGAGGAGAAAAGCTGTATAGCTGCAACCACTGTGAGAAAAGCTTCAATCACTCGTCATCGCTTTCTAGACACCAGAGAACGCATTCAGATGGGAAAACGTACACCTGCGCCCACTGTGGCAAGATGTTTAATCATTCCTCTTCTCTTGCAAGGCACCAGCGTGTCCACTTGGAGGATAAAGCAGCCACATACAGTGCTATTCCAACAGGAAAGGGATTTCCTCCCACTACCATTTTGAAACAGAGAATTCTGTGCGAGAGCGAGAAACGCTACAGGTGCTCTCAGTGTGGAAAGGGGTTCAATCATTCATCCTCCCTCTCTAGACACCACAGGACTCATATCAATCAGTCAGCTCACCACTGTGGGTCTTCTGGAATTTTAAAACTTGTTCCAACGTAGTTTCTGGCCAAATATAAGCAGCGCGCATGGGTTGTTATTGTGCTCAAATCTAATGAAAGAAAGAGAAAAAAATTCTGGGCCTTCAGATGATTCTTGAAGCTATATTGAAGTAAATTGTTTGTCCTCTAGCTTTACCTTTTAAGGGTGGTGAATTTCAATAAAAGCTGATTCTGGTCCTGCATAATGTGCATACAGGGCTTGTTTTTAAATTTGACTCCTGTATGAGACTGTAGACAGAACTTGTAACAACTTCATGCTTGGTCAGACCAGTTATGCTCTTGGTGAGATCATTGGCAATTTGTAATTTCAGTCCGTTTAGAGCTTTTGACATAATTGGTTGTCATATAAAGTTTGACCTCCACCCCTAGTCCATTAATCTTTACCAATCCCTTCTCTATGGGTGGCTTAACTATCCTTTGTAAATACTTGGGATTTTTTTATACATATGTATAGGTGAGTGTGCAGTTGTTGGTTTTTTTTTTTGTTGTTTTTTTCCTATATTGAGCTTTTTATGTATGATCCAGACTATCCCAGTCTTTATTTTGAGACAACAATAGGATGGTGCTTGAATAGGTTGATCAAGATGTTGGCATGAAATGGGATTTAAAGTTACTTAAAACTTGCATAAATTGAGGTGCCACTTCTTTCAGAAATTGAAATCAATTGGGGGAAATGGTAGCATGCTTTCACTGAGGTGCTTGTGGTCAACCTCTTATGCATTATTCTGACAACTTCTGAATTGAGTAGCAAAAACTTGGCCCGCCCTTGTCTAATTCGACTGGTTTGAATATACCTGAGTTGCCAGATTGATTAATGTATACTTCAAATTCGCTGCGATTTGAAATAAAAGGTCCCTCTAAAATTGCAGTCATGGATCACTTTGGTCCTCTAACATTGGTTACTAATGAATAACTTGTGCTTTTTGCATACAAGCTTAATCCTTGCGTTCATTAGAACTCGCTCAGCCATCCATATAATGTAGCCTGTAGTTAACATGTATACTGGGTACATTGATCTGATTATCAAAGCTCATTGTAATAGATTGTGTATACAAATAAGCGTAGCTTGCTTTTGGTTCAGAGTTTCAGAATGACATGAATATGCGCTTTCTACTTAAAAGTTCTGTCTATGGGGGAAAGCCTTTTACATACTGATGTATTTTTTTAATATGGTTTGGGTAATCTGAAAGGGAAAAGAGGAATACTGTTTTTACAGAGGTGAATGCTATTGAACTCCCCCCTCCTCCTTCTGTTTGGATGACAGTTGTATTTCAACTCCTAGCATAGGCTTACTCATTGTGTTAGATAGGTGCCTTATTGCATGCTGTGTAGAGTATGTTGAGCTTATATAGAGAAAAAGTTTTGACTCTTCCTCCCTTTGTTCCTTTACGTACTAACCGTCATATTTTACTTTGTTAGATCATTTGTTTTGCTTCTCTTTATATGGATATGTTATTGCTGTTACTGCTGTCTTTAATTTTCCTTGTCAGTCAGCTGGCCTCATTGTAGAAAAAATTAGAGGTTAAAAGATCTAATGCCATTGATCCATATTTTGTTTGCCCTCTTCTGTGATCAGATCTTGTTCCATGTCTTTACCCATCCTTGAGTGGCACTCATATGGATAAATAAAGGTTATTGACTACCTGTAATTTGTCTGGTTTGAAATGAAATGGGAGTGTTTTTTTTTTATATATATATATATATAGATAGATAGATAGAGCTAGGCTTTGCTGCTCTGTATATTGGCGGAGAGTGTTGAATTTGATTCTCACCTTATGATTTAAAGCTCTGTGCTTTTTTTGGCAAACTTGGCTATGAGTAGAGGCACATAAGAGCTTTAACTGCTGGAAAGGGTTCAGTGCATACAACATGTTCATAAAGGGATATGGCCTTCTGCCTGCTGATGGGTATACAGGACTGATGGTGATTTTAATATTTGGTGATCTCTAATAAAAACCACTAATTTAGACTCGGGCTTTGTGTCCCTTTTGAGTCTGGAACTCACCAAACTCTAAATCAGAGCTACTCTTCTGTGATGGGTGAAAAAAGCTATATAGAACTTTTTTTTTTTAACCAGTATGGGAAGATCTTTTTGTTTGTTTAGAGAAGCTTCAGCTTTACACCTTGAAGGCGGATTGTACTTTAGGAAGTGTGGGACATAGGGCAGCGCTATCAATTTGTGACACATCGGCTACTGTTACATAGACATCTGTTTCTTTAAATGCATTTTTAATTGAGTTTGAAATTTGGTTACCAGAATAATTGTTTTCTCCTAATTAAGAACATATCTGGCACTAAAATATGGATGATATTCGCTTTTCTGAAATAAAGCCACGCTTGGCCATTCTTCGTAATAACCACAGTAAGTACAAAAAAAAGTCACTGGCCTGCGCACAAGTTTGCTCTATGAACTTTTTAGAGGGTCCCTTAATCCTTAACTGCAGGGGATCTGACATTTAATGAGTGTTTTGTAATGTGTTTGCAGTTGCTGCCCAGTCCTCTGCAAAGTGAGAATATGTATGTTTTTTGTATGACTTAAAACCTCAGCTTTTCACACATCCTGAACGTAAATGGAGAACCCAATTGAACAAATGAGACAAAACATGTTTAGTCATTTTAATTATTGAGGAAAAACAAGCCAATATTGCACATTAGTAAATGGCAAAAGTATGACCCTTTAGGATTAGCAGGTAACTTGAATGTGAAAATGGGTGTTTTCTGTTAGTGGGATGACAATCAAGCATGAATAGGTGTAGTATTTAAAGAACAGGGATCTATCAAAGTCTGATTTTACACTTTTGTGGAAGTTTATTATGCGACAAATAAAGGAGATTTCTGAGGATCTCAGTTGTTGATGCTCATCGGGCTGGAACAGGTTACAAACCTAGTCTCAAAAGTTTGGACCTCACCAGTTCACAGTCCGAGGGCTTGTGTACAGCTGGAGGACCTTCAAAACCATTGTTACCCTCCCCAGGAGCAGTTGAACAACAATGATCAATCCAAGATCGACAATTGTGATAGTCCACAAGATCACAAAGGAACAAGGTAACGTCTGAGCCACTAAAAGCCTCTCTCACATTAGCTCATGTTTATGAGTTTACCGTCAGAAGAACACTGAACAATAAGGGAATGCATGACAGGGTTGCATGGGAAAGCTACTGTTAAAGTTTGTGGCTTTGTGGACAGATAAGGCCAACAGAACTTTTGGTTTAAAAGAGAATAATTGTGTCTGAAGAAAAGAAAATATTGCATTCCATCATAAGGAGGTTCATCAGATATGAAACGTGGTGGTAGTATTACGGTTTGGGCCTGATTTGCTACATCTAGTCCTGGTGCAGTAAATTCCAAATTATAAGAGCAAAATTCTAAAGGAAAATATCAGGTTATCTGTGCATGAACTGAATCTGAAGAGAATGTGGAATATGCAGCAAGACAATGGCATGATAGCACAACCGTTAGCGTGGTCGCCTCCCAGCTCCAGTGCCCCTGCTTCAATCCCAATCCCGGACGTGTTGAGTTTGCATATCCTCCCTGTGTCTGTGTGGGTTTACTCCCACTGTCCAAAGACATGCATTAGGTTAATTGATTACAGTACATTGGCCTGATCTGAGTATATATGACTAGTTTCAATGT
The DNA here is from genome assembly GCA_025084515.1 of Ancistrus triradiatus. Classification (NCBI taxonomy): domain Eukaryota; kingdom Metazoa; phylum Chordata; class Actinopteri; order Siluriformes; family Loricariidae; genus Ancistrus; species Ancistrus triradiatus. The sequence goes on from JAJAGP010000515.1 coordinate 96,552, forward strand.
AATATTGCCTCTGTTGTTAAATAGCCATTGATGCTAAAAGCTAAACAAACAAACTTCGACAATAAGTACACAAGTCATTTTACCAAAGAACGGTAAAAAAAGTGAATGTTTTGGAATGGCCAAGTCAAGGGCCTGATCTTAATCTAATAGAAAGGTTGTGGAACAACCTGAAGCAAATAGTTCATGTGAGGAAATGAAAATCTTCCAAGACGATGTGCCAGACTGTTCCACAGATTAGTTCCACAGTTTAGCAGTTACTCATTCGCAAGGTGGTTGTATTTAGCTATTCATACCAGGCAATGTAAGCAAAGGTTCACTTTTTGCTATAGACAGATATGTAATATTGGATAATTATTCTCAGTCAATAAATTTAAGTTTTATATTTTTGTCTCGTTTCTTAGGTTGGGTTTTAACTGGGTTTTCTCTACTTTTAGGACATGAGGTCATATTTTGGCAGAAATACAGAACATTCCAAAGGTTTCACAAACATTAATGCACCACTGTGTGAAGCCAGTGTACTGACAAGCTTATTTGACTGTCAGATGTAGTCAGTATGTGTCCCCATTACCAGGTTCATTAAATTTTACTTAGTTTCCTGTGATACTATGTACCTGTTTTACTATAGCAGTGTTCTCTCCAAGGCACATATATATTTAAAAAATGAAAACAATTGATCAACTTACTGCAACGTGATGGTAGCAATGCAGCGGTATCTTTGGGTTCAGGACTGAGTGAATCCTGTAAGCAGCCAGGAGACTTAGTTCTAGTGTTTCACAATGGTATTGAATAGGCTGTTTATTTCCTCCAAACGGCTTGCTGAGGTTAAACATGAATACTTCATGGTATAATGTATGACAATGCTGTGCAGAAGTGATTTGCACCCTATATTTCTTGTTTTTAAATAGAAAAGGGCATTGTTTAAATTCCAATATATTTTTTATAATAATGTTTTGATATCATTTTTAAGGGAGTTTTTGTTTTGTTGATGGAATCAACTTAAGTAATATGTTAATGAAGTAGAGCATTCCAGATACAATCTTGATTACGCTGTAGGCCCAGAGTGCAGAACATGATTACACAAGTGTAATAAGTTTCTCTAAGGTGTCTGAAAGGTAAAAAAAATGTACCAAAAGATTGCCTTTCAAACCGCACCACAGTATTAAAAGTAAAGCATTGTCCTGACAAAATTGATTTGATTTAGGTCAATGTTTATTTTAGATTTTATTAGTAACTTATTTTAGCTTATATTACCATACCTGATGTTATAGGGTATGTTTTACGCAATTTTATTTGCATGGCACAGGCATTTAGCGCTTTCACCTCACAGCTACAGAGACCCAGACTGAAGTCCCAGCTTGGCCGCTGCCTGTGTGAATTTTGCATGTTCTCCCTGGCTTTCCTCTCACATTGCTAAGACATGCCCTAGCCCAGTTGGCATTTCTGAATCGTCCCTGTCCGTGTATGTATGTGCCCTCTCTACAATTGTTTCCTCTCTTGTGCTCTGTGCTGCTGGTTTGGTACTCTCCATTCACTGAATTGAATTAAGTGAGTTTGAAAAGTGGGTATAGAATGTGTCTTACGCCCTTTAAAAGTCTTCTGCTTATTCTTTATTTAAGTTTTAGTGGTCACTGCACTTACAGACTGTAGTCCATCTGTTTCTCTACATATTTTGTTGGTCCCCTTTATTTTGTTCTCTAAAGGTCAGGACCACCACAGATCAAGTACTATTTGGGTGGTGGATCATCAGCACTGTACTGACACTGATGTGGTGGTGGTGTGTTGTGCTGTTATAGAGCAACAGTTAGAGAACAGAATAAAGGGGACTAACAAAGTATGCAGAGAAACATATGGACTACAGTCTGTCATTGTAGAACTACAAAGTGCAGTGACCACTAAATAGGCAGAATATAAATTCTTTTACACAGTACAGTAAATGAAACCATTATTTATTCACAAACCCATTTTTGTTTGTTTTGTAAGGGAACATCAATGACATCGGCCAAAATGCAACTAGAAAGATCATTGACTCTTTTTCCATATCCTGTCCTTTACAATCTGAAGTACCAGTGAAAGTGTGGCATGAAAGTTTCTCGGATTTGCTAAACACGTCCAAAATCTTATTTTTAAGCAGTTTAAGCAGCATTTTTAATCAGAAAATATGCCTAAAACCAACTGTAGATGGCAAACCTCCACAAGTAGGTACACTGAAAATGCTAAAAATGTCAATGCCCTCACCTTGGGAATTTAAACAAAACACCACAATCAATGAAATATACATTGTAGTATACTGCATATTGTAGTGTCTGTAATAACAGCCCAGGATCTATAAAACTATCTTAACATTTGTTTAGCAAGTCGGACATTTGATCAGAAGAATATTATATTTTTTGACAGTTCATCTTTAAAGTCAGTTGTCTAGAAATGTATTTTTGATCTATCGATATATATATATATATATATATCATGTCAAATCTACATGATGTCATGCAGAGTGCAAAAAGGTACATTAATACAACAAGATACAATCACATACTAGCCAGTCAAACCAGTTTTCATACAATATTCTCCTTTATTCTTTCAGTTCCCCAGAAATTGAGTCTAGGCAGCTTTTTTTGTAAATCAAAAACCTTTCTGAAAGGGAAGAAGAAGTGAGAGTTGCTTAGGTGCACATAGAAATAAGCATGAAATAAAGAGGTTTGGGTTAGTGTTCTAAAATACCACTCCAAGAGATAATGTCTAACAAATTGTATGTAATAAATAAAATGAAAAACATTAATGATCAGAAGATGATGAAATAATAAATTGTAGGAGTAGTTTACAGCTCATCAAAGGGTATGAGTGGATGGAGTAATTACAAAACAGCTTTGTATATTTGGAAAAATAATTCAGCTGGAATCAATGGTTTTTTTGTTTTTTTTTTCATCTGACATTTAGTGGTTACACGATCGACTCAGTTCACGATTTATTAGGCTACCACTGTAATTCATTACCTAATTAGTTCTCACTTGGTTAGACTGATATTGCACAGTACTGTTGGCTATGTTTTTTTTAATTATTGTTAGGAAAGTATATTTGTGTAAAATATGGAAGATCTCATATTATTTTGAATCACACAAACTGGAAATGATGAACAGTAATCATGTGAAAGAAGGATTAACATATACACCAATCAGCCAAAACATTAAAACCACGAAAAAGAAAAAACCAGAAAGAGTTGTTGATCATCATCAGGCTGGAAGTGGTTACAAAACCATCTCTAAAGAGTTTGGACTCCACCAATCCACAGTCAGACAGATTTTGTACAGTTGGAGGAAATTCAAGACCATTATTACCCTCCCCAGGAGTGGTCGACCAACAAAGATCACTCCAAGAGCAAAGCGTATAATAGTTGGTGAGGTCAAAAAGGACACCAGGGTAACTTATAAACAACTGAAGGCCTCTCTCACATTGGCTAATGTTAATGTTCATGAGTCCAGCATCAGAAGAACAATGAGCAACAATGGTGTGCATGGCAGGCTTGCAAGGAGAAAGCCACTGCTCTCCAAAAAGAACATTGCTGCTCGTCTGCAGTTTGCTAAAGATCACGTGGACAAGCCAGAAGGCTATTGGAAGAATGTTTTGTGGACTGATGAGACCAAAATAGAACTTTAAGGTTTAAAAGAAAAGTGTTATGTTTGGAGAAAGGAAAATACTGCATGCCAGCATAAGAACCTTATCCCATCTTGCTGCATCTGGGCCAGGACGACTTGCCATCATTGATGGAACAATGAATTCTGAAATATATCAGAGAATTGTAAAGGAAAATGTCAGGACATCTGTCCATGGATTGAATCTCAAGGGAAGATGTGTCATTCACCAAGACAACGACCCTAAGCACACAAGTTGTTCTACCAAAGAATGGTTAAAGAAGAAGAAAGTTAATGTTTTGGAATGGCCAAGTCAAAGTCCTGACCTTAATCCAATCGAAATGTTGTGGAAGGACCTGAAGCGAGCAGTTAATGTGAGGAAACCCACCAACATCCCAGAGTTGAAGCTTTTCTGTACGGAGGAATGGACTAAAATTCCTCCAAGCCGGTGTGCAGGACTGATCAACAGTTACAGGAAATGTTCAGTTGCAGTTATTGCTGCACAGGGGGGTCACTCCAGATACTGAAAGCAAAGGCTCACATACTTTTGCTACTCACTAATATGTCATACTGGATCATTTTCCTTAATAAATAAATGACTAAGTATAACATTTTTCTCTCATTTGTTTAACTGGATTTGCTTTATCTACTTTTAGGACTTGTGTGAAAATCTGATGATGTTTTAGGTCATATTTATGCAGAAATATAGAAAATTCTAGAGATTTCACAAACTTTCAAGCACCACTGTATCTGAGTGCCTACAGGATGAAAAAGAAAATGGGACTCATTGGACAATGACTTTCTTCATTGTTTCAAATTCCAATTCTGATTCAAATGCCCATTGTAGGTGCTTTCTGTCTGTTTGTTTGTTAATGTGTGTTGTGTTGGTATGAGTGGATCAGGCACAGCAGTGTTGCAGGACTTTTTAAACACCTCAATGTCACTGCTGGAGAGAAAATAGCCCACCAACCAAACATGTACACCCACCAGCATCCTGCAGGGAAAACATTCACTAACACACCATCACCACATCAGTGTCACTGCAGTGCTGAGAATGATCCACCACCCAAATTGTACTTGATCTGTGGTGCTCCTGTGGGAGTGCTGACCATTTAAAGAACAGAGTAAAGGGGACTCACAAAGTATGTAGAGAAACAGACAAACTACAAAGTGCATCTACATGGTAAGTTGAACGGATAAAATCTACAATGAGTGTAGAAACAATTAGGTGTACCTAATAAAGTGATCAGTGAGTGTAGTTTGCTTTTTAACATTTTTGTTTTTTACTCAATTTTTACTCAAGGTTTAGGTAATGTAGATTGTGGAGGCATTTCCTCTCTGTCAGTATATCAGTTGTACAACATACAACTTGTTTCAGGAATGTAAGACTGTATTAAGGAGAACATTTCCTGTACTTTTTAAGTCTTATACATACAAAGTTTTAGTTTCCTATTTTTTGATACCAATATGGAGATCCCTATAAAACATGAACCAAACAGCCTTGTATATAACGACAATAAACTGTGTTTTTTTTTTTTCATTTTTCATAATATGCCACACCCTTACAGGTTTTAACTTCAACCAGGTTTACTGGTTTAGCCAAGAAGTCCATTGTTCACATTCCCCCATATAATTCAGGTGACATGACAGTTTCATAGAAACTAGGCAGCACTTTAGTGAGGAACTAGTCTGTGCCTTTCCACGGACAGAGCTTAAAAATGTCTCGGCGCAGTAGTGTGGGCCGTCATAGCACAACCGGCAATTCCCAAACATCAGATACAAATAGAAGATACAGCAAAACCAGCAGCAAGGAGATTCAGCAAAATGTACTCTGTGATTTTTGCCTGGAAAGGAAGATGAGCGCTGTAAAGTCCTGTCTTACATGCCTGACCTCATTCTGTGAGACTCACTTGCAGAGTCATTATGAATACCCAGCACTGATGAAGCACAAACTGGTGACAGCGACAGGGCAGCTGAGGGAAAAAATTTGTGCTGAGCATGACAAACTGCTGGAGGTCTTCTGCCGCTCGGATCAGACATGTGTCTGTGTTCTGTGCATCATGGAAGAACACAAAAAACATGACATTGTCTCAGCTGCAGCAGAGAGGACAGAAAAACAGGTGAGATTTGTTATGCTTTTATTTGCTAATTCCCAGATAGCAGAGAGTTCTGAGTCAAATACGGCACAGTTTATACACAGTTTATGTCAATTATGGCGATGGCAAGTGTGACACAGAATGAGCCCTCACTCAAATGTTTAAATATCTAAGGCTTAAATAATGTCAGTTGATTATAATATTGAACTAAAAGTTGCTTTTACCTCTTTTTTAGTAATAGGTTCTTTAGCTTAACCTGATATTGTTTATTATGATGCATAGTAAGCATCTGCTCCATGGTGTTCATGCAGAAACAGCTTGGCAGTAAATTAATGGCCTCTCAAAAGAAGATTGAGGAGAGAGTAAAGAAGTGGCAGGATCTGAGAAGGGCAACAGAGTCTCTTAAGGTGGGTTTTCAATGTGTGGACAATGTATGCTTTGTGACCCATTTTCTCTTGTCATATTGTGTCTATTAGGTGTGCAAAGATCCCATTTTTGGTACAATACCGGTATAAACCAGTACCCAATATTTACAGTGGTGTAAAAAAGTGTTTGCCCCCTTTCCTGATTTCCTATTTTTTGCATGTTTGTCACTCTTAAGTGTTTTGGAACATCAAACCAATTTAAATATTAGTCAAAGACAACACAAGTAAACACAAAATGCAGTTTTTAAATGAAGGTGTTTATTTTTAAGGGAGAAAAAAAATCCAAATCTACATGGCCCTGTGTTACAAAGTGACACCCGCCCCCCTTGTTAAAACATAACTATGGTTTATCACACCTGAGTTCACTGCCTCTAGTCACACCCAGGCCTGATTATTGCCACACCTGTTCTCAAACAGGACATCACTTACATAGGACCTGCCTGACAAAGTGAAGTACACCAAAATATCCTTAAAAGCTACACATCATGCCGAGATCCAAAGAAATTCAGGAACAATTGAAAAAGAAAGTAATTGAGATCTATCAGTCTGGAAAGGGATACAAAGCCATTTCTAAAGCTTTGGGACTCCAACGAACCACAGTGAGAGCCATTATCCACAAAGGACAAAGACATGGAACAGTGGTGAACCTTCCCAGGAGTTGCTGACCAAAATTACCTCAAGAGCGCAGCGACGACTCATCCAAGAGCTCACAAAAGACCCTACAACAACATCCAAAGAACTGCAGGCCTCACTTGCCTCAGTTTAAGTCAGTGTTCATGCCTCCACCATAAGAAAGAGACTGGGCAAAAATGGCCTGCAAGGCAGAGTTCCAAGATGAAAACCACTGCTGAGCAAAAAGAACATTAAAGCTCGTCTCAAATTTTCCAGAATGCATCTTGATGATCCCCAAGACTTTTGGGGAAACATTCTGTGGACTGATGAGACAAAAGTTAAACTCTTTGAATGGTGTCTGTCCCATTACTTCTGGCATAAAAGTAACACAGCATTTCAGAAAAAGAGCATTATACCTACAGTAAAATATGGTGGTGGTAGTGTGATGGTCTGGAGCTGTTTTTCTGCTTCAGGAACTGGAAGACTTGCTGTGATAAATGGAACTATGAATTCTGCTGTTAACCAAAAAATCCTGAAGGAGAATGTTCGGCCATTTGTTTGTGACCTCAAGCTGAAACAAACTTGGGTTCTGCAGCAGGACAATGATCCAAAATACACCAGCAAGTCCACCTCTGAATGGCTGAAGAAAAACAAAATAAAGACTTTGGAGTGGCCTAGTCAAAGTCCTGACCTGAATCCTATTGAGATGCTGTGGCATGACCTTAAAAAGGCCGTTCATGCTCGAAAACCCTCCAATGTGGCTGAATTACAACAATTCTGCAAAGATTGTGGCCAAAATTCCTCCACAACGCTGTAAAAGACTCATTGCAAGTTATCACAAACGCTTGGTTGCAATTGTTGCTTCCAAGGGTGGCCCAACCAGTTATTAGCTTTAGGGGACAATCACTTTTTCACACAGGGCCATGTAGGTTTGGATTTTTTTGCTCCCTTAACAATAAACACCTTCATTTATAAAACTGCATTTTCTGTTTACTAGTGTTGTCTTTGACTAATATTTAAATTGGTTTGATGTTCTGAAACACGTGTGACAAACATGCAAGAAAATAGGAAATCTGGAAGGGGGCAAACACTTTTTCACAACACTATTTCTGTTATAAGGTGCCTCTATTCAAGCAACATCGGCCACATCCTCAGGTACATTAATGGAAATATCTAAACAGCCAATCCCATTGCAGCAACTCAATGCATTTAGGCGTGTAGACATGGTCAAGACAACCGGCTGAAGTTTGAACCGAGCATTCGAATGGGAAAGAAAGGTGATTTAAGTGACTTTGCTCAGAAAAAAGAGAAAGTATCCAGTGAGCAACAGTTCGCTGGGTGAAAATGTTCTGGCTTGTTGAAACCAGAGGTCAGAGGAGAATTATCAGACTGGTTCAAGTTGATAGAAATTCAACAGTAACTTAAATAACCACTCATTTCAATTGAGGTATACAGAAGATCATCTCTTAATGCACAAGAATGCTTCAAGATGTTGAATCTTGAAGCAGATCGGCTACAGCAGCAGAAGACCACAGCGGGTACCACTTCTGCCAGCTAAGAACAGAAAACTGAGGCTACAATTCGCACAGGCTCACCAAAATTGGTCAATAGCAGATTGGAAAAGCGTTGCCTGCTGTGTTTAACCTCGATTTCTACTGCGACACTCGGTATTGGGTGCAAACAACATGACAGCTTGGATCCATCCTGACTTGCATCAACGGTTAAGGCTGCTGCTGCTGGTATAATGGTGTGGGGGATATTTTCTAGGCACACTTTGGGCCCCTTATTACCAGTTGAGCATCATGTAAACACTACATCCTACCTGTGTTGTTACTGACCATGTTCATCCCTTGATGAACTCAGTGACCAGCAGGATAACGCACCTTGTCACAAAGCACAAATCCTTTCAAACTCGATTCTTGAACAAGACAGGAAGGGGATATTTGCATCATGGATGTGAAGTGGACAAATCTGCAGCAACTGTGTGATGCTATCATGTCAATATGGACAAAATGTCTGATTATGTTGAATCTATGCCACAAATAATTAAGGCAGTTCTAAAGGCAAAAGGGGGTCCAACCCAGTACTAGCAAGGTGTACCTACTAAATCGGCCAGTGAATGTATGTGAGCATTATTGTGTTTTCATTTAGAGTATCTTACAACTGAGCTAAGCTAAACTAACTGAGGGTATCACTACCAGCAGATACTCAGTATGACATTGGTGCATTCCTAGTGTCCTTGGCTCATGTACACTTTATATTATACCACCTGAATTATATTGTTTTGCCTCAGCACTCATCTCAAAGTCTGCTGAAGGAGAATGAGAGGATCTTCAATGAGTTAACGCAAGTTCTCGAGAGAATGTATGTGGAAGTAAAAGAGATGATCAGAGCCCAAGAATCATCCCTGGTAGCTCAGGCAGAGAGACATTTGAAACAAATGGAGGAAGAGATCACACTCCTGAGGATGAAACACAATGACTTGGAGAATCTTTCACACTCTGACGATCACATCCATTTCCTGCAGGTACAAATTCTACCTGTTCCTGAAAATAATATTTTTAAATAGTACTGTGCATATGAGCAATGACTAGCAAGACCAATTAAACAAATATTATGCTAAAATTAACTTTCTATTCCCGGTCACAGAGCTGGCAGTCTCTCTCTGGACCTTCAGGTTATGAAGAGTTGTCCAAGGTGACACTAGCCCCACACCACACATTTGATAATGCTAAGAAAGTCATTGCTGAGCTCAAAGTGCAATTAGAGGATGTCAGCAAAGAAGAATTGAGCAAAATCTTATCTACAGGTTGGTGAAACACACCATTATTTCTGTAAATACAGTATATCTAAATTAAACAGTAGATTGAAAAGATCTCATTTGTGGTATTATGTTTGTGCATTTTCTTTGCAGTAAGAGAAGTTCAAATTCTACAGTCTCTGGAACCGAAAACAAGGGATGAGTTTTTAAAGTGTAAGTTGATTTATTCAGTACAATCACAGTTTATAAAAATCCATTATAGTGGATGTAACTATATTTATTAATTAATGGACAACACTGTGGCACAATCACAGTAATGCAGCCAGGTTCAGTCCTCGACTCTGGTTACTGTTTGCAGTTTGGCATGTTCTCCAAATGTTAAAGTGGGTTGCCTTCTCCAGCCTTCTTACACTTCTCAGAAATAGCAAAGTGCACATTACTCTGTGAGTGAGTGGATGAATAAGTGTGGGAGCCCTGCGGTAGATCAGCCCTTATTTTTTCTGGGATACAGTATATTCAGTACTCGCTGATCACAGTGAAGTAGTTTCAATGGTTATTTTGGCCAATGCAGTTTTACGAAGCGAAGAATTAAGTTTCACCAAGTTTCGGCATAAATTAAAAGCTGCTTAAGAGTGAATAAAACATACAAAAGTCACAACGAGTAAACCACAAGAACTTCCGGTCTATGTTCTACGACTGGAAACTTTAACATCCTCCGTGTATTCAAATAACACAGACGATTGGTTGGCACACGTTAAATACCTTACTGCGGGTGTTTGGCTCCCCCTAGCCACGTTCTATGTATTTCGTGGCTGCAAATGCAAAGTATTAAATTTATTAAAAATGAATTATTCCTATGACGGAATTTATTAGCATGATTTCAACCAATACAACATAAACAATAACCTTACAACTAGAGCATAAATGCTAAAACATTTTTAAACAAGGAAGGTCTGTGTGAAGCTGTATATCCAGCTTGTAAAACTGGTTTGTACAAAGGATTTCACAAGACCCAGCATTTCTCATCTTATACTTTTTTTAAAATGAAACAATCTCCAAACAATGTACAACTGCCTGAAATCCAGCTTTACTCAGCGCCCACAAGACGTTATGGCAAATCTGATCAAGAAAAGAAACTGCATGTTCAAGGCTATAATTACACTATTTGGAAAGAATTTCAAAGTCACTGCCTTTTTCAAAACCTGAATTAACCTACCTTTGAATTTCTTTAAAACAGCATGTATCCCGTGGACTGATTTGGACTTTTGTGCACAAAGCATATTTATGTAGACAATACTAATTAAAAGCCACTATTTCAATGTGCTTTTTTTTGCAGATTCATGTCAGCTTTCCCTGGATCCTCTAACAGCTCACCCAAATCTACACCTGTCCAAAGAAAACACAGTGGTGCAAATGAACAGTGTTCCCCAGCCATACCCTGAGCACCCAGACAGGTTTGATTACTGGCAGCAGGTGCTGTGCAGAGAAAGCCTAGCTGGCAGTCGGTACTACTATGAGGTGGAATGGAGTGGAACTGAAGTAGACATAGCTGTGTCTTACAAAGCAGTGAGCAGGAAAGGCAATGACAACATATGCAGCTTTGGCTGGAATGATAAATCCTGGAGTCTGTACTGCTCTGAGTCCAAGTTCAGCTTCATGCATAACAATAAGAAAAACAATACTGCTGTCCCCAAGTCTACAATAATAGGAGTGTATTTAGACTACAAGGCAGGAACGCTGGCATTTTATAGTGTGTCAGACTCAATGACTCTCTTGCACAAGGTTCATACCTCCTTCAGTCAGCCAGTCTATGCTGGATTTGGAATCTGGGGCTATGGAAGCAGTGTGAGAATACTGTAAGGTGTTTCATATATTTTTATATACTGCATATACTGGGAATATTGAATGAATACCTTTTCCGGCTTTTTAATGTAAGACTTTGGGCTATTTCAATGTTATTGATGAGTGTGGATGTGACATTTATACCAATATTGACCATCGGTGTCAGTGAGACCTTTGAAAAAGAATACATGCCAAGGAAGATGTTTGTTTACATATAATAGGGGTATAACAGTATATCACTGTTATAAATTTGATAGCATACACAGAGTATTAATGAACACAAATTGCTTTAGTGCATACAGTACTGAAGGAAAGCTTTCTGTATTTTGTATTATGTAAAATTAGAAACTGTTTATGGAACTCATTCAGCTATGGGTAATTGTACAAAGCTAACAACATGTGAATTAAGGTTAAGAATGAACAAAGATATGATTTTCCTTCGTGCTTAAAACCTGACTCTTATGGTGATTCTTCTACATTGCATTCTGTTTTAAGCTTTTAAATATGTATCCTCACATAGGCTTAAACGGCTACTTTACAGCTACAGCACTATAATGCGCTATAAGGTTTTTCGTTTAATCCCGTTCCGAAATATGGGGCACTAAATAATAATGACTTAATTAAAAACATCTATTGGCACACAGAGAGAAAATAAAAGTTTCCATGTATTTTCCAGCAGTTTGTTTTTTAATTCATGTTTCAAGTTGGCAATAGTTCCTGTATCTCCCAATCATATTTAGGTCATGCGTGATAAGGCTTCGCGGCGTAATCGGCACTTGCTTCCCGGTGGACCAATCAGGTGGTCGCTCCTCAAGAACCAGAATCCAACATGTCTGCGCCCTTGTTGTCAATATCCAGTAGTTAACATGAGGACTTTACGGTCATACGACCGTCAGAAGTGCGTAAAAGAGTTATAAACAACGTTATATGCATCTCACGTCCATAACGAAAGAAGACACCAAACATTTTACACGCACACGTTGGGATACATTAGGAAACGGCGTCAAATAGTGTCTTGGCAAGAAGAGTCAGAGGATTGTAGAAACATAAACATTGCGTAGAATTCGAGTTTGACGATATTCGCGAATATGCTGGATGTCATGACACTGATACAGGCGTTTTACAGACAAAATCGCGCTTGGATGCGGCTGTGAAACGGGTCACACGGTGCCCTATAGCTCAAGATAGGACAGAGGGGAGTACAACTGACTGCCCAACAAAGAAACTTCGGTCCAAGACAGGGTTGCCAGTAACATGTACTGGTCCTGTGCTTCCTGCTTTGTGCATAATATGCAAGAAAACGGACAAGTACAAAACTGTTGCAGCCAAGCGCCAGAAGTACCATCTGTCACAAGCAGAAAATAATTTAACTAAAAAAAAATCACGATAAATGACAGAGCATCTGGACAAGTTATATATGTTTTTATATAACTGTTTTCATGTTATGGTAATTGATTAATTAAATGAATGACATCACCCAAGAGGGAACTTCTGTTGCAGCAGCCTACACACCGCACATAAATTCAAAACAAAATATACGACCCATAACATGTAACAAGACAAAAATACAAATAGTATAGGGTACACTGAGCTGTAATATAATTAAAAAACGAAACAAACTAAAACAAATATATGCACAATATGTACAGAGTTTTATAGTTTTAAGATGTATGACTCAAGGTGTACAGGATCTTTGATTAGCATAAAAGGTGTTAAAGACCTTAAAGAGTTTCTGCTAGTATGTGATAAGGTGCATAAAGATGCTGAAGGCATAGAAATAAATTGTTTTTGCTTGTAATAAATAAAAATAGTACATAAGGTGCAAAGAGATGAAGCTGCAGAGAAGTGTCAACTGATACAGTGGTGTGATAAAGTGTTTGCCCCCTTCTATTGAGATGCTGTGGCATGACCTTAAAAAGGACGATCATGCTCGAAAACCCTCCAATGTGGCTGAATTACAATAATTCTGCAAAGATGAGTGTCCAAAATTTCTCCACAACGTGTAAACGACTCTTTGCAAGATATTGCAAACGCTTGGTTACAGTTGTTGCTGCCAAGGGTGGCCCAACTAGTTATTAGGTTTAGGGGGCAATCACTTTTTCACACAGGGCATTTTGGGTTTGGATTTTTTTCTCCCTTAATAATAAACACCTTCATTTAAAAACTGGAATTTCTGTTTACTTGTGTTGTCTTTGACTAATATTTAAATTGGTTTGACGTTCTGAAACACCTAAGTGTGACAAACATGTAAAAAATAGGAAATCAGGAAGGGGGCAGACACTTTTTCACACCACTGTGGAACAATCATGTACAGCTGCCAGATGCAAAGCATTCTGTATGGCAACATCAGCTTTGCCTGAACTATCCATGCCGCTGACAAGGGATACCCTGTACCAGTGTTTCTCAATCCTGGTCCTGGCGCCCCACTGCTCTGCACAATTTAGTGCTTCTCCTGTTTAAACACACCCACTTTAACTCAATGGCGGGCTTGTTAATGAGCCAAGTAGTTGGATCAGGTGTGTTGGGAGCAGGAAAACACTAAAACATGCAGAGCGGTGGGGTTCCAGGACCAGGAAGTAAAATATGTGCTCCTTCACCTTCCATTCTCAGTGTCACTGATGTGATAGTGGTCTGTTAATGTGTGTTGTGCTGGTATGATTGGATCAGCCACAGCAATGCTGCTGGACTTTTTTTTCAACTTCAGTGTCACTGCTGGACTGAAAATAGTTCACCTACCAAAAATGTCCAGCCATCAGCATCATGTAGGCAGCATCCTTTGAGCACTGATTAAGGATTAGAGAATGACTAACACAAACTGTACAACAACGGATGAGCTGCTGTTTCTGACTAATGTCTCTACATATACAACGTGGAGCAATAACCTAGAGGTGTCTAATAGAGTGCAAGTTGAGTGAACACAGTGGTTCAAAACTCTAGCAGCACAACATCAGTGTCACTGTAATACTGAGAATGATCCACCACCCAAATAGTACCTGATCTGTGGTGGTCCTGTAAGGAAAATAAATTATAAAGCAGAATATAAATTGAAAAATATATAATGCGTAAGACTTTTCCACAGTACTGTATGTCAGTGCCAAAACTGTCCAAATGTTTCCAAGGAAACAAAGAAAAAAGCTACATGGATTTGATAATACTGATATGGAGGAATGATAATGATAGAGTAAGAGATGCACTGTGCTACCAAGGAGAGGGACTGTGTGATCAGACACGGGCAGCTAAGGAGGACGTCTCGGATCTCAAAACTAACGGGGGTGAGGTAACATTTTGATTGATTTTAGCCATTTTGGCACAGTGTGCATTTTTCATTTTTGTCCTCTGATTACACAGTGGCTACTGAATTTTTTTTGAAAAGTTTTGCTAAAGTTACCTTGTGTATGTTTAATTATGTTTGGTGCCATTTATTGAATTTGACGCGTATTTTGTACAAATTTGCCATATTTCAAGCTCTAAATTCACACTTGAGTGTACTAATGCACCAATACTTAACTCAGATGTGTAGGTACAGTAGTGCTTGAAAGTTTGTGAACCCTTTAGAATTTTCTATGTTTCTGCATAAATAAAAAAAAAAAACATCATTAGATTTTCACACTTATATTAAAAGTAGATAAAGAGAACCCAGTAAAACAAATGAGACAAAAATATTATACTTGGTCATATATTTATTGAGGAAAATAATCCAATATTACATATTAATGAGTGAACCTCTAGGATTAGCAGTTAATATGAACGTGAAATTAGAGTCAGATGTTTCAATCAATGGGATGACAATCAAGTGTGAGTGGGCAGCCTGTTTTATGTAAAGAACAGGGATCTATCAAAGTCTGCTTTTCACAACACGTTTGTGGAAGTGTACGAACAAATGGCACAAACAAAGGAGATTTCTGAGGACCTCAGAAAAAGAGATGTTGCTGCTCATCAGGCTGGAAAAGGTCTCCAAATAGTTTGGACTCCACCAATCCACAGTCAGACAGATTGTGTACAAATGGAGGAAATTCAAGACCATTGTTACCCTCCCCAGGAGTGGTCGACCAACAAAGATCACTCCAAAAGCAAAACGTGTAATAGTTGGCAAGGTCACAAAGGACCCCAGGGTAACTTAAGGCCTCTCTCACATTGGCTAATGTTAATGTTCATGAGTCCACCATCAGAAGAACACTGAGCAACAATGGTGTGCATGACAGGGTTGCAAGGAGAAAGCCACTGCTCTCCAAAAAGAACATTGCTGCTCATCTACAGTTTGCTAAAGGTCACGTGGACAAGCCAGAAGGCTATTGGAAGAATGTTTTGTGGACGGATAAGACCAAAATATAGCTTTTTGGTTTTAAAGCGTTATGGTTGGAGAATGGAAAACACTGCATTCCAGCATAAGAACCTTATGCCATCTGTGAAACATGGTGGTGTTAGTATCATGGTTTGGGCCTGTTTTGCTGCATCTGGGCCAGGACGGCTTGCCATCATTGATGGAACAATTAATTATATAGTTATATCAGAGAATTATATTAGTTATATCAGAGAATTCTAAAGGAAAATGTCAGGACATCTGTCCATGAACTGAATCTCAATAAAAGGTGGGTCATGCAGCAAGACAACAACCCTAAGCACACAAGTCGTTCTACCAAAGAATGATTAAAGAAGAATAAAGTTTTTTAAATGGCCAAGTCAAAGTCCTAACCTTAATCCAATCAAAATGCTGTGGAAGGACCTGAAGCGAGGAGTTAATGTGAGGAAACCCACCAGCATCCCAGAGTTGAAGCTGTTCTATATAGAGGAATGGGCTAAAATTTCTCCAAGCCGGTGCGCAGTACTGATCAACAGTTCCAGTAATGTTTAGTTGCCGTTATTGCTGCACAAGGTGGTCACACTAGATACTGAAAGCAAAGGTTCACATACTTTTGCCACTCACTAATATGTAATATTGGACCATTTCCTCAATAAATAAATGGCCAAGTATAATATTTTTTATCTAATTTGTTTAACTGGGTTCTCTTTTTCTACTTTATAGAAAATTCTAAAGGGTTCACAAACTCTCAAGCACCACTGTACATGCATAAACATCAGTTTGATAGATATTTTGTGTTGTTAAAATAAATATAAATGAAGTTACAAGGAAAACTATCATCATTTAAATTCCGCTTTTACATTTTTTAATTTATATACATTTATTTATGGTGACAAAGAACTGCAGGGTATTTTGCAAAGAACTGTTCACACAAAGTCCATAAGGGTATTATCTATGCAAAAATGCATTTAAATAGTAGTGCCCAAATGTTGGAATGAAAATCACTTTCTATGCACTTTTTCTTTGTTCACCTTATGACCTATAATGAACGTTAAACCTCATTCAACAGCAGAAACAAGACACTGCTACTTCAACAAACCACCACTAGAAGGTGGCAATTCCTATTCTGCAGTTACTGGAAATAACAGTCCAATGTAAACGAAGTAACCTAGATAACTGCATCTCTGATTTTATCTAAGACTCACTAGACCAGAACTTCTAACCGCCAGTTAATCTAATTTGGTCTGATTAGTTGTTTGTTTTGATTTGACGTCGCTATCGACATCAGTGGCCATGTCAGTAAGACACTCAAGGTTACATCAAGACTAGTCATAGACATACACTCAAGTCAATTCCAATTAATCGAACATGCAATGCTTTGGACTGTGGGAGGAAATCAGAGTACCCAGAGTAAACTTCACAAAGAAAGGACCCAGCCTGCTCCACCCTGGGACTGAACCCAGGACCTTCTTGCTGTGAGGCGGCCGCACACCCACCGAGCCACCGCGCCACCGCGCCACCCATCTGATAAGTTAGGGATCATTAGATTAATAATTAAGATAATTTAGAGACAAAGTCTGAGACATTTGTTCAGGGTGAATCAGCCTCTACATCCCACAGAATCATAGTCTGATTGCAATTCTGGTAGGACACATTTATGTGTTCAAGATATCTACTGCCTTTGTTGATTTAGAGGAAGAAAAATACAATAACCACCACTTTATTTGTTTGATAAGCAATGTACAGCTGTCGAGTTGTAATTAGTGTGGTCACCAGTTTCTGTGTATAGGTTGTGTAGGAGTGTAAATCAAAGATATAAGGAGACATACACTCAGAACAATGTGAAGCATTGTGGATCATCTGGGTATGCCTCACATTCAACAGACTCATAGGTAAAGAAACTCACAAAGGAGATCCCCTTAAAATCTCCTTAGCCTCTCTTATACAAAAGTGATATCAAGTGGAAAGCAAAATGAGACTTTTACTTTCTCCTGTTTCTCATGCTTTTCTCCTGAACAACAAGACTCCAATGATCTCACGTCTCCCCATGACTTTCAGCATATAAATAAAGACTGGGCACAGATCATACTGAACTCTGCCAACAAAAAAAAGAGCTCTCAGAAGGACGTATTTTTCACAAATAACAAGTTTCTTTGTATTAATGTGAAGTACTTTTACAATAACTATTATCTGTGTTAGCCTATTATTTTATGGCCCTGCACTTAACAGTGTTAGGGTTTGGCGCAGCAGTCGCTACACACTACACCACCACTGCAGAGACCCAGGTCAATATTCTGGTGGTGCCTTCTGGCTAGGTCAAGTGTCACATGCAGACACAAATGGCTTTGCCTGAAAGAGGAGGCCAGCTTATGTGGCTCAGTAGAAAGAGCCAGTTGCTGGAAACAGCAGATTCTCCTATACTAGGTTCAAACCTCAGGTTGGGCATGCAGTGGATGAATATCTCAAGATAAATACAGTGTTATGTCATATGCATGTCTTCTTTTTGTCTCTTTCTATTTCTCTTAAGGAGTTTCAGGAGAAATATTTGAGACAATGTTTGTTACATTAATGAAAATAAAAGATATTATCCATTAAATATTCAGAGCTTTGAAATATCAACCACTGAGGACTACAATTTTTTTATGAGAATGGCAGGCCGAATGATGATAGTTAGGTTGAATGCACTCCTTCATTGTGGGAGTGGTTTGAGGAGGAGGAAACAGATTATGAAAATGCCAGTACAGTCATCTGATTTTAATCTTATGGAGAATTTATGGATTTACATTGGGAAATCTGTGGAGTCTACATCTAACCTCTCTAGACAGTTGGTGGGCAGCATTGCAGAATGAATGAGAAGCAGTTCCTTTAGATAGTTTAAAAAAAAAACCATGAAAGGATGTCGATGTGGTATGTGGCTACCTGAAGACCAACAAAGCACTGGTGTGTGATCCTATTTTCAGACACATTGCAACCACAACATATGACAGTAACACACACTTTTTCTTATATACAAAAACTTGTTTTTTTCATTTTTCATTTCACCTTAGAAACTACGTTTCTCCGCGACTTTAAAAGCATCATTCATTTTGTTCTTTCAAAACAATTACAATAATACATGGATTTATATGAGCAGAGTGTAATTTATGAGTTTAACCAATTTGATTGACATTTGGCAATTACTGAAAAGAAAACCCTCTCTTTTTTGTAACGTTTGTCATCAGTATGTATTTATAAATGTGATACATGCTTTACAAGGATCCAGCCTTCTAAGGCGGTCTACAACACCACACGTTGGGCAGAAAGTACAACCAAAAATCAGAAAATGTTGGGATGGTATGGAAAATGCAAATATAAAAAAAAAAAGAAACCCACAGTGCTCCTTACATATACTTTGACTTTTATTTAATTGCAGAGAGTATGAACCCAAGATATTTAATGTTTTATCTGATCAACTTATTTTTCTTTGTTTTGGACTTGTAGTTGATAACAATCTGGATGGTTCTTTACATCTTTCGTCTGAAGCACATGGCGTCCATTTAAAAAAAAAAAAAGATCTGGAATACTGATTCATCTGTCCACAATACACATTTCCACTGTATGATGGCCCATTGCAGAGGACGAAAAGGACCATCCAGAC
The DNA here is from genome assembly GCA_025084515.1 of Ancistrus triradiatus. NCBI lineage: Eukaryota > Metazoa > Chordata > Actinopteri > Siluriformes > Loricariidae > Ancistrus > Ancistrus triradiatus. Next base: position 115,851 of record JAJAGP010000515.1, read on the forward strand.
TATTATTAGCTACAAGTCCAAAAAAAAAGCCATGGCCTTTCATGGTATGGGGTTGTGTCAGTGCCCTTGGCAAAGGTCATTTTCAGTTCTGTGATGGCAGCATTAATGCAGAAAAGTACACTGAGATTTTAGAGAAACATTAATTCCTTCAAGATGACATCTTTTCCATGGACTTCCATTCATTTATCAACAAGAGAACACAAAACAAGTAAAATCAGAAAAGTTAGGACTGAAATATGGAAATTCCAGTCTTTCTTTGAGGAACACTGTCTCTAAACATTCCAATCATTTTCTCACTCATTTGTTGACAAACTGGAAATCCTTTACCCATCTTTACTCATCAAAGACTCGGCCTTTACTGGATACTCGCCTGTTGACATCACGTGTTTTAAATCATATCATTATTTAGTATTTTAAATTCATTACTCACTCTAAATTGCCTTGTCCCACCTTTTTTTGGAATGTGTTGCAGGTCTGAAATGCCGGAATGGTTGTTTACCTGACAAAAGATGAAATATCTTAGGTTCATACTGTTTGCAGTTAAATAAAAGTAAATGTAAGGAACCCTGTATTGTTTTATTTGCATTTTCCCAACTTTTTTTTTAATGCCAGATTTTTCTGATTTGGGGTCTGATTTAGCAACCCCCATACTTACATGATTGTTTTAAATAATACCATGTTTGGCACAATTGCTAGCACTCCTAGAAGTGATTAAGATATTCACATTTATGTACATATACCGTACATGTAAAATCTTAATAATTAGTCATCTATCAGTAAGCCATCCGAATTCTTATTTTACTGGAGTATAAATATGAGTTATCATAGATGCCAAATTCCCTTTCATTCATTAACCCATGGAAGACTACAGAATTCACAAATTAAATTAGGTAGATATCATTTTTTGAAAAAGGATACTAGTGCATTGTTCTTATAGTGCATGCACAATAGGAAGGATCTTTAGGACAGGAACATGTTCTTAAAAACAAAAAAAAACCTTGGGAATGTACTTAGAATACATGGCATCATAGACTCCAGAAATCTCCAAATTATTTAAATTGAAATTTTAAAGGTTTGATGTTACTCATAGATCGCTGCAAGATGAACCACAAACATATTTACCATTTTTTTTTACCCATCTTTACCAAGGAAACCAATAGCTTACTGTATATATCGTGAATCTTCATAACCATTACACCCATAGACATGTCAAGCTCTTGGCATGCAGTTTGTGAGTTTTGCAGTTTTTCCCAGGTGAATCATCAAGAACAGGTACGGCACCTGGATATCTGACAGCACTTTCATTAAACCTGCCCTTTACAGGAAATTATTTAATGCAGTATCAAGTACAAAAATCAGTTTTACTAACCAATTATAGTAAGTGGTTAATTAATTTGTTCACCTACCTTGTATTTGACAGGATATTAGTTTCCACTGCAGATCCTATGCAGTTGCATATATTAGCCAAACCAAATGATGTCCTTCCAATCAGTAAAATTGAAGACTGTGTACAGGAAATAAAAGACTGAATGTCAATGATTTTAATTTATGTAATTCATATAAAACCGAGGTATTATTAGTTTCACACAAGGCTGTCAGAGGCAGGTTGTCTATATTTATGGTACAGCTCAATGACTCCTTATTAACGCAGAGTCCTGTAAAAAGGCCTATAAAAATCGTAGGTGTCACATTTGATTCAGATCTCTCCTTTGGTGTTCACATTAGCAATATTACTAGAATTGCCTATGTTCAACACGTAATATTGCTAAACTTAGAAATATACTCTCTTAGATGCTGAGAAACAGGTTCATACAGTTAGTTCGATTCCTGTAAAACTCTATTTACTGGATATTCTAGTAAAACTATAGACAAACTCCAGTTACTTCAGAATGCAGTGTCACGAGTGCTATCTACAAACTAGAAACTTTATTAACTATAGTTATTAAACATATTAATCCAGTTTTGACGGTTCTGCATTGGTTACCATCTAGATTCCGCACTGATCATAAAATAGTTCTTGTGACATATAAAGGTCTACATGGCCTGGTATCACAGTATCTGAGTGAACTCACAGAGTCTTACAATCCAGCTAAAAACAAGACGAGACATTATTGTATATATTTCTCAAATGTGCGTAAATCACTATAAATTGTACATGTACGTACATGTTTAGGTACATTGTAAATGTGATTGTACGATCATGAGGGCTGCTCAGTAAAACACATTATGTCAGCATCAGGTACGAATGTCACTACTGTTGTGTAGTTTTTTGCAACCTCAACAAGTCGCCAAAACTCACCTCTAGTCAAAAATTTACCATGAAACAGATGTAGGCGAGATAACGAGGTTGGACTGTATTATCTTTAATTTATCATAGCATATATTATGTATATATATTATTATATTTTACTTTATTTACACTATTTTCTTTAAATATATTCTCTCTCTTATTTTTATATTTAGCTTCTGTGTATGTAAACTGTTACTATACACTTATCATTTAGGTAACTTTTAATTTAATTCGTACGTATGTGATGTAGGCTGCCCAAGGAGGCTGGGTCCTTTTTACTGTATCCCTGTAACATCTAGGGTGTTTTTACTTGCCACAGTCGCCGTAGGCTTGCTCAATTAGATAGTTATAAAGCTGCTTTGAGACAATGCTCTGTTGTAAAAAGCGCTATATAAATAAATTTGACTTTGACTTAGTGTTAGACTTTTGTACTGACACTGTTTGTTTACATAATCAAGGCCATCAGTTGATCTTCACTCTCTAACCTGTCTATCAATTAAGATATACCACCAGGACCACCATTGTAAGATATTATTAGTAAACTAGGATACTGAAGTGTTATTGAAGTGATACTGAAGTTTTGTAATGGTTTACTGAAGTTATACTGCAGTTGTTTAGTGGTGGTGGGTTGCTTTTCATCTTTTTGGTCCTAAGTTTTGGCATATGATTTGTCATTGTTTACTACAAGCTAATACAGACCTATAGTCTAATTTGTTAACAACAGTATTATAGTTTTACAATTTGGACAATTATGCTTTGCAGTCTCAGTAAATAATATATCTTACGCTCCAGCTGTTTGCTCTGATCTGTATACCTGCCAATGCAAAGACAGACAAACATTGTAAACATCTACAGCGGTCACCTGTTTGGTAGTAAAGATTCTAAACTGGCAAGTGACTCTGTTGCATAAGTGTTTGTCTCAAACACATATATTTTCTCAAACACACAATAGTCAATCAAACACATTTAATCAGAAGAACAGAATCAAAGTCGATTAAAATACGTGAGAAATGCTGGAACCAAAAATGTAGAATATCTCATGAAGAGGGGAGGAGCAGCGCCACACAGCTGCCACCTATAGTGTAACCCAACTGTAAGCTCACTGCAGCACACCACAACGCCGTGCTACACACATTCACAAACAAATCAAGCTGAAACAAACTTACACACTAGAAGCTGAGTAAGGATCTAGCGACAAAAAATGCGTTTTAAATCAGCTTTTCAAACGGCGTAGTATAACCTCTTGTTTGGCTATTACCCGCTGCGGTTAATGTCGAGGTCGGGAGACAGAAGGATCCAGACTCAAGAGCTGGGAGTAAAAAGGTGGGAGAGGGGAGCTAATCTGCTAATATACCTCACCAAGGAGCAAGGTAAGACATTAGAAGACCCTACATTGTACTTCTTTCTGCTTCTCAAAAGAAGGCTTCAGGTTTCTAAATTCAGCTGTTATACGCTTGGGTAAAGTATTTGGAAAGTTAGCGTCTCGACGTAGTGAGGCGAATCTGAGACGCTGTTTCAAGACTCCCGTTTTCACTGGGATGCAGCTAAGCAAACGCCAACATGGGAAAGTAAGTGTCACTGGCTTATTCCTATTTTGTTCGGAACCATCTTTTACAGATCGTGTAGCCCATGCCATGCATTTACATGGAAATTAATCAGGCGGAGGTGTGAGGCTGGAGCAGACAGACTCGGACAGAAGAGGACATTATGTCTGTGTGGATGATCCTGCCTATCAGCTTGCCCGTCCTCACAATCACCGGCATCTGGGTTGTGTGAGTACCACTAAAACACACACTTCTGTCTACATCTCACTTATCGCTTGGGCAGCAGAGGCTGACCATTAAAGGTGCATGCGTAAAACCAGGTCTGATTTAAAGATACAGTATGCTTACAATCAACTGAACTGGCTCCTGTTGAATAAAAGTTTTGTAAACTAAGATAATTTACACTAAGCGTTTGGGAACCATGAATGTTTTCATTCATATCAAGCTGCAGCTTGATGCCACCTTTTTGATCATTTGGTATCAGTCTTCAAACTTCTGATTCATTGTAATGTTTACTGCTGCTGGGTTTTACAGGTTAGGATAGTGAAGAGGATGAGCATTTCTGTAGTCAGTTATGGGTGTACAAGCGTGACAGAAAAACTTGATACCTTTGGACTTTGGTACTGGGGAATACTGGAAGAGTACCTTGGATGACAAAGAAAACAAACACTTGGGTCCATGATCAAATCAAACCTTACCATTAACTCAAAGACCAAGTAACCAAACTGGAGCTCTGTTGTTTTGGACATTACTGAGACAATGTTTACCGGAATGACTGAAGGAAAAAAAGACAAAAAGGAAGATCAGCAATGAAAGAGATGAATGAATATCCATTATAAACCCATAAATATTCCATAAGAAGCCTGAAGACCCAAACTGAAGGCAGAGTATATTTGAAATGCACTATTCATGTAGGACTTTTGTAAACATATCAAACAGATATAATTGTCCTGAACCATTCAGTGATTACTAGATAAGAAGACCCTAGAAGTCAGTTCTGTAACAAACTGGTAGCCTTTGTAGAGATTGGAGAATGGGAGTAATGAGCCATTATTTTGGTTCTAGTTCAAACTTTGGAAGCTGCATTTTGAATCATTTAAATTTATTTGATTGTCTTTTTTTGAGAAGTCCAATCTGGGGGCCATTATAGCTGTTACTTACTAACCTTACTAGAAATTATAGCATGCATTAAAGCAGTTTCCTCAGGTCTTGTTTTTTAAACAAAGTCTCACATTTCGGAGATTTTTAAGGTGATCGAAAGGAAACTTAGTAACTGCTTTAAAATGACTGCTAAAACACTAAGATCACAAAGCTGTTATTTGGTTTGGTTCTAGAGTCAAGATAAACAGCTGATCTACATCTCTCATCTTTGGTTCCAAATATGGCTGCTTGAGGGGAGCTTTGAGGCAATTTTCTGTATTTCTCCTCAAATATGACCTAAAACATCATCAGAGTTTCACATATGTTCTAAAAGAGAACCCAGTTAAACAAATGAGACCAAAACATTACATTTGATTTATTTATTGGCGAAAATGATCCAATTTGTGAATGGCAAACGTATGTGAACGTGTAGGATTAATAGTTAATTTGAAGGTGAAATTAGAGTCAGGCATTTACAGTGATGACAATGGTTGACAATTAGGTGTGAGTGGTGTCTAAAAAGTCAAGGAGGTCATAAAGGAAACTAGGTAGATTCTAAGCTACTAACCTTTCTAATTAAAGGCCTTTTCATTTTAGACATTGTCTAAAATGAATGTAAAGATTACCAGTGGCGGCATCTGACTGGTTGATTGAGCTTGTTATATTTGTGTTTAGAGAGTTCTCAGACTACATGTTGAGTCTAGCTAGTCAGTGCAGGAGGAGTCAAGGTGAGCAACACAAGCAAAGATCCAGCTTTAGGAGCAGACCAGCTTCCACATGGCATTGGTATTAGCTAATCAATAGAGACGAATCGTGGAGAGGTGAACTTGGTGCACATGGCTATGCTGGTTGCGGAGCAGTTACATAATGTGGTCACAGAGGTGAAAAAGTTCTACGCAGCTTTCCTCTTTCATATATTATTTTTAAGGGGAGGAGCTGACCAACTTCAAAGTAACATATTTTTTTTAAGGGTCATATCTTTTTTTTATTAATCACGCCTATGTAGTTTATGGCTGCCCTGCAAAATGTGTCATAGCAAGTGAAAAAAGTCTTGGAAAATATATTTCTCGTTCTGGAATTATTAGAAAACAATTTATTTATAATTTTTTAAACTTATTTATACGTTTTAAGTTTTGTTTTAACGTTTTGTTTACTAATTTAATTTTGCCACTTTCAATGAGTAATTCTTTGTAAAGGTACAAATAGGTAAAATACTCTATTTGCCAACTGAGTGAGAGTTACTTACAATTGGTTAAAAAGAGGTTTCTATAGGAGTACGTTAATGTTCATAATGAGAAATCTTAGCTAAATTTAGCTCATTCCAAGAAGTTTTTGTATTATTTTAAACAACTGTTTGAAACAAGAAAGTTTGTATTTTGCAAGACTTGCATACTTTTATAAACGGAATAATACTTATTATGTGGACAAAACACATTTAAGTGACATTTCCCTGGACAGTCACACCAGTGAACAATTACTGTACACTTCAAGCAGAAGTAATTTTTAATTAAAACATGTATTTATTTATATATTGTTAAGTTTTTAAATGAATGTTTTTAAATGAAGTTTTTAAATGAACATATTTTGCATATTTAAAAACTAAAACTTCATTCAACTTGAATGAAGTTTTAGTTTTTAAATATGAAAAATGTGTTGAAGTCAAAATATAACCAATGTCAATTTATAAGCAGGTGAAATTTACAATTGAAATGAAGACTGGAAGGTCTTCCATATATAGATAAATATGTAGACATTAATCTGTGAGAGAGCTGGAAGAATGGAGAGTGAGTGATGTTTTAAAATAACAGTCCACCATACAAGCCTGTGAAGAATAAACAGGTAGTGATCAAGGGCTTAAGTAAACTTAACTGTATGACCGTTACTCTACAATAAATTCTGATTCAGAAGGCAAATGTTACCGATTGCTTTACTTTTAACTTTGAGGTATAACAACGGAATGCAGTTGTCTCACCACTCCAGGTCTTTCCTGTAAAATAGTCTTAGGCGTCTTGTTTTTGAAGGCACTGGGGAGTCCTCTTTCTCCCACACCCACGAGGGCAGGGATAGTTATATAAAGCATGGGAGGAGGAGAGGAGGGTATCAAACACTCCCACACTTTCCATACAGAGAGATTGAGCAGAGCCCTGGACTAATTCTTACCACGTTGTCTGTAGTGGCGGTCTGACCACATTTCCCTATAAAACATGGACCAACTCGTGTGCCTTAAAATAGTTGTTTCCATGAGTCCTGTTAAAAAGCCAGCTGTAATCATGTCCCCACAATGTTTTTTTTTCTGAAAATTACAGAGCTTCAACTACGACTGAAATGTTGTGTTGTCCTAGATTTGGACTGCAATTGTTTTTGGCCCACTGCTCATGGTTATATATGGAATCTTTAGTGCTTTAGCTGTTGATGGAACATGGCTCCCAGTTATACTGCTGAATGGTTTTGTTAGTTTGCATATTTTAGTCCTCGCTCTGTACTCTTGATACCTTTCCATTTAGTCCTAGGTTTCGATGGCAGCGTTTCTATGTGGAGTGTGTTTATTTTCAGACTGTTAAACATGGAATATCAGACAAATGTGGGTTTGCTTGTACCCAACACAAACATTGTCTTTTATTCTTTAATATTTATCTTTCATTGCCAGTTTCAGACCATAAACGTAAGTTTGTGTGTGTCTGTGTGTGTGTTAAATATATTACACCACTAGTGGGGGGGTATGTAGTTTGCAATTTGGGATGCAGCCTGTGGTTTGTAAAGTGTTGATCGTTGGCGGAGCTTAACTGTATTTGGCATTGGAGTGATTTGTATTAGTCAAATTGATACAGTATACAATAACAGTTATTCCCAGAAAAGACCAGCTTGGGCCAACTGCTTTGCGTATGTAAAATATATAGTTGTTTTAGCGTATTTTAGTAGTTTAAAAATAAGTATTTATTAAAGCTCTGAAGAATTGTAAAAGTGAATTATAAAACCAGTGTCTCTGGTAAATGTGTGACCAGGTGGTAAAGGTGTTAGTGGTGACCTGGTAACTGTTTGTGCAATTATTCACAATGGTGGTTGAGGCAGATGGAAGACAGCTTGTTTACCAAATCTGATTTCACTGTGCTTCACAGTATTGTGAAGTGTACCTGGGTGCATGCACATACAGATGCTCTGAGAGATGGAAACACCCTAACTGGTGTTTAACCTGTATCTGACCCTGCAGTCTGTCCAAGGCAGTTAGACTGAACAAACAGAAGGTGTGTGTCCTCCACAAGTGACACAGCTGTTTGCTAAACAACTTCTCTATACTGTCCGTTTGTGAGCATCTATGCATTTTTGCAAACATTGTAAAAGTGAGTACTTAGACATTCAGGAGCCAAGTGTTTATTCTGACCGCCGTCTATTGCTGACATCTGCTGAGTGTCACAGGTTGCTCGGTAGGATGTTCTCAGACCTTGCTGTATCAGCAACACAGAACACTGAAATACAGCCACAGTGCTGGTCGAGGCTGAGAATCAATTCAAATCAGTTAAAATCCTATATCTGTCTAGCTGTTTACACAAGTAAGTAATCACAAAAAATCGGTCAAGACTGAAGTGTGGTTGCATCTGTTTTCTAGTTTTCTAGTTGTTTTTAAGTGAAGTTTGTGTGTCCTCCCTGTGTCTGTGTGATGTGAGTAACAGTACTGTGCCAAAATCTTAGGCATTCTATATTTTTCAGTTTATATTCCGCTTTGTCTTTATTTGAGTTTTAGTGGTCACTGCACTTTGTAGTTCTGCAAATACAGACTGTAGTCCATCTGTACTTTGTTAGTCCCCTTTACTCTGTTCTCTAATGGTTATGACCCACCAGATCAGGTAGCACTGCACTGCCCTGACGTGATGGTGTGTTAGTGTGTGGTGTTCTGCTGGTGTGAATGGATCAGGCACATCAGTGCTGCTGGAGTTTTTAAATCACCTCGGTGTCACTGCTGGACAGAAACTGGTCTGCCTAACAAAACTGTCCAGCCATGAGCATCCTGTAGGCAGCATCCTGATGAAGAATTGGAGGATGACTAATGCAAACTGTGCAAGAACAGATGAACTACTGTCTCTGACTTTACATCTATAAGGTGGAGCAATATGGTAGATGTGTCTAATAGAGTACACAATAAGTGAACATAGTGCTGGAAAACCTCCAGCAGCACTGCTGTATCTGATCCACTCATACCAGCACAGCACACACTAACACACCACCACAATGCCAGTGTCACTGCAGTGCTGAGAATGATCTGCCATCCAAATCTGTCTTTCTTCAGCATTGAGTTTGGTAACTTAACCAAGCATTTAAAATGCCCACCTTTTGTTTCTGATTGGCTGGAAGTGTTCTATCAAGGCTATCATTTGTTATTAGCAGATACAAAGCTCCAGGGTGATTGCGTAGGCAAGTTGAGAGAACTATTATAATCTTATGTGATGTCTGTTCTAGCGTGTGTAAAGAGAAAGTGTTAACTCTATCGAGACCCAATACCAATTTGATCTGGACTGTTTACATTTTACACTTACATAATTTAGATTTAAAGATGCCCTTTTTTATATAGAGAGAAACTTACAGAAGTACTTATCAGTAGACATTGTCTCATGCTGGTGCACATAGCCTACAGCCCAGTAATACAGTCTTGCTAAATCGCCATTAAGAGTTCATTAAAAAAAAAAAAAAAAAAGGAAAGGAGAAAACAAAGGATTAAAAAAAATGTGCAAGTGAAGTCTCTCTTTGCTTTAAGTGGTGAGTAAAAAGGGGAATTGTGTGAAGAGAGAGTACAGAGAAAAATACTGATTCTTGTCTTCTTTTAGTCTTGAGAGGTCAGGGTGCCCAGGATGAGTAGGAGTAATACAGGATGCTCCTTCTACTCATCAACTTCAGCTGAATACGAGTTAATTTGTTTCATTTTGTCCAACTGAAATCTTTTTTTACTGGAATGTCCATTTCTAACCTGTAAAACTCAGTGGAGATGCGGTCTAAATATGCAGGCGCACCACAGCACTGACTGTGGTCAGAACCCTGTTGATTCCTTGCAGCCAGGCCGTCCACCAATTACAGGCACAGTCGATTGTGTCTGAGGCAGGGGAAGCCAGTCAGGACTAACACACTATCTAACCTACCACAACAGGAATCCTGGTCCGAGTCCTGGTGTCGTCTTCTGGCTAGGTTGGGTCTCGCATGCAAACAAAAAAATATCTGTCTGTTATTTCATAGCATCAGTGTATTCATTCATAGGAGAGGGCAAAGGCCTGGTGTGATCTTGCAATGAGAATATGAGTATAAACACCTTCCTAGATTACCTCTGAATGCATGAGTAATATTAGGATGTGTCTTATGGATCAAGATGTTTTTTGACTCCTTATTTGTCTTATGTTATGTAAGTTCTGGTTCTGTATAGCAATTGAGAACATTGAATATTTAAGTCGAAAAGCAATTCCTAGTTTAAATTCACATTTTCTCATAGCCATGTATCACTAACTTCTCTACTATTATAACTGGACAGTACAGTATTTAGTCCAGTAGGTAATTCAAGTGCTACAGAAGCACATTAGACATTATGCTCTAATGATAACTCGTACATGTATAGAGTGCACATTTTTTGCACACAGTGCAAAAACATCAGTACAAAACCCAAACATAGCGAGGAAGAAGACATCAATCTTTAACATATGGGTTATTGTTTAGGCATAGTGTACTATTGTTTCTACTGAAAGGCTGCTTTGTTTATTTACTGTTATATTTTCTGCATCAGGTATGCCATGGCCCTGTATAACCAGCATGTTTGTCCAGTGGATAACTGGTAAGAATTTAACTTTAATTATTTACACTTCAGTACATTGTGCAGTGTCTGGATGTACAGGGAAATGTTTGATACATCTCAGTTAATATTATCTAAAAATAAACCTATTAAAGCATTACTGAAACTGTTAAACACATTTGTTTGAAACGGGAATATAAATGTAAGGCTTTGTTACTTTTCATTGCATTAAACATACCTGTACATAAAACAGTGAGCCTAAACATTATGACTACCTCCCCAACAAGTCGTTAGTCACAAAAACATCTCCCATCCACTGTTAAAAGTACTCTAGTACTCTCTACTAATTTTTTGTAACTGGGACTAAGGAGTTAGTAGAATAGTCTTTAAGTCGTATACGTTACGAAGTGGATCCACCGTGGAACATACTTTTTGTTTCAGCACATAACGCAGGTGCTCATACAAATGAAATCTAGGGAATTTGGAGGCCAGGGCAGCACTTAAACTCTTCATGTTACTCATGTTAGATCATTCCAAAAATGTGTGCTGTTTGCCAGGGTGTGTTGTCTTACGGAAAGAGGCCACTGCCACTGTGAAATACCGTTGCCATGAAGGTGTGTACCTGTTCAATAACAGTGTTTAGGTAGCTGGCATGTACAGTGGTGCTTGAAAGTTTGTGAAACGTTTAGAATTTTCTATATTTCTACATAAATATGACCTAAAATATCATCAGATTTTCACACAATTCCTAAAAGTAGATACAGAGAACCCAGTTAAACAAATGAGACAAAAATATTATACTTGGCCATTTATTTATTGAGGAAAATGGTCCAATATTACATATTAGTGAGTGGCAAAAGTATGTGAACCTTTGCTTTCAGTGTCTGGTGTGACCCCCCTGTGCAGCAATAACTGCAACTAAACGTTTGCTGTAACTGTTGATCAGTCCTGCACACCGGCTTGGAGGAATTTTAGCCCATTCCTCCGTACAGAACAGCTTCAACTCTGGGATGTTGGTGGGTTTCCTCACATTAACTGCTCACTTCAGGTCCTTCCACAACATTTCGATTGGATTAAGGTCAGGACTGTGACTTGGCCATTCCAAATCATTAACTTTACTGTTGTTTAATCCTTCTTTGGTTAGAAAGGACTCTTGTGTGCTTAGGGTCGTTGTCTTGCTGCATGACACCACCACTCTCGAGATTCAGTTCATGGACAGATGTCCTGACATTTTCCTTAGAATTCTCTGATATTAATTCAGGAATTTCATAGTTCCATCAATGATGGCAAGCCGTCCTGGCCCAGATCTGCAGCAAAACAGGCCCAAACCATGGTACTACCACCACTATGTTTCACATGGGGGATGGGATAAGAGTTCTTATGCTGGTGGAATGCAGTGTTTTCCCTTTCTCCAAAAACATTATGCTTTTCTTTTAAACCAAAAAGTTCTATTTCGGTCTCATCCATTCACAAAACGTTCTTCCAATAGCCTTCTGGCTTGTCCTCGTGATCTTTAGCAAACTGCAGAAGAGCAGCAATATTCTTTTTGGAGAGCAGTGGCTTTCTCCTTGCAACCCTGCCATGCACACCATTGTTGTTCGGTGTTCTTCTGATGGTGGACTCATGAAAATTAACTTTAGCCAATGTGAGAGAGGCCTTCAGTTGCTTAGAAGTTACCCTGGGGTTCTTTGTGATCTCTCCAACTATTGCATGCCTTGCTCTTGGAGTGATCTTTATTGGTCGACCACTCCTGGGGAGGGTAACAATGGTCTTGAATTTCCTCCATTTGTACACAATCTGTCTGACTGTGGATTGGTGGAGTCTAAACTCTTTAGAGATGGTTTTGTAACCTTTTCTAGCCTGATGACCATCAACAACTCTTTTTCTGAGGTCCAAAATCTCTTTTGTTTGTGCCATGATACTTCCACAAACATGTGTTGTGAAGAGCAGACTTTGATAATAAGACTTTGAGCAGACTTTAAATAAAGCAGGGTGCCCACTCACACCTGATTGGCATCCCACTGATTGAAAACACCTGACTTTAATTTCACCTTTGAATTAACTGCTAATCCTAGAGGTTCACATACGTTTGCCACTCACTAATATGTACTATTGGCTCATTTTGCTCAATAAATTAATGACCAAGTATGATATTTTTGTCTCATTTGTTTAACTAATTTGTTTATTTACTTTTAGGACTTGTGTGAAAATCTGATGATGTTTTAGGTCATCTGTAGGTCATCGGGCCCATCTGTAATGTATATGTTTAATAGAAATGTACGTTTGCAATTTTCATGGCCAATTTGTTTTTTTTTAATTTTTTTATTATTTTATTTTCTTTCTATGATTTAAAAATGACAGCAAAACAGAAACATTTTTGTTCATCTTTTCTTTTGATGGAAACTTCTTCATTGCTAAACAAAGATAGCAGGGGCTGCTGGCCTGTGCCTGGCAATGCTCTAGCTTTAACTTCTTTGCCTTTGTTAGGTTTGTCAAATTTCACATATTCAGTTGAATGATGCTGTTTTAAACTTCTTATTAAATTTGTTGTCCCAAATGTTTTACTTTTGCTATGCATGTATTGCAAACAGTACTTTCTGAAGAGCTTCTACACTGAATATGACTGTGTCTGAAATAAATAGACAGAGACTATGTAGTTAACTAAGTAGCACTCAAACACAACTGAAATCATGTCCTTTTCATGAACAAGCATTAGCAGCGATCTCATAAATAAACATGATTCAGAATTCAAATACATGAACTGAATTCTGAATTAAAGTTACTGAAAGCACTGTGCTGTTTGTGCTGCTGTCGGCTTGGTGCGCTGCACAAGTTGCATGTGACCGGTACAGAATCAGTTATATGAGACTGCTCCAACCACCAGTTAATGGCCGATCACAATTTTGTTCACCGGCTGATTGATCAGTGCATCTCTAACATGATAATTACAATGGTGGTAAAACAGGTTGGTTGTGTTTGAGTCCATCATGGGAACTGATTTGTTGCATAGCTTACAAGTACACAGTTTCTGATCCGTGTCAGACTTTTAATATTGAAACCACATCCATACAACAGAAGTAGCTTCTCTTTTAGGTACGAGCTCCTCATTTTGTGCTTGCTGGTCTCTCCTGTTTGAAATTACCCCGTTCTGCATAAAGTTCTCTCTGTTCCATGCTTGTTGGTGTCGCATTATCCAAACAACAAAAAAACTGCTGTACAAATTGCATTTGGTACTATTTACAACGAAATAGAAGATAAGAGTGTAATATTAAACGCTAGATGTTTTTCTATCATCACGCAATATATATCGCCATATCGCACAGCCCTAGTATTTGTTATTTAAATCTGAAAGTGGTCATATTGTTTTGCCTCATCTATGTATACGACATATGGATTAAATAAATTGGTGACTTATTTAAACTTCTTTAGAAAATGTCCTTTGGCGTTTATGCATTACTGTTTGTTTGTATAATGAGTTATGTATTCAGAAAGATTATGAAAAGATGCCAGGAATATGTGGGTAAGACAGACTTTGTAAATGTTTCAGCTTAGTTGTTTTTGAGGATAGAAGAGGTATTGGTAAATCATTACAGAGCAAGAAATATTATTATTGCACTATTCACAAAGTTGAAAAGCTACATACTAGAGGCGTGTTCGTACTAGCAGGGGTATGTGACTTTTGTCCAAATCAAAATGTTACATCTATGAAACCTCAGTAGATATATAGGGTATGTGGTGCAGTTTACACTGAAGCCAAATAAAATGTTCTCTCAAACACTACAGATGGTATATAAATTGATGCTCACTACTCATTATTTCTGTTAATATTGTTATTAAGTTCTAAGTTATTTGCATTATACTTAATTGCAAACTGAGAAACAAATGATTTATCTTGAACATTCAGTATGTGGCTTGGATTAGTGTGCTGAATTACCACAGGACTCACAACCATGGTGGCCCCATTCATGGAAGTCCAGACACACGAGTCTGCTGCTCAGGATTAATCTGGAGAGGATTCTGATGAAAGCCAGACAAAAACACTATGGAAAAATCCATGAAAACCCAACAACAACAGTTAAAAGGAACTGGAATAATAATTCTGTCAAACCCAGAGAATATTCAGATGGTGGGAGCACTTTCCATTATTTATGAAAGGGTAATCCCACCTTATTCCACGATATGAAAAACCCACTTAAATTCTATTACATCAGCATAATACTGGATGCCTGATTTACTCTTATGCCTGATATCTTCGTCTATGACATGGTTTCACCTCTGATTCCACTTATACTAGACTAAATAATGAGAGTTATATTCTCCATTTTATGTATCCTAGAGGATTATGTACTCTTGTGATAATGTTCTAATGTAAAAGGCACTGCATTAATACATTTGACTTGTTGGTTTGACTTGTGTGTTTGTGTGTGGGTGTGTTTCTATTACATTGTGTGGATTGAACCCAGGACATTATTGCTGTGAGGCAACAGTGCTACCCACCGAGCCACCGTGCCACCTTGTTTGTGTTTGTCTGCATAGATTTGCCACCCCGTTTGTGGTCATTTGAATAGCAGGATTAAAATACCCCATACAGTGGTTCTTGAAACTTTGTGAACCCTTTTTCACAAACCCTTTTCTAGAATTTTCTATATTTCTGCATAAATAAAACCTCATCAGATTTTCATTGAAGTCCTAAAAGTAGATAAAGAGAAACCAGTTAAACAAATTAAACAACATTTTATACTTGGTTATTTATTTATTGAGATAAATGATCCAATATTACATATTAGTGAGTGGCAAAAGTATGTGAACCTTTGATTTCAGTATCTGGTGTATAGCAATAACTGAAATTAAACATTTCCTGTAACTGTTGATCAGTCCTGCACACCGGCTTGGAGGAATTTTAGCCCATTCCTCCATACAGAACAGCTTCAACTCTGGGATGTTGGTGGGTTTCCTCACATTAACTGCTCACTTCAGGTCCTTCCACATTTCGATTGGATAGAGGTCCAATTTGGGACTGTGGTAGCCTAGTGGGTAAGGTACTGGACTATGGACCACAAGGTCCAGGGTTCAAATCCCACCTGTGCCAAGCTGCCACTGTTGGGTCCTTGAGCAAGGCCCTTAACCCACAACTGCTTGGATTGTAAGACTGTACCAATTGTAAGTCGCTCTGGATAAGGGCGTCTGCTAAATGCTGTAAATGTACATGTAAATGTAGAGGTCAGGACTTTGGCCATTCCAAAACATTAACTTTATTCTTCTTTAACCTTTCTTTCTTTAACCAATCATTCTTTCATTCTTTTCTCCAAATATAACGCTTTTCTTTTAAACCATAAAGTCCTATTCTGGTCTCATCCGTTAGCCAAACATTCTTCAAGTAGCATTCTGGCTTGTCCAGCAATGTTCTTTTGGAGAGCAGTGGCTTTCTCCTTGCAACCCTGCCATGCACACCATTGTTGTTCAGTGTTCTTCTGATCGTGGAATCTTGAACAAAAGTATGTGAACCTTTGCTTTCAGTGTCTGGTGTGACCTCCTGGGCAGCAATAACTGCAACTAAACGTTTGCTGTAACTGTTGATCAGTCCTGCACACCGGCTTGGAGGAATTTTAGCCCATTCCTCCGTACAGAACAGCTTCAACTCTGGGATGTTGGTGGGTTTCCTCACATTAACTGCTCGCTTCAGGTTCTTCCACAACATTTCGATTGGATTAAGGTCAGGACTGTGACTTGGCCATTCCAAATCATTAACTTTATTGTTGTTTAATCATTCTTTGGTAGGACGACTTGTGTGCTTAGGGTCGTTGTCTTGCTGCATGACCCACCTTCTCTTGAGATTCAGTTCATACATTTTCCTTTAGAATTCTCTGATATAATTCAGAATTCATTGTTCCATCAATGATGGCAAGCCGTCCTGGCCAGATGCAGCAAAACAGACCCAAACCATGGTACTACCACCACCATGTTTCACAGATGGGATAAGGTTCTTATGCTGGAATGCAGTGTTTTCCTTTCTCCAAACATAACACTTTTCTTTTAAACCAAAAAGTTCTATTTCGGTCTCATCCATCCACAAAACATTCTTCCAATAGCCTTCTGGCTTGTCCTCGTGATCTTTAGCAAACTGCAGACGAGCAGCAATATTCTTTTTGGAGAGCAGTGGCTTTCTCTTTGCAACCCTGCTATGCACACCATTGTTGTTCAGTGTTCTTCACATGGTGGACTCATGAACATTAACATTAACCAATGTGTGAGAGGCCTTCAGTTGCTTAGAAGTTTACCCTGGGGTCCTTTGTGACCTTGCCAATTATTGCACGCCTTGCTCTTGGAGTGATCTTTGTTGGTCAATCACTCCTGGGGAGGGTAACATTAGTCTTGAATTCCTGCATTTGTACACAATCTGTGAATTGGTGCAAACTCTTCCAAACTCTTTAGAGATGGTTTTGTAACATTTTCCAGCTTGATGAGCATCAGCAACTCTTTTTCTGAGGTCCTCAGAAATCCCCTTTGTTTGTGCCATGATAGACTTCCACAAACATGTGTTGTGAAGAGCAGGCTTTGATAGATCCCTGTTCTTTAACTTAAACAGGGTGCCCACTCACACCTGATTTGTCATCCCATTGATTGAAAATACCTGACTCTAATTAATTACTAATCCTAGGTGGTTCGCATACTTTTGCCACTCACTCATATGTAATACTGGATCATTTTCCTTAATAAAAAAATGGCCAAGTATAATATTTTTTGTCTCATTTGTCTATATCTACTTTTAGCACTTTTGTGAAAATCTGATGATGTTTTAGGTCATATTTATGCAGAAATATAGAAAATTCTAAATGTTTCACAAACTTTCAAGCACCACTGTATGTTCCATTATGAATTCGGATAGCAGGGTTTGACTGTATTTGTTTCTTTCTTTAAAAAGGTGCATTTCATTATTAGACAATTTTTTAGTAAAGTCACATACTACTGAAACAAATCCTATTAAACTAATTTTACTACTTTCACACAATTATGATGCAGAAAACATCCTCTGTCGAGCTGTAGTGCAGCTGCTTCATAAGTGACAGTTTTTGTTATTCTACATGTGTTCTGAAGCAATCTTCAGTGCTCCATAACCAATAGTGGTAGAATATTGCAGTTTCATGTTAAATTTAATAGAACACATGCTGCTATGACTGTACTGCAAGACAAACGTGGAACTGTTAAAAATTTAATTTAGTTTACATTAAAAAAAGTAATTTGTATACATATTCACAAGAGGACGGAAACATACTTCTCATTTAAAGAAACAGGTCTATAGAATATATAATTTATTATTGATTTATTATTAAAACCTATTTATTATTGTTTCACTGTAGTACATTAAGCTAAATACAAATAATAACATAACAGCTTGTTTCAAATCCAGGAGTGTTTTTTTTACATTAACATGTACTGTTGTGTGATGATGCATTGTATCCATGGTGGTAGATGTACATGCTTTAGGGAAGACATGTCTGTCTGTTTTGTTGGATGTGGAAAGCAAATGTACTCATTTTAGATTCTGATAGAAATACAATAAATTATTAATTGCAACTGGAAAAGACTGCCTAGTAACATCCCATCGTACATTGTGTTCACACCATATTGCAGCCTATAAAGATGTTCCTGATGTAATTGCTGAATAAGGAGTGGAACTCTAAGGTCTCAAATTCTGGTTCAAGCAATGATGTAATTAGAACTGGTTACAGTTGTCTCACCTTGTGTGTTTGGATGTTTCTCTTTAGGAGGTATAATCAGTCCTGTGAGGAGGATTTGCCTATGCAGAGGGGACCAACATTATGCTGTACACTAGACAATGTGCCACTCATCAGGTCTGTAAAGGTTTCTTTATAAATATCCATATGAACATGTAAGGAGGATGAAATAACCTTGAGAGTTTGTAGCACAGAGAACCACTGTGGCAAAAGCTAACAAATTAAGCTACATTTACACAGCAGGGAAAAGTGCTATCTGTCTTTTGAATGTGACCTACAGTGGGGCAAAAAAGTATTTAGTCAGTCACTGACTGTGCAAGTTCTCTGAATTAGAAAGATGAGAGAGGTCTGTAATTTTAACCATAGGTACACTTCAACTATGAGAGACAAAATGAGAAAAAAATCCAGGAAATCACATTTTTAAAGAATTTAATTGTAAATTATGGTGGAAAATAAGTATTTGGTCAATAAATTTGGTTCAAGTCAATACTTTGTAACATAACCTTTGTTGGCAATGACAGAGGGCAAACGATTCCTGTAAGTCTTCACCAGGTTGGCACAAACTGTAGCTGGTATTTTGGCCCATTCCTCCATGCAGATCTCCTCTAGAGCAGTGATGTTTTGGGGCAACACGGAGTTTCAACTCCCTGCACAAATGGGGCTGAGGTCTAGAAACTGGCTAGGCCACTCCAGGACCTTGAAATGCTTTTTACAGAGCCACTCCTTCATTTCCCGAGCGGTGTGTTTGGGATCATTGTCATGCTGGAAGGGCCAGCCACGTTCCATCTTTAATGCTCTCACTGATGGAAGGAGGTTTTGGCTTAAAATGGCCCCGTTCATTCTTCCCTTAACACGGATCAGTCGTCCAGTCCCCTTTGCAGAAAAACAGCCCCAAAGCATGATGTTTTCACCCCCATGCTTCACAGTAGGTATGGTGCAACTCAGAATTCTCCTTCCTTCCAAACACAGCGAGTTGAATTTTTACGAAAAAGTTCTGTTTTGGTTTCATCTGACCACATGATATTCTCCCAATCTTCTTCTGGATCACCCATATGCTCTCTGGCAAACTTCAGATGGGCCTGGACATGTACTGGCTTAAGCAGGGGGACACGCCTGACACTGCAGGATCTGAGTCCCTCTCGGCGTAGTGTGTTACTGATGGTAGCCTTTTTTCTTTGGTCCCTGCTCTCTGCAGGTCATTCATCATTTCCCTCCGTGTAGTTCCGGGATTTTTTCTCATCGTTCTCATGGTCATTTTGACCCCACGGGATGAGATCTTGCGTGGAGCCTCAGATCGAGGGAGATTTTTAATGGTCTTGTATGTCTTACAATTGATCCCACAGTTGATTTATTCACACCAACCTGCTTGGATGTTGTAGAGTCACTCTTCCCAGCTTGCTGCAGGTCTACAATTTTCTTCCTGGTGTCCTTCGACAGCTCTTTGGTCTTGGCCATGGTTGAGTTTGGAGTCTGACTGTTTGAGGCTGTGGACAGGTGTCTTTTATACAGATAACAAGGTCAAACAGGTGCCATTAATACAGGTACCGAGTGGAGGACAGAAGAGCTTCTTAAAGAAGAAGTTACAGGTCTGTGAGAGCCAGAAATCTTGCTTGTTTGTGAGTGACCAAATACTTATTTTCCACCATGATTTACAATTAAATTCTTTAAAAATCCTGCAATGTCATTTCCTGGATTTTTTTTTCATTTTGTCTCTCATAGTTGAAGTACCTATCATGAAAATTACAGACCTCTCTCATCTTTCTAAGTAGGAGAACTTGCACAATCAGTGGCTGACCAAATACTTTTTTTCCCCACTATATATACTGGGTTCATACCGTCTGCAATGAAATAAAAGTCAACGTAAATGTAACTCACACTGTATTTTCCATACTGTCCCAACTTTTTCTGATTTGGAGTTGTAATGTTTTTAAATGTATGACCCATCAGTGTGCACTAAAGACATTGCAGCCTCTGCTTCCTAAGTATATAGGACTGTGAACGATGGAACTTTTTGTCAGACAGTACAGGAAAATGTTAGGACCACTAGACAAAGTAAGCTATGGTGGTATACTGTGGCCTAGGTAAGGGCAAAAGGGGTTAAAATATTGTTACTTGATGTAACATTTTTTCCTGGCCTGAAGACCACATTTTCCATATTTTGTTTGTCCTGTTTAGCATGTGCAATAAATAGTATTTATGTAATATGTATCATATACATTACTTATAGTGTTATTATTATTATTATTATTATTATTATTATTATTATTATTATTCTTAAGATCCTTCATCTGACTCTGACTCCGACTCCGACTCCTGGTGGCCATATGGATATTATTTCTCCAGTGTATTATTTCTTCTGTCTATAAAATAAGCTCTTTTAAAAGGAAGATGCTACCTGTTTCAAAGTGTTTATGACCTAGAGCTCACACCAGATTTGATGTGAATGGCATGTCTATATAGAGTAAGTGACATTGTGTTTAATCCACATGACTTCTGATGCTTTGTTGTTTGACAGAAGGGCAGGGACAGTTACAGTTGTAATATTGTTAAAACATTATTGTAGGTTAAAAATCACTTTGCTTCCAGCCAAGAATTGCATCTAGGAGTCAGGTCCATCAAAAACAAATTCTGAAAGATCTCTCCTCAGAGAAATGCATACTATGAATAGATGGAGCAGAGTGGAACGTAAAAGGCCTTTGCTCATTTCTGTTCATGAAAATGAAAGGTTCCAGTAGACAAAAAGACTCAAAAATTGTACTGTTCTTGATTTGGAAAACAAGTTAACTATTACCCTAGACTTCAGGAAGCCTTCAACGAGGACTGCTTGCAGGTGTGGTTCAAGGTGAAGGAGGTCTTGTGATGTTCTGGGGATGTTTTACTTATGTGGAAATGGGTCCTTTGGTTGAGGTGACAGTAAATTTGAACCACAGTACCAGGATTTGCCTTTTGCTCATTATCTCACTGAGGATCATAACATTTCTTTCCCTGTATTTCAAGATGACAAGTCTTGACTTATTATGACTTATTGGCATGATGAACATTCAGGAGCAGTCACACATCTGAACTGGCCCGCTAAATCCCCAAATGTGATTTCTGGAACCACGAGTAAGATGTTCAGGGAAAGAGTGACTGAACATTGATGTTGCATACATCCAGTAACTTGTCCAGGTCATACCACATCAAATCGCAGCTGTTATTCGTGCTTGTGGAGGTATTACATGCTATTAGATATGTTTTAGTGACAGGTGACTAATTTTTTGTCCGGTAAACTTATTTTATAATGTCTTGTAACTGTACTCTTGGTCTCAATTTTAGTGTTAATGAGTATAATAGCTTTCTTCTGGTTTTCCTTGTCCTTGTTTAGTGCTGTCTTGTTTGGTTCAAGCTGGTGTGCATGCAAGCTGACAGCAGGGTGATGGATTCCAAGCATCTCTGTGTCCTTTCTCCTCCCCTTTCTGCTCCTGTACTCCTCTTGTTGATGCAGTGATAGTCATAGTTTAAGTCCATGTAGGGCCTGTTTTAATCAGATACCATCATCAGTTCATTACACTCTCTCTTACACGTGTGTGTGTGTGTGCATACATAAGTACACACATACACTGATAAATTACATCATCTAAAAAACCTGTGGGAATCACTACAAATGTTATTATGGCGACCAACAATTTGCAGCTATTTTTCATAGTGACACATTGGACATTGGAGATTCAATTGGACATTAGTTTTTGATAAGTTTGAAGTCAGTTCTTCAAAAATTAAAAATGAAATTCTTATTTGTAATATCAAGAACCTTGCTGGCACATTTAGTGACCTTACGTAAAGTATAATGATGCGTATTGTGTGTGTTGATCATTTCTTAATAATCATTTTTATTTTATTTTTTTGTCATATCATAAAGTCCTAGTAGATAATTATTTAACTTCACTTGCCACTTATTGTACATTTTGAAAGCAGTTCTGGTCTAGGGACAGATGATGGCCTGAATTGGAGAGTGTTTAAACACTTTGCTGGTCTGTTTTGGTTTACAGTAAATGTGGTACACTGCCTCCAGAGAGCTGCTTCTTCAGTCTCATCTGCAGCACAGGATCATTCATGGGTAAGGATTCACACACACATCATTTATGCACAGTCTGTCTCGTTTTACCCTGCGATGAAATGTTTCAGTTTGCCAGTTTGTTTTGCACTTTATTGTGGTGATAAAAGGGCTGTTTGTCCCTGTGTTAAAATTTAGGTGCCTTTGTGGAGTTACTTTTGGACCCAGGATTATAATGTAGTGCACTGAAAATGGGCAAAGTTTCATAACGGTGGTCTTTCTTCCTAGCTGTTTCTGATGTTAAATTCACATTGCAATGACGACTTTTTCTGTTTCACTTCAATTCGCTTCATGTAGAGATTTCCTGTTTAAATGATTATGGTAGTGTAATGAGGAAAATAAATAAAGTTAGTGTAGTGATGCATGTGACCTTGGAGGTTCACGTCATCTTGCATGTGCGGGGTTGAGCTGCATGCTGGCTAAATGCACACACATCAGTGAGACAGGGAATCATTTATCTCCTGAAACTGATACATGAAACAGAAGCACACTAGCTGTAATTTAATTGTTAAGTCTTTTGGGAATACATCCCAAAGACTCTAAAACAATCAGGAAATGAGATTGGACTTGAAATGAGTTCAGCGTTCAACACATGCATGACATATCTTCAGACAGACAAATACATTAATAAAGTACTGTAGGTATATTTAGCCTGTGCACAAACATCTAGCGGGGTGTAGGAACATTGGCTGGGATTTCATTCACAATACAATTTCATTCACAGTATATAAAAGTCTTCACACTATTTAACTGACATTTTTCAGGCGCACAGGAGCTTCTGAATTAAAAGTTTAATATTTGAAAATAAATGCATACATTTCAGAATGAATTAGTATGTGGCATATTGTCCCTTTTGCTGTAATGAAAACATGCACTTGAGCTGGCATGGACTCTACAGGTTTGTGTAAAATCTGATTATCCATGTTATCCCAGCATGATTTTCACAATATTCCAAAGAACATCTTGTGTTGTTATCTCAGACCTTTACCCCCCCCTGTATGTGTATGTATTATGGCTGTCAGGCGATTAAAATTATTCAGTTAGTTGCCATTAATCAGAGTTCTTTGCCTACTTCTGTTTGACCCTAAATATATAGTTATTTAATTAAAGTAGCACTATATAGCCGTACAAGTGAACAGTATAAACAGTGATATTTAAATGCAAAATATGAATCTTCTTAAACACATTTATATGCAATGGCATGTATAAGGGTATATGTGTGTGCGTGCCTGTGTATGCGTGTTTCTGTGATATGTTCGTATGAACACTCTCAGAATGAATAACATCATTAATATAGTGTTAATAACACTATACTAATACTGGGTAGGGCCTACCTTTGCTCTCCAAACAGCCTCAGTTCTTTGTGGCATGGATTCCAGAAGGTGTTGGAAACATTCCTTTGAGATTTTGCATCGGTGAATGGGAAGGCCACTAAAGAACAGTGAACTCATTGTCATGTTCATGAAACTGGTTTGAGGTGACTCTTACTTAGTTACATGGTGAATTATCCAGCTGAAAGTAGCCATTAGACAACTGTTAAGTTGTGGCCGGGAAGGGATACACATGGTCGTCAACAATAAAACAAATAGCCTGTGGCGTTGATTCCTGATCTATATTAACAGTGTACCCTGAATCCATTCTCCTCTCCATTACACCACCTCCAACAGCATGAACTGTTGACAAAAGGCAGGTTGGGTCCATGGATTCATTCGCCAAATTTTGATACTACCATCTGAGTGGCTCAGCAGAAGTCTAGAAGTCTTTTGTAGTGTGTTCAGCTATCCGGTTTTGGTGAACCTGTGGCTCACTACAGCTTCAGCTTTTTGTTCTTGGCTGACAGAAGTGGAAACTGATATGTCCTTCTACTGTTGAAGCCTGTCTGCCTCAAGGTTTTATGTGTTGTGTGTTCTGAGGTGGTTGTCTGCGCACCATGATTGAACAGTGTGTTTATCTACATTATCGTAGCCTTTCTGTCAGCTCCAACCAGTTGGGCCATTCTTTGTTGACTCCTCTCATCTTGGATGTGAACATTACCTGAGCTGCTGGCCTGTGTCTGCAATTATACCATATCCATTATACCATATATATCCATTCCCATTGCCTCTTAGCTTCATCACCATCTTAGATTACCTAACTGGCTTGCTTTGTACCCATCAGAATTTGTCATAGTTCATTACAGTCACATGAAACTAGGCTTGCCAATTCTTGTTTTGTCAATGTCCCTGTTATATAATGCTTTTGTTTTTCATGTGACTCACACCATATCCAAGTTCAGCCTCGATTGTGGCAAGCCTTCTGATTAACATGAGTCTCTTTGACTAGCTTTGTTTTGAGCTCACATAAAAGTGCATAGACCACAAAGGGCTTCCAGTTCAGCATTAATTAGGACCATTGCTTATTACAATTTAAGAACTCTGTTAAAGGACCTTAAAGGAACTCCGTCTTCCCCATTTGTGTTATGTGTTTTCTTTCCCTCTTTTAAGAGTGACGATCGTGTCTGTGACTTGTGGAACGCTCCACATGAATGTTCTTTCACAGTTCAACATTTACTTGTTAATTGGTAGCATTATGTAGTGAAGATCTTTACAAGTAGCTTGGGAGAACTCAAGCCTGTTGTGGCTGGACTCGCCAGAAACATAAAATACTGTCACTGCTTGTTTAGCTCTAAAGTAGTGCTTCCTTTGATTGCTTCTTGTGCTCCCCGTAGCCTCAGGTTACATAATTGTCTCCGTTTTCCGGTTTGTGGTGAAGCTCTCAATGAAATACATGGGGTACAGGAAGAAATATCAGTCAACAGTAGAACACAATAACAAAGCTGACCAAGGCGTCTGGAGACCCAAAGAACATGTCATCACAAATCAAAATGCTGCTTCGCTCCCTCTCCATTTTCCTGTATGGCTACTGCGTTCACAAGGGTTGGCCCAGAGAAGCAAAACAAATGGAGAGAGGCTGAAGGAGATGCTATTAAAAGCCTGAATAATGGATTTGTACAAAGCACACCTTTATTAAGGTATATTAAGGGTACTTAATTACTTTCACATGCATATTATTTGACTATTTTGAAAACTCATCAATTCTTTAAATTTCCATTGTTAAAGAACTAATGTCTACCCTGTGGCAGCTACAGCCATAAAATGGCACTAGCCACTAATGCTTTATCAACTTTAACAGGGTAATTAACATGCCAAGTGGGTGACTACCAAGCAATATTAGCACTCGCACTGAGGCTTGTGCAGATGTACAGAGATGCTTGATGGTTTGTGAACCCTTTAGAACTGAATATTTCAGTGATCTGATTTGACCCCTTGCAAAAGCTGCAGAAGTATGTGAACTTTGCTTTCAGGATCTGGTGTGACCCTACCACTTTCTCCTGAAAGTGGACTCATAAACATAAGTCAGTGTAAGAGAAGCCTTATTAACAGCCACAGTGTGTCTGCTTGTAGTTTTGTGGAGTCCAAACTCTTTAGAGATGCTTTTTAAACCTTTTCTAACCTGATTAGCATCAGCAACTCTTTTTGTTTTTAGAAATCTTCAGAATCTTGAGAAAATCTTGTTCATGCCGTGCTATACACTTCCACAAACGTGTTGTGAAGATCAGGCTTTGTTAGATCCCAGTTTGTTAAATACAGCTTACCCACTCACACCTGATTGTCATCCTATTGATTGAATATGGATATGTAATAGTAGATGATTTTCCTGAATAAATATATGACCAAGGATAGTAGTTTTGTCACATTTGTTTGATGGGATATTTTTAAGTCTACTTTTAGTACTTGTGTGAAAATCTGATGATGTTCTAATGGTTTCAAAAACTTCCAAGCAGCACTGCAGGGCAGTGGCTGTGAGTTTCATCAGTTTGAATTCTACCAAGCTAATGTCTTGATATTGGCTACATTACTCGCAAAATTACATTACAGATTTAATTGGGTTGTTTTTATGAGTCTTAGTTAAAGGAGGAAAAAGTACACAAGTGCAGACAGATGAAGGAACGGTGCCAAGAGACCAAGCCCTGCAGCTTTTCCTGTTTGGCTATTTGTGGGCTCTTTCACCAGGCCTGTTAACCCCTTGGCTAATCCTGAAGAGACGGGAGAATGCAGCACTACTGCATTTGTTTAGAGTCAAATTCAGATTTATTTTTCTCAGCAGCAGCTTGTGTCCGATAGCCACAGTTCATGTCCTGACTACTAAGGATAGAATTCGGCTCTAGGAAGTGTGCACACACTCTTTTTGTTCTTCTCTGACTGGAGAGCCTTCAGGTTCTTTTCCTCTTTAGTAAAGAGGTACTGTTGTAGAAGGTGGCATGTGTCGTCATTCTGCAAATAACTTTAGTTAGTTGTAAGTTATGCTGTGTGCTGGGTTTCCTGTGACTGTGTGTGCTTTTCAGGGTAGAAAGACACAGCTTATGTATGTTAGGGGATACTCTCAAGAGCTGACTCCAGCCAACACTCTAATCTAATGGAGTAAACAACACACACTTTTTTCTACTGCAGCTGGGCTTTGTTAAAATCTAAAAAAGACTCATTTCCTAACGATTAATGTCCGGATACGTGTTCTTCCATGCTTGTAACTTATCTAACTTCTCTTAAATGATTTGATGTCTTGACTGGAAAGTGTGTGGTGCCCACACACATTCTGAGAGGCTGTTTTTTTATGTTACTACTCCCGTGGAGTGCCATTTACATGAAACATCTGCCTGTAAATAGGAAGCCATTGGAGATTCAATTTTTCTTTGTCTTTTTTTACATTCTGTCTGTTCAAAGATGCTAAAAGCAGAGGTTGGCAAACAAGGCTTCATTGATGTGAAAATTTTGGACCTGTTTCCATTGGCGTGTGATGTTTGAGACATAAAGGGCAGTTTGTTCTCAGGGTCGTCCTCACCTGGGCAGCTCCAGTCAGCATTCATTAAGTATTAACCCAGCAGAGTAAACAGATGAGCAGGCTAGAGTCACTGGCCCATGTTTGAGAGCTCTTGCCACAAAAAAAAATCAACCCGATTACCCCACCATAGCCATTCTTTTCCTTCATTACTTTGCCTGATAATAAGAAAATTCCCTGATAATAATACAGTAATGATAAAGGGGACTTGTGAACATCAGAATAACTGGTAGATGGAAATCCATCATCAAAAGGGCGTTTGCTAGCTAGCAGTAATAGCCTATTTATATATCTACTAGCTGTAATAGCCTATTTATATTTTAGTTCTGTTCTTTGTCTCTGTATGTGAAACATTCCTGTAATTGTATAAAGATAGATGTATAAGGGGTGCATCATTGGACTGAGAGAAGCAGGATGGTCGTTTTGAAGAATTACCTGCCATGTAGGTCATTCTGACCTAGCTGTTAAGAGCTCTTGGGAGCAGTGGATAAATGAGGGTGCATACACATGGCGAACAGGCTGTGGACAGCCCAAACAGACCTCCAGTAGAGAGGATTGATTGATCCACCAGCAAGCACGTGCAGCTCCCACAGTTTTATTGTCCACCATTTAGACACAGGTGGCACCTTCACTACACACCCCTGTCTCTGCCTGGACCATTTGCAGGCACTTACCAGAAGGAAATTTGTTGTCATGGCATCCATTACCTGTCCTGGTATTGATAGCCAGTCACCATGGCTTTTATTTGCAGTGGTGTCATGAGCAAGAATCCTGGACTGCTACGGACTGGAACCATATCGTCTTTAGCGACATATCCAGGTTATGTTTGGGATTTGACAACAGTCAGGTTCAAGTGTGGAGTCTTCTTCGTGAGCGCTTCAATCCTGTCTTTGCTGTGGAGTGACACACTGCCCCAACTGCTGGTGTGATGGCATGAGGATATATAGTCCTATCCGTAACACTTGTGGGCACGTCCCACAGTATACCATATGGAACCTGTATGCCTCCAATGCCCAACCATATCTCATGAGGCTAGAGGCAGCCAAACAGGGTACTAGAGCCTCCTTTCAAGTATAGAGTTTTCCCCAAGAAACTTATCGTTTCACTCTAATATTGTAGTCACATATATCGTCATTCCACTCACATATATAAATAATATTTTATCATATTTTATTTTATTCCTTCTATTTTATTTTTATTTTCATGGTTTTTTTTTTAATTCTCACCTTACCTTATCTAGGATTTACCAGTCCTTAAAAACATTTAATTAGCATTTACTCTGTATAACTGTGTAAGTGAAAAATACAACCCCAAATCAGAAAAAGTTGGGACGGTATCAAACATGCAAATAAAAAAACTGCAGTATGTCTTACATTTACGCTGACTTTGCAGACAGTATGAACCCAAGATATTTCATGGTTTTTTTTTCTGGTAAACTTCATTTCATTTGTTAATAAACATTCCAAAAAAGTTGGGACGGGGCAATTTGGGTAGTAATCTAGTAATGTGGTAACAGGTGATTGGTACAAAAGCAGTATTTATGAAAAGCTGAGTTTTTGAGGAGCAAAGATTGGCAGAGGATCTCCAGTTTGTCAACGAATGTGTAGGAAAATTATTGAAATGTT
Organism: Ancistrus triradiatus; assembly: GCA_025084515.1. Classification (NCBI taxonomy): domain Eukaryota; kingdom Metazoa; phylum Chordata; class Actinopteri; order Siluriformes; family Loricariidae; genus Ancistrus; species Ancistrus triradiatus. The sequence goes on from JAJAGP010000515.1 coordinate 144,918, forward strand.
TTAAAACAATGTTCCTCAAAGAAAGACTGGAAGAGGTATGCATATTTCAGTCCCATCTTTTTCTGATTTGGCTTGTTTTGCATTGTCTTGTTGAAAAATTAATGGACGTCCCTGGAAAAGATCATCTTGAAGGCATCATGTGTTGCTCTAAAATCTCAGTGTACTTTACTGCATCAATGCTACCATCACAGAAGTGTAAGTAATCTTTGCCGTCGGCACTGACCCAACCCCATATCATGACAGAGCCTGGCTTTTGGACTTTTTGCTGATAATATTCTGGAAGGTCTTTTGTCTATGGTCTAGAGCACGCATCATCCATTCAAAAACGATCTGGAGTACTGATTCACCTGACCACAATACACGTTTCCACAGTGCAGTCGTCCATCCCAGATGCCTCTGAGCTCTGAGAAGTTGACGCCATTTCAGAACATGGGTAACATAAGTCTTGTTTTTTTTGTACAATAACGTTTTAAGTGGCATTTGTGAATGTAATGCTGTATTGTAGTACTTGGTGTAGACAAAGGTTTGCCCATGTTTGATCGTTCTTGATGCAGTGCTGCCTAAGGGATCAGTGTTCAGTTTGAGTTGAGTTGGTTTCTCCCAGTCCTCTTCTGGATCATCCATATGCTCTCTGGCAGACTTCAGACGGGCCTGGACATGTACCTCTCTTAAGCAGGGGGACACGCCTGGCACTGCAGGATCGGAGTCCCTCTTGGCGTAGTGTGTTACTGATGGTAGCCTTGTTACATTGGTCCCAGCTCTCTGCAGGTCATTCATCAGGTTCCTCTGTGTAGTTCTGGGACTTTTGCTCACCGTTCTCATGATCATTTTGACCCCACGGGATGAGATCTTCCATGGAGCCCCAGATCAAGGGAGATTATCAATGGTCTTGTATGTCTTCCATTGCTCCCACAGTTGATTTATTCACACCAACCTGCTTGCCTATTGCCACTTGCCTATTGCCTGTTGCACTCTTCCCAGCCTGGTGCAGGTCTACAATTTTCTTCCTGGTGTCCTTCAACAGCTCTTGGGTCTTGGCCATGGTTGAGTTTGGAGTCTGACTGTTTGAGGCTGTGGACAGGTGTCTTTTATACAGATAGCGAGGTCAAACAGGTGCCATTAATACAGTTGAGGACAGTGGGGGACAGAAGAGCTTCGTAAACAAGTTGTTACAAGTCTGTGTACAGGTCTTGCTTGTGTGTGAGTGACCAAATACTTATTTTCCACCATGATTTACAATTAAATTCTTTAAAAATCCTACAATGTGATTTCCTTGTTTTTATTTTTCATTTTGTCTCTCATAGTTGAAGTGTACCTATGATGAAAATTACAGACCTCACTCATCTTTCTAAGTAGGAGAACTTGCACAATTAGTGGCTGACTAAATACTTTTTTGCCCCACTGTATTATCATTAATCAGTCATACTTCTCTCATCTGTAGCCTTTTAGCTAATGTTTTAGACGTTCCATTTTGGCAGGTGGAAGAAACACTTGGGCAGCCAGCCTTTAGTTTAGATTTTCAGGGGAAATGCTGGAATAGTTACGAACAGCAGTCATTAGTCTTTGTCAGTGCAGAATGCATTTTTAGTGGAGGCAGGCTAGTCTGAATCTTGCACATGCAGATTGAAAAAGAGATGCACCTGTGGCAGATCACAGAGTATAATTAAAAAGAAAAAGCAGGGGAAGTAGTAAATGAGGATTAATTGTCATATTACTTTAAATAGGATTTAATGCCTTACTTTAAATGCATTGACATATTGAGCATGAATATTGTTATTGACAGACTCATTACATTAATACAGAGTTTAGTAACATATTTAGGGGTTGCTCTTGTGGGTTGGGGTGACTTGAGATTCTGGACTACTAATCTAAAGGTTGTGAGTTCAAATACCATCTCATCTTTGCTTTCTCTTTAATTTTAGTGATGGTGATTGTGTTGCTGCATTACGCTTACGTTATTGAGAAGCATCAGAACTGCGTGTTAAACACAGCGAGCCTGTCCACTGGCTGGATTTGCTCCGTAGGGCTCATCATGGTGGGCAACTTTCAGGTAAGAGTCAAGGGAGCCTTTGTGCTGTTTGTTAACTGGTCATACTACCGCAATACCATATGCATTTCCTGAAGCGGTGTCAGCGAAATATGCAAGAACCATGGGGTTTGCACCACATTACATATAATACAGAGGGAAATAAGAACTCCTGTTATTGCTCTTGTGGTCCTTCCTGTGACTGGCTGCTTTCTTGTAAGGGCTAACAGAGCACTGTGTCTCCAGAATTTGCAGAATCTCAGAAACGTAAAACAAACTTTTGCAACTTGTAACATTGACACAGTAATTTTCAGTTGCTCTCTCCAGCCAAAGTTGGTCCAGTTATGCTCACCAATCCTGTTCCCTGCATGTGATTTTTTTTTTTTGGAAAATTGGCTAACGTTTAATCACCACATGGTAAGCACAGTAATCAGGGTTCTTTCACTAGCCAAATGTTTTCTCCTGTACTTATTCAGTATAGCATGATTCTTCTCATGTATTATTTAGCCTGGTGTGACTGTTTCTTTTTTTTTTTTTTTAAACATACACAGTTAAGCAAATAAGTAAATGTACAAGGAGAACACGGTTCATATTTATAGAGTAAAAAAAATTAAAACATTGTCATTTCGTTCCAACCAGGAACTAAACTTTCTGATGCTTTGCCAGACTTTTGGTGTTTTAGTTTAGTTTTTATGTGACCATTTATGCGTGAACTGGCACTGTGTGTGACCGGATTACTGTGAAGCCAGGCCAGTGTCTCCAACTTGAAACTAAATCAAAGTCTGTGGTGTTAAAGAATTCAAGAGAGATGCATGAGACATATGTGACTCTGAGGCCTGCTGTTGCTGTCTCAATTTCACTACAGCTGTGATCCAAATCACAGACCATTTACTTTAGGTCTTTTTAAATGTAATATGTACATCACTATGGCATTTTCCTATGAATTGGATAGTGATTTATTTAAAACACCCTCTCATGCACAAACCGTTGCATATTTCCAACATGCTAATCTTCTAGGTTAGCATATAGACAGTTGTTTACATCTAATATTATAACTGCATGGAGTCTGCAATTTGTTTTTAAAATTTGAATTATGGACCATGTGTCCACACTGCAGATTACAAGAAACCAAATTGTGTTTGTTATTAAAATTTGTCTGTTTCAGTGGCGTATGGAGATATGGCTTGGATATGCTAGCTAAGAGTAGTGCATAACAGAAAAAATATATACTGGGATCAACATGGAAATTCCACAATGGGTTATGATTATATAATGCATTGTCCACTTGCAGTTTTGACCTTTATTATAGCTGTCTCCGTTTTATTATTAAACCTGTCTTTCACTGTTTGGGCATGAGCAAGATGCAGTATCCTCCATATTTATTAGTTTTTTTTATTAGCAAGAAGAAACAAACAAACAAACAAAAACAAGTGGAAAACTACCATCTATGCAGAAACAAATGACATCAGGTCAACCAACACATCATCCCTAACTATAACCAAATCAGCTTAAAGAGGAAATACCCGACCATCTTAACCAGATGCCGAATCAGACATACTGCCCTCACCCATTGACACCTCTTGGAGGTGGGTGGGGCAGCCCCAATCTGTCAACCCTGCAGTACTACCATCTCCATCAAACACATTCTAATAGATCGCCAAATCTCTCCAATATCAGAGAAAAACATCTACAGAGCAGACAACATACAAGACCTTTTCAAGAAGACACCTCCCACCAAGATATTAAACTTTAGGGAGACTAAATTGAAAACAATTTATTTGATTTGACTTTATCTATTTTATACATTACTGTCACTGCCATGTGTATAGCTTTATGTGCTGACATAAACAATAAACACACCAAACAACCAAGCAACCATCTATGCAGTATCCCTAACGCCGTCACGTCTGAAGCCTAGACTGTTATACACCTTTTATAATTTATGTGACGTCCATGGACAAGATGTCATCTTGAAGGAATTAATGTTGCTGTAAAATCTCTGTGCTTCTCCACGTTAATGCTGCCGTCACAGAACTAAAAATGACCTTTGCCAAGGACACTGACACAACCCCATAACATGAATGAAAGGACATGGCTTTTGGACTTGGTGTGGGTGGTCCTATTTTGTATTTGGTCCAGAGCACATTCCATTTTTTATTTATTTTTTTTACTTCTCTGGGCTTGGAGGCATCTATGTTGGACCATCACAAAGTGGAAACGTACTGTGATCAGATGAATCAGTATTCCAGGTCTCTCTCTTTTTCTTTTTTTAAATGGCCACCATGTGCAACATTTTTGGTGTTTCCAAGGTTTCGTAATGTTTCATGGGGAGGGGAAACTACCTCTTCTCCAACCCCCTCCTCTGTGTCTAGCTTTGGGGACTGGCACCTGCTAGGGCAGCATAAATCAAGACTCATCAGACCAGGCAACATTTTTCCAATCTACTGTTGTCCAATTTTTTTGAATTGCAGCCTCAGTTGCTTGTTCTTAGCTGGCACCCTATGTGGTTTTCTACTGCTGTAGCCCATTTGCTTCTAGGGTTGATGTGTTGTGTGTTCAGAGATTCTCCTTTACATACTTTGGTTGTAACGAGTAATGATTTGAGTTAGTGTTGCCTTTTTATGAGCTTGAACCAGTCTGGCCATTCTCTTCTGACATCTGGCTTCAACAAGGCATTTTTGCACAGAGAGCTGCCACTTACTGGTTGTTTTCTTTTTTTGGTTCATACTCTCTAAACCCTAGAGGTGACTGTGTGTGAAAATCCCAGCAGATCAGCAGTTTCTGAAATACTTAGAACCTGTCTAGCACCAACAACCATGCCATGTTCAAATGAACTTAAATTAGCTGTCTTCCCCATTCTGATGCAGGGTAAGGTGCTAGTAATGGTGCACTACTGGAGTAAAGTGCACTACTGTAGTAACTGAAGTTATACATGGGTTTAAATCCTTTCTTTCTAACATGGTGCTTTTATCTGTTCACTATTCATCAAATCATTGTATTTATGACTACATTTACTTTTACTTCAGTCATTCATTGCCCTATCTGTTTATCCTGGTCAGGATGCCTGGTCAGAGAGCCGGTGCCTAGCCGGCAGCATAGGGTGCAGGGCAGGAACAACCCTAGACAGGGTGCCAATTCATCATAGGGCACACACTCACACTCTAAGGGGCACTTTGGAAACACCAATTAACCTAACCCGCATTTTTTGAGATATGGGAGGAAACTGGAGCACCCAGAGAAAACCCACGCAGGGATGACATACAGACTCCACTTAGGCGGAGCCCAGGGTCGGGATCGAACTGGGGATCTCAGAGCTGTGAGGCGACAGTGCTAACCACTGCACTACTGTGCCGCCACTTGTATTCAAGTCAGTTAAGTAATAAATAAGGGTAATTTTACTTGACTAAAGTCTTTGCTACTCTACTTACCTACACTACTCTTTACTTTGCTGAGAATAAACACTGGTTATATGCAATTTACAAGTTGTACATAATAAGCTGTTAAATTTTGCATGTAAAATAACCATTACAAGAATCCTGTTAAACTTTAGTATACTACCAGAGAGTAAGCACCATGCCATACTTTCATTTGTATGTGCATGTTTGTGTGTTCTGGAAGGTATCTTCTTATTTGGTTTAATATTGTGCCAGTATTCCAGCATTCTTGTGCCTTTCGTCCAAAAGTTATGGTTTATTGAGCTTAGGTGGAACTCAGTCTCTGTATCTGTATTTACCTCTTGCACCAAGAGATTTTATTCCTATATGGTTGTCCAGTCAAAGTTATGCTTCACAGCTCTGTAATCCAGTTAGACCCAGAGAGAATCACTAAGGTGCAGCCACTGTTTCACCCTGTGTATTAAACAACTTATGCTTTTATGAAGTGGTGTTGGCCGTTTCGTGACAGATTGAGGCAGCTGTAATTCTTGAGCTTTTGGCTGAGTGCCCAGTCTGCAAGCAGTGCAGGGAGGTCAGCCAATAGGGCATCAGACCAACGTTTTTTATGGGCCAGTTGCCATAGAGACAGAGGGGGAGAGCAAGTTGTCCTCCTGATAATATAAACGTCCACGTCTTAACTGTGCAGTCTGAAGAAGTGTGTGAAAATCAAAGAATACAGAATGAAATGCATGTTATCCCATACTATATTTAGGCAGATTTATTTCCACGGATTTATAAAATCACTCAGAGCTTACATATGTCCTGTAATGTTTGTAATATTACCTGATTGCCGATTTGCTGCTGGACTTATCTAAATGTTTGGACATTCTGTTATTCCAGTCTTTGATGTGTTTTTAAAGATTGTCAGTCATTTATTTTGTGAGTGGTTACTGCATCTTTGAGACTCTGAAATGACTTGCTTCAGGGATTTCTACCTTCCTCATGATGTGTGGATAGTAATGCTGAATGCCAAGCAGTAGACTTCTATGTTTGGGGTAAACACACAGTCTGCAAACCATTAAATCTGAATGGTCACATTCCTCGTGCATTTGTGCGTGTGTGGGCACTTATGGGAGCTATTCCCCATGTTTTTTTGTAGGAAAGACATGAGGGCAGAGCTACGTCTCCTTATTCTCTTGTCTGTTTGTGGAGGGAAGTCACATGGCTGCTGTCTGCCATATAGTGCTCCAGTTTAAGCTCTGTTAACAGTGACTGAAATGTGAGCAAAGATTCCTGCTGCCAAATAAAACTCTTGCTTGCTATGGAGGAAGGTCTGAACCCAGTGGCAACCTCTCTGGCAGGCTTGGCTCTTATAAGGTGTGTAACTGTCTTAGGTCTGAAATATGTTTCATCTCAAGTCCTGTACAAGTCCTGTCAGAATTTTAGTTTCAAGGAAAGGCGGTTGTATCCTTATGACTCTCGATGCTGATGGGAACGCATATTCTTATGACAGGAAATCTGAAGAAGTTCTTTTTTGTTTGTTTTCTTTTAAAGCATTAATTCATTTTTTCCATTTACTTGTGAAATAGAGATATATTTGTTGGATGTGTGTGAGTGAGTCACAGTGTAGTATAGTGTAGTGTTTGTGTATGTGTGTGTGTGAGATTATAATTGCATACATCAAACAGACAGGCAAGCTAAAGCGGGAAAATGAATTCTGGACACCACATCTGCACTTCATCAGACAGTCCTGCCAGTTCTTGTAGCTCGTTTTGCTGAACTGCTCACCATGCAGTACCTCAGTGTAGCCAACTCTCTGCCTTCAGCCACCAAACACATGTGATTCATATAATTTCCACAAGCAAGGAGGGACATTATATAATCTAGTCCTTTGGCTGTACATGTGCAGAGACCAAAGCTTTATATGCACAAACACACCTTATTAGGTACACCTTCTTGTTTCTACACTCGTCCATTTTATCAGTTCCACCTGCTAAATATCTACACTTTGTAGTTCTACATTTACAATCTGTTTCTCTATACATGGTAATTGCTATTACTGTATCATCCAATGGTCAGGACCCCAAACAGGACTACCACAGACCAGGTACTATTTAAGCACTATGGCAAATTATAGCTAAGATTAGTAAATAAGTACTAGTAAGAATAGTACTATTTGCTGTACTATTTAGAATCCAGTAGTTACACTGAGGTGTTTATAAACTCCAGCAACACTGTTGTATCTGATCCACTTATACCAGCACAACACACACTAACGCACCACCACCCCATCAGTGTCACTGCAGTGCTGGGAATGATCCAACATACAAATAGTACCTGATTTGTGGTGGGCCTGTGGGGGTCCTGACCATTAGAGAACAGAGTAAAGGGGACCAACAAAGCATATGTTCATACGGGTCCACCAGCAGTGGCAAAAATCCCAGTCTGCAGGAAATTTTCATCAGAGTTTGTGGCCAAACTAAAATAAATAAACAAATAAAAATAGCTTCGCTTCCAGGCAAGAATTGCTTCTAGAGGTCAACATGGGTCCTTCACAACCAACACTCTGACAGGAACTGCATACCATGAACGAGACCTCAGATAGCCTTCAATGAAGACTGAGTGCAAGGGGTGGTTCAAGCTGGAGGAGGTTCTTTGATGTTCTGGGGATGTTTTAATGAAGCGGAAATTGGTCCTTTTGAGGTTGAGGTGACAGTAAGTTTTCACCACATTGCCGTCATTTTGAGCTGCTGGACGACTAGGTTTTGCCGTTTGCCCATTATCTTACCAAGGAACATAACATTCCTATCCCTGTAAGATGACAGTTTGCATGTTCACAGGGGTGCAAATGTGACTGATTGGCTTGATGAACATTCAGGAACAGTTACACATCTGGACTGGCGCGCTAAATCTGCAGATGTCAATCCTATTGAAATCTGTAGAACTAAATGGAACAACGAGTAAGACGTTTGGGGCAAGACTGGCTTTGTCACTGACATTGATGTCATCTACATCCAGAAACTTGTCCAGTTAATGCTAAATCGAATCACAGCTGTTATTTGTCCTTGTGGAAGTATTCTACATTATTAGGTACGTTTCAGTCACAGGTGTATATACCATATGTGTATATACAGGTATGCGCCGTATATATGATCAACATCAGGTTGCATTGACGACAGAGGTCTTAAAATTGTTATAAATTTATAATATGAAATAGCAACTGTCTTTTAACTGTGGATATTCCAGCTTGAAACAACTGGTCACCTCAACAGTCTATCAACCCTGCAGATCCACGAGCGGGAGTTGGAGTTTTTGAACTGTGTTATTTACTTTTTTGTGCAAGTTACTCGTATTTGTGTGTATGACTTTCCACTACTTGTTTATAACAAGCTGTAAATGGCATTTATCAGTGTGTATGCCAGTTCTGTTGTAAGTAGTACTTCATTGTGTGCACCGTCACTACATGTATATTCTCTCTCATGTATAAATAGGTAAACTAGTTCGCTTTCACTTGTTGAGGCCACTTGCTGGTCTTTTGTGTTGTTCGTAATACTGCCCGTCAGTGCATTTATGGCTTCCGTCACACAAAAGTATCAGGTCCATCATACCATCCTCTTAAGCATTACGGCTTTCCCTTAGACAGGCTCTTAATATATTATTGTATTTGCTATAATTGTTGGGAATTTCTGTAAGGTTTATCAGGGCAGCGTGGTTATTCGGTGGGTAGCACTGTCGCCGCACAGCAAGAAGGTCCTGGGTTCGATCCCAGATGGAGCGGCTTGGGTCCTCTCTGTGTGGAGTCTGCATGTCCTCCCTGACTTTGCGTGGGTTTCCTCTGGGTTCCTCCCACAGTCCAAATACATGCTTTATGTTAATTGATTATGCTATATTGGCTCGATCTACTGTATCTCTGTTGCATGTATCTAATTTTGGAAGCAGTTTTCTTGTGGCAATAACCTTTATATAAATTACGGTAGCATAAAAAGACTACGTGACTATGATAATTTCCGGACAATGGCCATTTTGTCAAACATCCTGTTTCACAGCATGTAATGCGGACTTTATAACACACACACACACACACACACACACACACTTCTTGGGCCATGTTTTTACTGTTTGTAGTGGTAAGATTGAGAAATATAGGAATTAACAAGTAATGGAAAATAATTTGCAAAATTAAATGTTGGTTAAGACGGGAACAGAAGGGCTATTTAGGTGCAGTTGTGGGTGTACAACATGGGGGAATGACAGAGGTGCCTGCTGTGCTTGCTAAGAAGACACTGCCATATTGTAACTCTCTTTCTACCTCTAGTTAGTGACCTTTACAGCTTGCCAAACAAACTGCAGAGTCCACCTATCAGCATTATGGTTATTTGTGTCTTGCATTCCTAGACAAGGAAAGACATGTCTATAGATTATTCCACAATACACTCACTTAACTGGATTCCAGTCAAACAAGTTACATTTCCATATTATATTGCATCCTGATTAATATCTCAACTCGTTGTGTAGTATGACATTTGAGACATGACATCTCAACTATTCTAAAGTACATTTGAGTCGTTTGCTATCCAAAAAGGTCACTGCCGTTCTGTATGCCGTTATCAGCTCTTCCAGATTAGACAAGGTCTTCCAACTGTGTACTGCTGACCAGCACACTGCGCAGACTGTGTACACTGTGTCAAGACCACCTGATCGAGCATTTTTAGGTTTAACCAGGTCTGCTGTCACAACCGTCACGTTACTTCCTACCGCAGACTAATGAACCACTAAGGTGGTGTACCTGCTTTGCCTTTCACTGTTTAGTTGTGTAAAATTCTCAGATAGAAAGACCAGTCTTGTTGAAACTTGGATGAACTCTTACGCAGTTTACTCATGGCGCACTTCTTTTCACTTAAAATTAGGCTTATATATATGAAAGTGCTGTGGCAGAGTAACGGCTCGTTGACGGCAGTCTTTATCAGGTCTGGTCTGATCAACCTGGGTGAGAATTTGTGCATAGTTGGGGCTGGGTCACCAGCTTATGCTCTTGACAGCCAGTAACGTAAGCCTTCGCCAGGTTGTCAGTTACTGGCCAGATTTGGATATCAAATTGTATTGGGTTTGGTTCAGTCTTACTTATTGATCAGCATACTCACAGATTTGGAGATGATTTCTCCAAGGCCCTTTCATTCTCTAACTAAATTGTACACCCAGATAGTAGAAAGGGCTGAAACAGACAGAATTGGCTCATGCTGTTGAGGTCACAAGAGATGTAACCAGCTATTAGAGATGAAATAAGGCATATGCATCAATAATCTGGGGAGCTTTTAAGAAACATTGAAAACGTGCATCATTCCAATGGGAAGTGTGGTACTGCAGTTGTGAAGAGGAACAATTTGAGCTGATGCTGTAGGAGTTTTCCCTCTCTGAGCCTGGTACGAGTGTAATAATTATTCATAATAACAACAAAAACCACAATGTTTGGTTGTCTTGTTTACCAGATTCTTTTATAATGAATAATATGCCTGAGGACTTGGATATTGTGATTAAGCATGGTAAATCATGACAGCATGTTGTACTGGGAGGATCAACAGGTTCAGATTAGACTTTGGAATTAATTGATTGATCTTTAGTAACCACCTTGTCCTAATTAGTCTGGGTTCAATCTTGAGCTTATCTTGGGTATACTGGGTGCAAGTCAAAATACACCCTGGGCGGGACATCGTTGTGGGGTGACTCACTTATTGTTTTCTGACCTACACATCTGGGGGGAATTTAAAGAATTCAGTGCTCTGTATAGGAGTGTAGAGCATCAAAACACAAATCCTAGTGTGCATGAATTGCAAGTCTAGTTAGAAAGTGGGAACCTCTCTGTACTGTTGTGCTAAATTACATTTACATGTACAGTACTGTGCACATGTTTGCGGCCGACATTAGACTGTACTAAAGATTAGATTGGCCACCATTTTCTTTGTGGCCAATCAGAAAAAGAGATTCTATAGGCTACAGTGACAGGTATGTAATGTGAACTTGAGCAATAGCTTCATCAAAATGTCAAATTGACCCTTCTATAGTCTGAAGAAGCCTGATTAGGAATGGTCTTTTTGTAAGAGTAGCAGCCAAATATCCACCTTTTCAGAAGGGTAACAAGGTAAAAAAGGCTGAGATATGCTAAAGCTTTCAAAGATAAGAATGAAGATCAGTGGAAAAGTGTTATGTAGTGACGAATGAAGGTTTGAAATTAAAAAAATTTTTGTTGTCCATTTGTTGAGAATATGTTATATATGGTCCTTATACCATTGCTAAAACAACAACTCTAATGGCGGCCTAAGACCTTTGCACAGTATTGTAGGTTGTTCTTACAGTGGTGCTTGAAAGTTTGTGAACCCTTTAGAATTTTCTATATTTCTGCGTAAATATGACCTAAAACATCATCAGAAGTCCTAAAAGTAGATAAAGAGAACCCAGTTAAACAAATGAGACAAAAATATTATACTTACCATATTTTTCGGGCTATAAAGCGCACCGGGTTATAAGGCGCAATATCAATGATCGGCTGCTAACGGGTCTATTTTCATACATAAAGCGCACCGGGTTATAAGGCGCATTAAATTAAACAAAACTCTTAAGTTCCCTCGGAAACTCAGTTTGGTCTTCTTTACCTGGCGCAGGGCGTCTTCTTGCTTCCTTCACTTCCGTGATTCGTTAATGTTGAATTCTCTCGCAGCTGCTCTATGTCCATGTTGTGACTGATAGCGTTGAGTTTGAAATCCGTTTCGAAAATGAATGAATGCACCTGACTACGGTGGCCGTAAGCTTCATAACCTACCAAGGCCGTGCTAAAACATTTTGACAGATTTATGAGCGCCGTGTACCATCTACAATCGGTTCTAGGTCAGAAAGCTTAACCAGAATTAATTCATACATTAGGTGCACCGCATTTTAAGGCGCACTGTAGATTTTTGAGAAAATTAAAGGATTTTAAGTGCGCCTTATGGTCCGAAAAATACGGTAGTCATTTATTTATTGAGGAAAATGATCCAATATTACATATTAGTGAGTGGCAAAAGTATGTGAACCTTTGCTTTCAGTATCTGGTGTGACCCCCCTGTGCAGCAATAACTGCAACTAAACGTTTCCTGTAACTGTTGATCAGTCCTGCACACCAGCTTGGAGGAATTTTAGCCCATTCCTCCGTACAGAACAGCTTCAGCTCTGGGATGTTGGTGGGTTTCCTCACATTAACACATTCCCACACATTAACTGCTCGCTTCAGGTCCTTCCACAACATTTCGATTGGATTAAGGTCAGGATTTTGACTTGGCCATTCCAAAACATTAACCTTTATTATTCTTTAACCATTCTTTGGTAGAACGACTTGTGTGCTTTGGGTCGTTGTCTTGCTGCATGACCCACCTTCTCTTGAGATTCAGTTCATGGACAGATGTCCTTACATTTTCCTTTAGAATTCTCTGATATAATTCAGAATTCATGTTTCCATCAATGATGGCAAATCGTCCTGGCCCAGATGCAGCAAAACGGGCCCAAACCATGGTACTACCACCACCATGTTTCCTAAGATGGGTTAAGTTTCTTATGCTGGAATGCAGTGTTTTCCTTTCTCTAAGCATAATGCTTTTTCTTTTAAACCAAAAAGTTCTATTTTGGTCTCATCAGTCCACAAAACATTCTTCCAATAGCCTTCTGGCTTGTCCACGGGATCTTTAGCAAACTGCAGACGAGCAGCAATGTTCTTTTTGGAGAGCAGTGGCTTTCTCCTTGCAACCCTGCCATGCACACCATTGTTGTTCAGTGTTCTTCTGATGGTGGACTCATGAACATTAACATTAGCCAATGTGAGAGAGGCCTTCAGTTGCTTAGAAGTTACCCTGGGGTCCTTTGTGACCTCGCCAACTATTACACGTTTTGCTTTTGGAGTGATCTTTGTTGGTCGACCACTCCTGGGGAGGGTAACAATGGTCTTGAATTTCCTCCATTTGTACACAATCTGTCTGACTGTGGATTGGTGGAGTCCAAACTTTTTAGAGATGGTTTTATAACCTTTTACAGCCTGATGAGCATCAACAACTTTTTTTCCGAGGTGCTCAGAAATCTCCTTTGTTCGTGCCATGATACACTTCCACAAATGTGCTGTGAAGAGCAGACTTTGATAGATCCCTGTTCTTTAAATAAAACAGGTTGTCCACTCACCTGATTGTCATCCCCTTGATTGAAAACACCTGACTCTAATTTCACTAATTTCACTTTCAAATTAATTGCTAATCCTAGAGGTTCACATACTGTTGCCATTCACTAATATGTAATATTGGATCATTTCACTCAATAAATAAATGACCAAGTATAATATTTTTGTCTTATTTGCTTAACTGTGTTCTCTTTATCTACTTTTAGGCCTTATGTGGAAATCTGATGATGTTTTAAGTCATATTTATACAGAAATATAGAAAATTCTTAAGGGTTCACAAAGTTTCAAGCACCTTTGTAAATGGTTAGTATGTTTTGCTTTAAATTCATTTACTGCATTCCTTCGTAACAGAACATGTTCAACAGAACATGAGTTCTCTTCGCCCATACAGTGACAGCAACACAGTACCACTACAAAAACAGAATAGAACTGTACCATTTTCAGTACCACATCTCAGTGATGTCCTGGATCAGGTGACATGGGAGAGAGATTAGCGGAATTGTGAGCTCTGCTGCCCTCTACCGATAAGGTTGAAGAACGACACCTAATCTTAATAGAGATTGCTTCCTTAACATGCGAAGCTTAAATGTGTGTGCATTAAAACATTCTATTCGTGTGCTGAATATGATTACAAATGTAGACGCTATTTAAGGTGCTTGTGTATAGCAGAGGCAGTTTGGTAGCCTACCATCGTGGTGACTCTGAATCCAAGCAATCCATACTGCCCTTGCCATGAACTGGTGTCCCAACTAGGGCATGCTTACCATGGGAAAGGTGCCAGCAAAACTGACCAGGAGAAAATGGGAAAGAAACATTATCAAACCTATCGTACGTTCTGCAGGAGATATCTTGGGTTGTTCTTGCTCAGCATCCAAATCCTGTACTTCAGGCCTGTTTTCAGAGCGCTAAAAATAATCAGCATCTGCAGAAAGGGACGTCCCTGTAAACTGGGGGGGACTTGAGGGTACTGAGGGTGGCTTTTTGGAAATGGTTGTTTACATGGTACTACAATGAAGTCAAACAACTGTTCTGATCTCTTGTGCAAAAAAACAGAGAACCCAGTGCTGATTTACATGCAGATCCACATTATTACAACTCCATCAAGATATTTTGTGGTTTCTTGTCTAATGAGTTGTAAGTATGTTTCTGTGTGTTGTATTGTATAGTGGCGATCCACGACTATTACACCTAGGTCTTCAGTTTGGGTGATAAATGTCCATTTGCATAAATAAATTGATTGTGTCTAAGGGCATACAATTTAAATAATTCATGTTGAACCTATCCAGTAGTTTTGCTTTTTTAAATTATAAGGACCAGTGCAAAGTCTATCAACATCTGGAATAGAAATTTAAAAAATCACATGTATACATATATTGTGTTTAGCAAAGCTATATGTACACTGTAATACACCTTTCAGCCGTATGTACATTTAAATACTTTTTAGAGTTTTTTTAAATATAAAGTCACAAGCAATAGCAGTCCCCCAAACCTTTTGTTTCATTTCCAATTCAGTACTTGTCATTTGCCTCTTGCTGCTGCTTTCACTAGCACTGGTTTTGCTGCATTTGGAAGCCACAGTGCACTAATATATCTAAAGAAAAGTATTTTCTAAAGAAAATTCAACAGAGACAATGTTACAACGCTTGAGATGCAACATGTCAATACACATACTACTGTGTGTGTATTATAGGGCATGTACACTGTATATATTGAGATATGAGAGATGAAGTCTGTTATAACCTTCTGGGCACATAGACGTGTATGCAGTCAGACATTGTCCAAGCAAACATTATGCAGTGCTTATCTGTAGTAATATTCAACATCACCACACACACACACACACACACACACACACACACACACAATTTTTGCCCTATTCTAGCAAGAAGAAGAGAAACATCAAAAAGCCAATGAAATTGGAAGTAGAAAACAATTTCATTTAAATATGACCCAAACAAATTAAACATCAATTATTACATTTAAATGAAGTTGTTGGAACAAACAAACCAACACTGCAATTATTAACATTTTGCTTTAATCCGCATCAGCCTTATGACAAGAAAGAAGCAACTTAAAAGAAGTCTTGTTTTCACTTATGATGCCATTTGACAAAAGAGTTTAGAGTCAAATGAGACCAAGATGGATCTTTTTAGACAGTAATTAAAGCACTATGTTTGGCAGAAGCACTAACATAGTTAACGTGGTGGTTGCAACATTATTTTGGTGGTGTGTTTTACTTCAGAATGGACAGGGCAGTTGATCAGGATTGAAGGGGAAATCGATGGACACACATTTTTCTGAAAAACTAGCCCTCTGCTAAACAGATGAAGATGGCTGGTGGTTCACATTCAAGCACAATAACTCTAAAATATAGGAAGTTGAATATCCTTGAGTGGACACTTCAGAGCTTTGCTCTAAATCTGAAAATGACCTTGAGGGCAGTACATTGCCTCTCAAAATCTAATTTGACTGAACGTTAAAAATTCTGCATAGTAGAATAGACAAATATTCCCTAATCTAGGTGTGTGAAGCTAATAGGGACATATCCAAACAGACTGATGGCTATAATTAAAGCAGAATGTGGCTCTATGAAGTCTTGAATCAGGTGCTTATCATTTTCCAACCCTGTTATACTAGTGTATCACTTTTACATAGGTTTTGTAACAATTACCTTTTACCTTTTACTTGAATATGTAAGGTAAAAAATATTTTTAATTAAATAAAATGTCCGTTTTACAGGGGTATGATGATTTTCTAAAGGAACTAAATATGATGTGAGAACTGATGAACACTGTAGTTGCTGGTTATGTCATGTGTCAGCATTTGACGTGTAGTTTGTCACTTTTTTTTATTGAAAACGTTTACATTTTTTATACAGTGTTAACTAATCTATCTTGAAAAGTGCTTTGTATCTTATATAGTATTAGCCTTATGCAGGGACCATATCTTTTGTCTTAACTGTTTAACCATTTCCATTGCTCTGTGCAAACCCTTTCACTTAATTTTTTCCAATGTGACACACCCACAAATAAAATGATTAATAAAAATGTTTCTTTGTGCGTTCCAGGTGGATAATGCAAAAGTGCTACACTATGTTGGTGCCGGTGTGGCTTTCCCCACCAGCATGCTGTATGTGAGTGTGCAGTCTGCACTTACTTATAAACTGGCTAAGACTCAGGGAGAGTACAGCATGGGCCATCTACGCCTCATCATGACCCTGCTGGCCTTTGTAGCCCTGGTGCTCAGTATCCTTCTATGAAATGTAGCTGTCTGTGTGCTGGAGTAACTCATGATTTTTTGCTTTGCTTGTAGGAATGCTCATTTGTGAAGTGCAGTAACGTACACTCCTTAACTCGGCTGTTTCCCAGGTGGAGTCTTTTTTGTCCAGGAAAGTTTTGTTCTGCAGCATGCCTCAGCCATCTTTGAGTGGCTCTTCTGTGTCATCATCATGCTGTTTTATGGTTCATTTGCCTTTGAGTTTGCTGGCATCTCCAGAAACACCATGATGGTTCTAGCCAGAGGAGGTGCTCTTAGCAGCACCAGCCAAGACCACAAAATGGAGTCCCTCGGTGGAGTAGGTCAGCACCAACCAGAGGGCATGTCCATGATTTAAAGCCCCTGGATGAAGAGAGGCAGTCCGTTCAGGACTTTCTCAGTCTATAAATCTTTCTTAAAACGGACTGACTCAAGACAGCAGGGTGCAGAAGAAGACACTATAGCAACAGGAGAAAGCTCCTACTTCAGCTCCTGTTTTTATCTGACTTTTTGCCAAAGACTCATGCATGTTTTGCACATTGTTGAGAGGCCAAATCATTGTCTGGGCGTCAGTGTCTGATGCATTGATTCTCAGCCTGCGGTCAGTGGGCCTTTTGTGGTTTGCAATGCACAGAAGAGCAGCCCACAGTTCTGTACTGAAGCAACATTATTGCTATTTAATAATAGTTGACTAATGTGTGTTTGTAGCCAGGAGGGTCTGCTTATGGCCACTGTTGCAGCCCACCTGATTAAAAGGTTGAGAATGACTGCTCTTAAGACCTGTAAACCAAGGGGCTGTAATGCTCACAGAATCAGTTGTCTTTACTGTATGGACTAGAGATTGTGTGTTGTACTCTTTGTAACTGTTCATGCTGTAAGTATTGTGAAGATGTGTTATAATGTAATGAAGTTAGCAATCAACCACACACACATTCCTACCAGTTAGGTTGGTTTTTGATACGTTGTTGTGTCAGTTCTAGACATGTCAGAGCATTTACTCCAAGACCAGAAATGTTTAACCAACGCAAAAATATGCACTTTCTCTTTGCTTTTTATATTTAACCAGAGCTGTTGAAGTCATATTGCCTATATCTGTGTCTGTTGAATTACCTCTGAAAACAGGTTTTTGATGTTCTGCCTTCTTGCTGCATCATTACCATTGTGCCTTATGAAACAGGGCCCAAAATGCTTAATGGACACCAACCTTAACAGCTCTCCGTGTGTTGGTCATTATACCGCCACAGATGCTGTCCAGTATTTCAAAGTTGTTCTTAGGTTTGCTGAAACCTTTTGTATGCAAGGATGGTCAGAGAGGCCAAGTTCATTTAATGAACAGTATTGCCATATTGTTATGTAGTTTGTGTTGATTCTTTCTCTCTGTAGCAGCTAGTTTAGTAAGAGGTGAGAATTGGGCTGTTCTTAAGAGAAAACAACGATACATCATAAACAATATATAATATCAAGTAGCTAATAATACACAGCGCTACCCTTTACATAAAGAACAGACTTAATCCTATTTGGAATGCTGTCATACAAGCTGTGTAGGGTTTTGGTGGTTTGTTCAACCATTAGTTAGGAAGAAAAGGGATAAAGGAGATGGACAGATACAATATGTCGTTCTTGATTTGGTGCTTCAGTCTGGTGATATGGGAGGCCATACAGCAGTATGCATGTAATTAGCATTATCAAGCTAAAATATTGGAATTTAATTAGGAAAGACGTTGACACTCTTTTTGTTGTTGTTGGATATTATGTGAGCTTAATGATTTCCACAGGATAGTGCCCATGTCATCATGGTTCACTCTGCATGCGTAACAGTTGTCAGCAACTCCGTTGGCTTTCTCCAAACATAAATTTGTCCAGATGCAGGGACTCGTCCTGACATATTTGCTTGTACTGTGTAGTTTTGGTTGCAACTGGGTGAAAGAGGTGCTTGTGCTGCTCGGTGGTTATTTTGAAATCTCACGTCAGTGTTATTGAAGCGCTTTTATCGCTGATTCATGCTGTTACTTGGCAGTTGTCTAATGGACTTCAAATATGGTTGTAATTGTAAGGCTGTGTGGTTGTGCATTTATTTAATACTGCAGTTTTTGGAGTGAAATGGTGGCTTCTACTTGCCACATATAATTCCTGAATTCCTGCTATAATGTGGGATATTTTTAATCTCCTAACCCTTTTTCCAAACCACTAACCTTTTATAATGAATTGTGAGCAGGAAAATATTGGAAGTAGAACTCCTTGGCAGTGGATTTCTATCCCGACCTATATCCTCCATGTTTGTGTTTTTCAGTGGTTAATTATGAAGTAATTGTTTAGACTTGAGTCCCCTGTGCCAAAATATTATGCTGACATAATTGAAAGAATGTGGGTTTGTGAATATATAAGGATACACAGGAATATAATGTATATTAAGCAGGTAGGGATTTTCCCATAGAAAATAATGGACATTGGGCGCCCATTGTCTGAATATTTATTTGAACCATTTCATGAAACAAGGTACATTCATATAACAGAGTGTGATTGTATCTTGTGAACATTCACTGTTTTTCCAGTCTGGCATTTTTGTTTAATTAGTTTGCCACGTTTTGATTTCCACACCTCGTATTTTCTCACTGACAATTGATTACAACCTGAAAGCTTCAAGAATCCTTGTTTGAGAGTTTGCAAATGCATACTGATTGTCATTTTACAAAATTTGGGTCATTCTTTGACAGGGTAGCTTGCAGCAGGACTGAAAAAGCTATGTTTCAGATGCACTCTTTCTTGCGCTTTGTTACACTCTTTTACATTGGTAGCTGATTTAAGTGACCTTATATAGAAAGAAAACCTGGAACTATATTCTTAAAATATATTCATAGTTTATCCATAATGTGTTTCGGATTATCAGAATATATGTTTATCAGCAATGCTAAGTTTGGCATGTTGTATTTTTTAATTTACATAATTGCTTGTTTCACTTGCTGCAGACTCTAGTCAACATCTCAGGAAACTCTGTTACACCAGCATATAGATACTGCTCTTGATTATTTGTTTTGGTATAATAATAGGTCATATTTGTAACTATAATCGATTGAGTTTTAATTGATTGAATCTGTTTATTGAGTGAATGTTTTGCAGCAAAAGTGCCATTTCGTGAGCTCTAGATATTGCATCTAATTTTCAAAATGCTAAGACTTGAGCATGTTCCATGGGCTTAAAAACTTAGCTTTAAAACTGCAATATCTCAGAGATAATTATTGCTAAAGATTGATCCTTCCAGCATGAAGGATGCAGGATCAACCTTTACCTAGATTTACCAAATGATATTTTTTTGAAGATATGACTGGCTACTGGTTAACCTGGTCCACTTCAGAGGTATTGCTTAAATCCAGTCATTCCAAGAGTGAGCAAAGTGTGAATACAGATTGAAGATCCAGTAACATGACAGTGGGTACAACATGTATAACCTCAGTGTGTATTTGCATACACGCAAAAATGAAAAATAATAGGTGGAATAATTATGCTGTCTAGCAAAAAGCACCTTACAGTGCCTTTTTTTCATTATACCAAATGCATAAATCAAAGATATGTTTTAATGTACTGTATATTTGCCTTAAGATGTAAAAAAAAATAAAGCAAATTTAAACAAGTGCTGATTTCAGTCCAGCTTAATTGTTGTTTGCGTAATTGTAAACCCATTAATATTTTCAACACAATCAGTATTATTTTAGCTGCATGATGTTACACTAGGACTTTTCCCAAGCTTAGAATCAAAATTCTACTTTCCAGTTTCTCTTATAAGTGAATACGTTCTTTTCAGGTCTGGTTTCTTTGCTGATTCTGTCAATTTTGGTTTTCTTATTCACAGAGGGATTCATTGGTTAATGTGCTTTATCGATGTAATTGGGTGGATCACAAGAACACCAAACTTTAGGGAAGGCCTGTGTTCAGAAGATCATTCAACCACATACAGCGTCGATAAATCATAGTTCATTTGATATTTGATAGTCTCTTTTGTCTGCTATGTATTTCCCTAAGATTAATGGTCAGTGTAATTTTTGCTTCATTAATCTGTTCAGTCCTGAATTCATTTTAAAAAATCAAAAACTATTTCAGCAACAATTCAGTGGAGACACCTAGTGAACAACTCGCAGTAAACAAGAATGTAAGTAAGCTATTACCTTGAATTTGATATAAAAATATTTAAATCACATAAAGCAGGTTTTTGTGACAATACATTTTGACTCCATTAGGCATCAACAGAACTGGGAGGCTTAAAAAAGATTTGACACACAAGTGGCTGTAGAAGTTCATGCTGTAAATACTTAATAGGTTCTGTGCATGACCTTTTTTGTGGTTATCACATGTAATGTGATATATTAATGTTCAACTGTTTCTGAGATAGAGATATATATATATATATATATATATAATATATATATATATATATATAATATATATATATATAGATTATATATATATATATATATATATATATACACACACACACACACAACACACCACACAACACACACACAGCTCAGCTCCAGCCCCATCATACCCGGGCCACTTAATGTCGATGTGCATACTTCACATTTTATTCGAACTTTGACTCCATGACTTTAGTTTTGCTCTTAGATTTATTAACCACGCCGCCCAAGGAGGTTGGGTCCCTTTTTGAGTCTTGGTCCTCCCAAGGTTTCTTCCTACAACTAGGGAGTTTTTCCTTGCCACTGTCGCCCTAGGCTTGCTCAATTTGGGATTGGACGTAGTTATTAGGAGATAATCTAAACTTGTAAAGTTGCTTTGAGACAATGCTCTATTGTAAAAGCGCTATATAAATAAATCTGATGGAATTGAACTAACACACACACGCACGGTGGGCAAAAAAGTATTTTTAATCCAGCACGTGATTGTTGCAAGTTCTTCCTACTTTGAAAGAAGAGAGAGGTCTGTAAATTTTCCATCATAGGTACACTTTCAACTATGAGAGAGACAGTGAGGGGAAAAAAATCCAGGAAAATCACATTGTAAGATTTTTAAAGAATTTTTTAATTGTAAATCCATGGTGGGAAAATAAGTATTTGGTCACCTACAAACAAGCAAGATTTCTGGCTCTCGCAGACCTGTAACTTCTTAAGAAGCTCTTCTGTCTCCACTCGTTACCGTAATTAATGGCACCTGTTTGACCTCGTTAATCTGTATTAAAAGACAACTGTGCAACAGATTGAATCTACAATAGGCAAGCAGACCATTGATAATGTCCCTTGATCTGGGGCTCCAAGCAAGATCTCATCCCGTGGGGGGGGTTCAAAAAATGATTCATGAGAACCGACTGTGCAAAAATCCCAGAACTACACAGAGGAAACCTTGATGAATGACCTGAAGCGAGAGCTGGGACCAAAGTAACAAAGGCTACATCAGTAAAACACTACGCTGAGACGGGACTCAGATCCTGCAGTGCCGTCGTGCCCTCCTGCTTAAGCCAGTACATGTCCAGGCCTGTCTGAATTTGCCAGAGAGGGGCATATGGATGATCCAGAGAGAATTGGAGAGAAGAGAATATCATGTGGTTCAGCTGAAACCAAAATAGAACTTTTTTGTAAAAACTCAACTCCTCATGTTTGGAGAAAGAAGAATGCTGAGTTGTAACCCAAGAACACCATACCTACTGTGAAGCATGGGGGTGGAAACCTCATGCTTTCGGGCTGGTTTCTGCAAAGGGGACAGGGCGACCGATCCGTGTTAAGGGAAGAATGAACGAGGCCATGTATCGTGAGATTTTAAGCCAAAACCTCCTTCCATCTGTAAGAGCATTGAAGATGGAACGTGGCTGGTTCTTCTAGCATGACAATGATCCCAAACACACCCCTCGGGCAACGAAGGAGTGGCTCCGTAAAAAGCATTTCAAGGTCCTGGAGTGGCCTAGCCAGTCTCCAGACCTCAACCCCATAGAAAATTTGTGGAGGGAGTTGAAAGTCCGTGTTGTCTAGCGACAGCCCCAAAACATCACTTCTCCAGAGGAGATCTGCATGGAGGAATGGGCCAAAACATCAGCTACAGTGTGTGCAAACCTGCTGAAGACTTACAGGAAACGTTGCCAACAAGGGTTGTTACAAAGTATTGAGTTAAACTGTTACTGTTGAGTTGTTATTGACCAAATACTTATTTTCCAGCATAATTTACAATTAAATTCTTTAAAAATCCTTCAATGTGATTTCCTGGATATTTTTTTCTCATTCTGTGTCTCATAGTTGAAGTGTACCTATGATGAAAATTACAGACCTCTATCATATTTCTAAGTAGGATAATTTGCACAATCTGTGTGTGTGTGTGTGTGTGTGTGTGTGTGTGTGTGTGTGTGTGTGTGTGTGTGTGTGTGTGTGTGTGTGTGTGTGTGTGTGTGTGTGTGTATCCCACACAGTGGTACCTCGTCGTTAATTCATTCCAGAAGGCTTGTCGAGTATTGAAAACGACGAGTACCGAGCAAGTTTATCCCATAAGGAATGATTTAAATTGAATATATCTGGTCTTGAACCTCAGAAAATCCACACTGTATAAGCATTATATGCATTAATGGAGTTGTACTGTACAGATCCTCCCTGATTTACGAAGAGGATATGTTCTGCCAAATCCATCATAAATTAAATATCTCATGAATATACAGTGGTATGAAAAAGTTTGGGCACCCCTGATAATTTTCATGATTTTAGTTTATAAATCATTGGTTGTCCAGATCAGCAACTTGAGTTAAATATATCATATAGCAGATGAACACAGTGATATTTGAGAAGTGAAATGAAGTTTATAGGATTTACAGAAAGTGTGCAGCAATTATTCAAACAAAATTAGGCAGGTGCATAAATTTGGGCACCCCAACAGAAAAATGACATCAATATTTAGTAGATTCTCCTTTTGTAGAAATAACAGCCGATAAACGCTTCCTACTGCCACCAAATTTTACTGTGGGTAGCAAGTGTTTGTCTTGGGATGCTGTGTTCTTTTTCTGCTCTTTGTTATGTCCAAAATAACTCAATTGTAGTTCATCAGTACACAGCACTTTATTCCAAAATGAAGCTGGATTGTCCAAATGTGCTGTAGCACACCTCAAAGTGACTCTGTTTGTGGGCGTGGTCTGCAGAAAAGGCCCTTCTTCTGCATTTACTCTCCCATACAGCCTCTTCCTGTGTGCAAACGGGCACTGTATAGTTGAACGATGAAACAGTGACACCAATCTGCAGCAAGATGAGGTTGTAGGTTCTTTGGAGGTGGTCTGTGGCTTGACTATGGGACTGTTCTACCATTACCTTCGCCTCTGCCTATCTGAGGGGGTTTTTTTTCTTGGTCTGCCACTTCGGGAGTTCCTTAACTAGAACTGGTGCCTGTGGTCTTCCATTTCCATCCACTATGTTCCTCACAGTGGAAAACTGACAGCTGAAATTCTGAGAGACGAGAGCTTTCCCTTCCCTGAACCACGATGTTGTTGAAACAACCTTTGTTTCAGAGGCCGTATTTTGAGAGAGTTGTTTTGAGGCTCCCCATGTTGCCACTCTTCTAGAAAGAGAGATGCATGCAAAGAGGAGAAAAACTTCCAATATTGGCCACCTTAACACCCTTTCTCATACAGTGTGGATTCGACCACTGTGTATTGTATGTAGATCAAGGGTCAATGAGCTTACAAAACCAAATTTTGTCTTCCAATAATTAGTGCTAAAGGTATTCAAATGACTAAAGGGTGCCACAATTTATGCCTGCCTAATTTTGTTTGAATAATTACTGCACACTTTCTGTAAAACCTATAAACTTAATTTCACTTCTCAAATATCACGGTGTTCATCTGCTATATGATATATTTACCTGAAATTGCTGAGCTGGACAACCAATGATTTATAAAGAAAAATCATGAAAATTATCAGGGGTGCCCAAACTTTTTCATACGACTGTATTATGAACTGAGATGTTTAACATAGTCTGTGCTGTATCATATCAGAACCTACCTTATGTTTAAAACACTTACATTAACATAGAGTTGGCCAACATCTTCAGCACAAAGTTTATTTTGTAATAAAGTGTTGAAAAACCTCATGTAGTTTTGTGAGAAATGGATTGAAAGCAAAAAGTAACAGCAATAAACTTACTCTATTGGTGAACTCCAATAGATGCTAGCATAGCTGCTAAGCTAACTGTAGCCTGTGTTCTGGACGATTCAGTTCCTGTTTTCCTCTTATAACTAACCTTTTTAGAATCCATGGATATGTATTTGCACTAACAATACAGTACTGTAGATGTAAAAAGTAACGAAGAACATGACAAACATAGCAGAGGTCTTCTCTGAGCAAGGGCTATTATGAATATGAATCACTGTGTACTGAATCGTGATCATGAATCAAGTTTCAGCTGAAACGAGCAGTGTGGCTCCACTCATCATACAAGTTTAAGCAAGTGCACCGAGTACCGAGCAAATGACAAAAACCCGAGACAAAATACCACTGTATACACACTATACACAGCCAAAAGTTCAACATTCACCCAAAAATGTGTAAAGTTGAAAATTTGTTAGAAACATATGCCTTTGTAACTACGAAAGCCACAAATTTTTGCACCCATATAATTATTTACATCTTATATATTTGCATTTCTAATTGTGGTGATGTCACTCGTTCAGACTAAGTCTCTTTGAGACCTGATTTTGCAGGTGCATCTCAGCCATAGCTGAGAAAGTACAAAATGTTCTTTGGCCTTGGATGTGTTCACCAGTTTTGCGAAGTGTGGGTATGTGTGTGCGTGAGATTTGTTGTACAGAGGCATGCTGTAAACTTCAGTAACTTGGGTTATTTCACTTGTTCATGTGTATAATTAGTATCTGGTACTTAATCATTTGTAATTTGATTAATAAGCATATTTATTCCAAGGGATCCTTTTATTCTCTAAGTGCATATGATGAATGACTATATGTTTTTGACGTTGTAGTGTTGGTTTGAAGCTTTTTCATGGTCACAGAGATTAATCATGATCTGGATTTAATATAATGATGTAAGAATTTAATACAATTTATATGTAGAAGTTAGAGATTTGATGCTGAAACTAAAAACTGAGATAAAGTTCAGTTGCCAGGTCAGGATGACCTGAGGCCAGATAAGGGTGGCACCAGGGCAGCAGGTGTTCTAAACGTTGGAAAACAATGATGACATAATGTCTGAACCTAACCTACTGAGCAGTATATAAGGAACGTGAGAACTGTTGATCTTAGGCTTCTCCGCACTGCTGCTGCGGTGTGTGGTTGTCCTTTATTGCTTGCAATAAAATTGTCTGCTTCTCCACTGAAACTTTAATTCGGCTTGAGTGTGATTTTTGATTAAATGAGCAGAATGTATTCTGTCAAAAAACCACGAAAGTATTAAATGAAGTTTATACTCCATTTTGTACAAGAGCCTTCACTCTTCTGAGAAGCATGACTGTGAGGTCAGGCACTGATTTTGTACAATGCACTCCAAAGGTAAGCCAGCCAATTTCTCCATAAGGGTTAGTTAAATATTTCTTTATGGGCTTTGTTTCAGCAGGACAGAGAAGACAGTTGACAAGCTGACTTGTTGGGGAGCCGAATGCTTATGAAAGTGTCATATTGAGAATCACCGAGGTGTTCAGAACAACCTATTATACTGTCACTGTTTACCTATGCAGATTCCATGCCTGTATGGAATCTGCATAGGTAAACACTGACAGTTCTATTTCAATAAATACAAGAACAAATAGAAGTTTCTTAAATTTGTTTATTATTTATAATTATTCACAATTATTTACAAAGGCAAAATTACAAAGCTTCACAAAATTCACAGTTGGACAGAATTTGTCTAATAAGAACAAGGCACTTATAGTGGATGTTTAAATATGTAGCACCTTTTGTAGAATTCTTGGATATTCATCATCCCTTAATTGTACATCTGAGTTTAGCTGACCGATTGTGGCCTATTGTGAATTGTTCTTATACCATAGTGGATCTGTACATGTAAACAGGCAGGCATTATTCAACTATCTAGAGTGTATAACACTTAAAATCTAAATGCACAGTTTGTGGTGATATAGTTTAAAGACAACTTGGTTCCAATGTGGTCCATCAGTTCATGCCTATAATTAAAAAGAAAGGAAAACACTAGAAGAGTGTCAGTTTATAAACATGTCTGGTTCAATATGGACAAAGTACTGTAATGCAGTTAGGGACACCAAAATGGCAAAATGACAAATTTTAATTTTGGAATTTTATATTTGGAAACTGCCTTTATTTATGGTGCCCATAATATCTGTAATACTGTATTATGACCTAATTTGCAATGCTCATTGACAAATGGTTACTTTCTGTGATGTCACTATTGCAAAGTGGAATACTACAATAATGATTATAACATGATTAATTACGCAGCTTTCTGATAGCAGAGGTAATTTATGTAGTGATGAATAAAGAACGTGACAGCAGCTATAAGGTCATACAATAAAAGTAGTATAAGACCCTTGATTGAAGGAATAACAAATCACTAATTTGTGGCAAATTTGTACAAGGGTATGATGAACATCTTCTCAATCAAGTCCTTTATTTAAAAATAGACCATTAAAAACTTTAAAAAAATTAACTGACCTTGTGCTGGAATGCATAGCACATAGTAGTAGCTTCTGCAGTAGTTAAGACTTAACACACAATCTGGCATTACATTTAATATTCAAAATGTAGTAAGGATATGTGCATTTAAGATGTGCCTGAGACTTTGTATTTGAGATGGCATTCAGTTGTGCACATGTGAAAAGATGAAAAACTGTTTCTGTTATGCTGTTTCTTTATGGAAGCTCCTTTCAAGGCTTGTTTAAAACTTCAGGATCTTGGGCACCTCCCAAGGAAATTCTGGTCTGCCAAAGTGTCCATAGCAGGCCGTGCTTTGATAGATTGGTCTCTTCAGGTTCAGGTCTCTGTTAATAGGAATAAATTAATTAATGCTTAACATTTCTAACATTATATACAGAGCATATTCACACAATAGGCACTTTATAAGGAACACTATACTAGTACTGGGTAAGACCTTTCTATGCTCTCAAAACATCCTCAGTTGGTTGGATGCCACAAGATGTTGGATACATTCTTTTGAGATTTTGCTTCATGTTGCTGCGATTATTATGCAATTCCTGCAGACTTTCCATGGGTTTATTCATGCTGCAAACTTCTGATTCTTCCACATCCCAAAGGTTCTATTGGATTCTGATTCAGTGACAGGGAAGCCCACTAAAGAACACTGAACTCAGTGTCAGTGAGTTAATGAACTGAAGCCAGTTTGAGTTGACTTTGCTTTATAACATGGTTCATTATCCTGCTGGAAGTAGCCATTAGAAGACAACTAAATTGTGGCTATAAAAGGATGCAGAGTTTAGCAAAAATATTCAAATAGGATGTGGCATTCAAGAAATTATTAATTGGTATTAACTGTCTCAGACCATGCCAATAAAACAGTTTCCCCACCATTACACCACATTCACCAGCATGGACTGTTGACACAAGGCAGGTTGGGTCCTTGGATTCATGCTGTTGGTGCTAAATTCTGACCACCATCTGTGTGCCTCAGCAGAAATCTGGATTCATCTGACCAGGCTACGTTTTTCTGTCTTCACCTGTCTTGTTTTTGTGAGCTTGCGCATACTGCAGCCTCAGCTGTGTCTGTTCTTGGCTGACAAAAATGGAACCCGATGTAGTCTTCTGCTGTTGTAGCACACCTGCCTCAAGGTTTGATATACAATACATGCATTCTGAGATTTTCTGCTCACAAAAATTGTACAGAGTTGTTTTCTGAGTTACTGTAGTCTTGCACCATTCTGAGTAAACTCACTCCAAGACCAAAGCGTGTAATAGCTGGCGAGGTCACAAAGGACCCCAGGGTAACTCACATTGGCTAACGTTAATGTTCATGAGTCCACCATCAGAAGAACACTGAACAACAATGGTGTGCATGGCAGGGTTGCTCTCTAAAAAGAACATTGCTACTTGTCTGCAGTTTGATAAAGATCACGTGGACAAGCCAGAAGGCTATTGAATAAATGACCAAGTATAATATTTTTTGTCTCATTTGTTTAACTTGGTTCTTTTGCTCTACTTTCAGGACTTAGGTTTTAGGTCATATTTGTGCAGAAATATAGAAAATTCTAAATTCTAAATTCTAATTCATCACAAACTTTCAAGCACCACTGTACATGGTCCTGTGTGAAAACGTTCACTGTCTCTAGCCACACCCAGGCCTGATTATTGCCACACCCGTTCTCCATCAGGACATCACTTAAATAGGACCTGCCTGACAAAGTGAAGTACACCAGAAGATCCTTAAAAGCTACACATCATGCCGAGATCCAAAGAAATTCAGGAACAATTGAGAAAGAAAGTAATTGAGATCTATCAGTCTGGAAAGGGTTATAAAGCCATTTCTAAAGCTTTGGGACTCCGGCGAACTCCAGTGAGAGCCATTATCCACAAATGGCGAAGACAAGGAGCAGTGGTGAACCTTCCCAGGAGTGGCCGGCCAACCAAAATTACCCCAAGAGCGCAGCGACGACTCATCCAAGAGGTCACAAAATACCCCACAACAACATCCAAAGAGCTGCAGGCCTCACTTGCATCAGTTAAGGTCAGTGTTCATGCCTCCACCATAAGAAAGAGACTGGGCAAAAATACCCTGCATGGCAGAGTTCCAAGAAGAAAACCACTGCTGAGCAAAAAGAACATTAAAGCTCGTCTCAATTTTTCCAGAACACATTTTGATGATCCCCAAGACTTTTGGGAAAACATTATGTGGACTGAAGAGACAAAAGTTGAACTCTCTGGAAGGTGTGTGTCCCATTACATCTGGTGTAAAAGTAACACAACATTTCAGAAAAAGAACTTATAGGCAACAGTTAAAATATGGGTGGTGGTAGTGTGATGGTCTGGGGCTGTTCTGACCTAGTCAAAGTCCTGACCTGAATCCTATTGAGATCCTGTGGCATGACCTTAAAAAGGTCATTCATGCTCGAAAATCCTCCAATGTGGCTGAATTACAACAATTCTGCAAAGATGAGTAGCCAAAATTCCTCCACAACGCTGTAAAAGACTCATTGCAAGTTACTGCAAACGCTTGGTTGCAGTTGTTACTGCTAAGGGTGGCCCAACCAGTTATTAGGTTTATGAGGCAATCACTTTTTCACACAAGACCATGTAGGTTTGGATTTTTTTAATTTTTGTGTTTACTTGTGTTGTATTTGACTAATATTTAAATTAGAATGATGTTCCGAAACACTTAAGTTATACAGAGGGCAGTTATATTTGTTTTCAAGACAGAAACCAATCATAATGCAGCATGCATGTTTACCTAACAATGACGCCAGGCCGGAGGTCAAAGTTCTTGTTGACAATCTGAAGCAGTTCTTTCTCTGTTTTCTCTGAAGAGCCATAGGTGAAAAGTGAGATAGACAGTGGGTAGGCCACTCCAATAGCATACGACACCTGGACAAAAAATACAAAAAGTATTATTAACATTTAATCTTTGTCAATAATTAATGACCCATGTTTCCTTATGGTGACATGGGAATGATCTCACCTGCACCAGCACTCTTTTGCACAGTTTAGCCTTGACCAGAGACTTGGCCACCCAACGGGCAGCATAAGCTGCAGAACGGTCCACTTTGGTGTAATCTTTCCCAGAGAAGGCTCCACCTCCATGAGCACCCCATCCTCCATATGTATCCACAATGATCTTCCTCCCAGTGACTCCAGCATCTCCCTAAGAGATCATAACAGTCATATTATAATATGATTACAAAACAATCACTGTATAACAATCTTTCTGTCAGCAGAACTCCATAAGTTTCTTGAGTGTAATCAAAAAGAGTAAACAAAAAATGTGGAATAATGAAGCTGACCTGAGGTCCTCCAATGACAAAACGTCCACTGGGCTGCAGATGGTATATGGTCTTATCATCAAGATACTTGGCTGGCACCACAGTATTAATGACCTTCTCCTTAAGAATCGTCTTCTGCTCTTCTAGTGAGACTTCATCATCATGCTGAACTGAAATAACCACAGTGTGCACACGTAGCGGGATCACGGCTCCATTCTCCTGCTTGTAGTGCACAGTGACCTGCAGGCATGATGAACCCCAAGGTGGTGATTATGAGATTGGGAACATTTTGTTTAAGGGTGCTTAACATAAGGCTACCTAATGCTTACAAAAGTTCTGCCATTGAGAAAAGTGTCAGGTGAGATATGAATTGTTTTCATTTGAATTTAACATGGATGGTCAGTTGGTCCTAATCACTAATTGTATCACATATTCTTCATTTTACTCATGTATCACAGTTATTGGTAAGAGAACAATAGGCACTGCCAGTTTCAGTCAAGACAAAGTGATCTGGATGTTTTTGGATTACAATGGACTTTAAGCATGACTCTTTATTGCTACTGCAAAATAGCTGGCATCAGTTTTATTCTAACCTGTGTTTTGGAATCGGGACGGAGCCAAGAAATGGTGCCATCACGACGCAGTTCAGCCATCTTGGCATTAAGTTTGTGTGCAAGGACAATTGTTAGAGGCATGCACTCTTCTGTCTCATCTGTGGCATAACCAAACATGAGACCCTGCCAAAGAAGATACAGAGCAATTATCAGTTGTAGTTTAAGCTTGCTAAGCATTTTTATTTTTATCCTTTGTGTTGAGTGTTTACCTGGTCTCCAGCCCCAATGTCATTTTCATGACGATCAACATGGACGCCTTGTGCAATATCAGGAGACTGTTGCTCTAGGGCCACCAGTACATTGCATGTCTTATAGTCAAAGCCTATGATCAGAGGATGTTACAGACCATCAGAAACAATAAAAAAACTGAAAAGGGCTGGAACTGTTTCATCTAGGTTTTCTCACCTTTGTCAGAGTTATCATAACCAATGTGTCTGATGGCATCCCTCACAACTTTCTGGTAGTCTACGTTGGCATTGGATGTGATCTCACCACACAGAAGCACCATACCAGTTTTACAGACAGTCTCTAGTATGCAAGAAAATCAAGATAATGAGAACATGACTAACATCTTTTCATTGTTTAACAATCTCTAATGCAATGGAAATGATTTTTTGTCTGTGTAATTAATCATTGGTTGTTAATTTGCTAAGTGTAGGCAGTTGTAATGGACTAACAACAGTGTTGCCAACTACAAGAGCTGCTTTTTTAAGTGTCATCTATTTCTATTTAAAAACCCTTTACTGGGCACCAAACTGACTTCAACTGACACTGGGAAATTGCTAATTTAGATTCTTGTACTCGTGTGATCTGTCCAAGAGAGAATAATTGGTCCTGTTCTCTAGTCCAGAAAGATCTCAGTCTGAGCTACATTATCATGCTCATGTGCAACGCATTCGGAAAGTCTTCAGAGCCTTTCACTTTTTCCACATTTTGTTATGCTGAGTCCTTGTGCTAAAATAAATATGGAGGCCACTGTGCTCTTGGGAATTTTCAGTGCAGCAGATGTTTTGTAGTGTTCTCCAGATCTGTGCCTCCACATAATCTTGTGAGCTCTAGAGGCAGTTCTTTCCTCCTCATGACTTGGTTTTTTGCTCCAATATGCATTGTTAGCTGTGAGACCTTATATAGACAGGTGTGTGTTTTTCTAAATCATGTCCTGTCAACTGAATTTACCACAGGTGGACTCCAATAAAGGTGTTGAAACATCTCAACGATTATCAAGAGAAATGGGAGGACCTCAAAGCTAAATTTCAAGTATCATAGCAAAGGATCTGAATACTTATGCCCAAGCAAAATGTGATTTTTTTTTTCTTTTTAATAAATAAAAAAAGTAAAATTCTGTTTTCACTTTCTCATAGTATTCAGTGCAGATTGATATTTTTCATTTTACAACAAGGCATCAACATAACAAACATGAAAAAAGTGAAAGGGTTTGAAGACTTTCCAAATACTTTATATTTTTCAAAATGACTTGGATGGCATAACGTGATTTAAATCTGACTCCATTACTGATCACATCAGAAGTTTATTATATCTGTAATTCGATTGTGCCTCTGAGAACTGTTTTATATACATATATATACTCACCACAGGCGACCTTGGCATCAGGATCCTGCCTCAAATGTGCGTCAAGGACGGCATCACTGATTTGGTCACAAATTTTGTCTTGAGAAAAATGGAACAGAAAGCAATATTGCAGAAAACTGAAGAAGCAGTGGAGGTTTTGTTTTTAGCCAGAGACACTATATTCTCGTCCATTCATAACTTGCCACATGCATTGTTTAAATCATTAAATTATTCATTTCGGTAACTTTATTTATTTAGAGTACCAAACAACCTAGAGATCACCTGCTAACATGTATGTGAATCATTAGCATGAGAATTTGACATGTTAGTGAAAGAGCAGATATATAAAATTGTTACAAACTGTAGCGATAACGATATAATTAAAGTGCCACCAAAGCTGTTAAAATGTCATAAAGATTAAATTAGAAATACGCATTTTTACAGATGCTTATTAAGCACAGTTAAATATATCATTGGTCTTCCTCAGTAGGAAAGTGTGAAATGTTACTTCTGCCACACCAGTGGCAAACTTGATAAGAGATTACATGAATGTTACTGGCCCTCTGCTTTCAGCTGCACTCTTTCCCATTCTGTGCTGATGCAAAAGCTGATTGCAGTTGCATCAGAAACATCAAGGAGCAAGTGACTGATAATACCAGAGGAATGAAATCAATAAAAGATGAATTCATTCAGATATGAATAGCACAGCAATGTCTTAAGAGAGTCAACAGCTTACAGAGAGATTTAACATTTCTCAGTGCATTATATTCGGACAGCTGATTAAATAATTAAGACGTGTAATTGCATAAATTATAATGTACATAATTCCAGATCCCCCAATATCTTGAAAACAGTGAAATATATAAATAAATATTGAATAAAGAGGAACAAAATACTTTCCACAAAAGTAAATTCAAGGACATTTATAGTAAAAATATCTAAAATAAAAATATCTAATAAAACTACTTTTAGAAATAACTAAATATCTTAATGCTCATATATTTATTATATGTATTATTATTTTGCCAGACTTCATGAATCATCAGTAGTGGACTAAACATTTTGGATCAGCTTCAATATTGCTGGAGTTGCAACACCAGCCAAGAGAAGACTATTTCCCTGATTAGAAATGTAAGGTCTGGTTAGTATTGTGCATGACTGCATAACATGTATTCTCAGTAAGCATAATCCCAGTGATTTCAGCCAGTGCTAAAACGTAAAAAAAAGTGTTTCACAGCCAATTCAGGTATTTTAAGAGTACAAATGTGTGAATTCTGGGTGTATCCTGATTAAGCACTGAAACAGTTTCAGTGGCTTAGTAGCGGTAATGTTTCCTATGGAAAATTTAATTTCTCTGGCAGTTTATGGAGAAGGGATTGTACACGTGATGCAGCATTCACTGAATGAAATGCTAGAGTATAAGATACTCTGAATGTGATGCGACGTGAACCACCATGTGGAAATCATGTTGCCTCTGTCTTTCTGCACAGTCCGATTTTAGGCACTTCTGTCATGTGAGGGGGTTTATCAAGCACTGCTGGATTTACTCAATGAGCACTTGTTGAGGCAAGTACATCGCTGTGTCAGCACTAGCTATAGCTGGGATTACATGGGTGGGACTAGACAGGTTAGGAAATCGTTCTTTCGGACATGCGCTTTCAGTGGACATACCACTACATGGCATGTACCCAGGGTTTTACATAGCTATGTACATAAAAAATTCTAAATGCAAAAACTCCACCATTAATACATTAAGATTTTGTGTAGCTTCGTGAAGACGAAGACTCACCTGGATGCCCTTCTCCCACTGACTCCGATGTGAACATGAAGGAACCATCATCAATTATGTCATTCAGTAAGTCCATAACTGCAGAGTAACTATCAACTCTTAGAGCTTAGTAATCACCCAGAAAATGAGGACCTGCAGGAGAAGTAGGCCAAGAGTGCAATTTCTTTATATTCCTCCTGAAATGTTTTCAGGTTCTCGGAGAAGACAGAAAGATGAGACAGATCACTGAATATCCAGGGATCTCCAACCAAACATGTTCCTATATATGGCTGAGAGAAAGCACACACATGGACACTCACATATATGCGTCATGTGAGCCAGTTGGGTTGAATATTCAAGGGGGAGTTGTTGGAGGGAGGGGATTCAGTGTTTTACTAACACTTAACCCCTTGCAGTCTGAATAGAGTATAACGTGGACAGCCATGGTTGGAGGTTCTTGGTAGTACGCGCTGGAAATCCCTTCCCTATGCTCAGGTTTCTGTTGCTTCAATACTGCAATATTGTATAGCTTGGGAAGTATAGCTGCACTTTGATGTTTGTATGGTTCTATTGTTTGCACTCATGCTACCTGATAATAAGTTACAATTAAATACTGCTGTAATAGAAGTTAGACCGTAACACTTGATGTCAGCACCCAGGAGGTGGGGTAGATGCTTGTAAGTTTAATTGGTCAAGTTTTAAATGTATTTCAGGCAGAGAGCACAGATAAAAAATTAATTTAATTAATGAATTGCTCAAGATAGAGACAAGTGTTTTCATGACAAGCATATTTAGCTGTCAGTTATAATGTCATTGTAACCAGGCCAAGTATAGCTCTCCTATCCTATTAACTTTTATGTACAGTTTTCATAAAAGGTTAAATTCAAATCAATGCAAGTTCTGCAAACACTTGCTCTTTTTGTTACAATGTATTCAGTCCACAACATGAGCAGTTAAATATGTAGTTCTATGAGAGTGAACTGTGTAGGGACAAAATTAGCATTGATTATATTACACTGGGGCCATGGTGGTGAGCTCTGAACAACCTCATGCTCTTTATTTTGGTGGTGAACAACTGGTCCTGTATGCTTCTGGTCTGCCCACCATTTAAGGCATCATGCTTTGGACTTTGGTTTATGCCACAAAGTACAACAAGTAATACTGTGTACTATTGTGTAATATTGATTATTAATGTGCCTAATATTGTTTAAGTCCCCCTTGTGCCATCAAGACTCTGACCTGCTAAGGCATGGATTCCATAAGACCTCTGAAGGTGTCTAATAGTATCTGGCACCAAGATGTTAGCAGCAGATCCTTTAAGTACTGTAAATTGTGAGGCGAAGCCTCCACGAACAAAAAATTAGACACCTTGTGTGTTTAAGGTAGTAGTAGCGTCAGGCTCCTGGAGATGGTGTTGTATGAGGATGATCGGGCTATAAATACCTGTTGGGTGCGCGACGAGATTCATAGATTGCGAAGAGGTGATGCAGTGCAGTGAATGTAAATGTGTGGAAAATGGGTTGCAAAACAGATGTGAATGTTTGGCGAAAATTAGTGATTGCATTTGGGTGTGCCAAAGGCCATAGTGTGAAGAAAGCAGCTGAATCTGTAGGTGTATTGAAGCGTAAAGTAATATGAGTGTACGAGCAAGGTCAAAAATCCCAGTCTGTTACGGTTTGCTTCTGTGAAAATCTGGCGAACCATATTTAACCAAAAATTAAAAGGCTTTTAGGACCCAACTGCAGTTATAACCAAAATTATAACTACATAATAAGAAACTAAATTGAACAACGAAAATGAAGCTGCACCTGGGAAACGAACCCAGCGTGCCCAGGCCGAAAAATGAGTCTACGCTACCCTCTAGTGTCGGGGGCGTGACTCCTAATACAGTCTACATGAAATTCTCATCATAATTGTGGCCAAAAGATTAAACCAACCAACAGGGACCGCCGGCATGTTTCACAGCTTGTGAATAAAAATCACTTTGAATCCAGGCAAGAATTGCTTCTAGAAATCAACACAGGTCCTTCACAACCAATTTCTGAAAAAAACACTTCACAGGGAATTGTATACCATGAACATATGGAGCAGAGTCGCACGCACAAAGTTACAGTTGGCAAAAAGACACAAAGACTGGACTGTTCATGACTGGAAACGTATTATATGGTCAGTTGAATCTCATTTTTGCCTGTATGTGAATGATGCTAGGCATCATGTTTATTGAAGACCTCAGAAAGCCTTCAATGAGGACTGCGTGCAAGGTGTGGTTCAAGCTGGCGGAGGTTCGGTGATGTTCTGGTGGTGTTTTAATTACATGGAAATTTGGTTGAGGTGACAGTAAATTTGAACTACAATGCCCACACTGAGTTGCTGGACAACAGGTTTTTCTTTTTGCTCATTATCTCAGTGAGGATCATAACATTCCTGTCCCTGTATTCAAAGATGAACATTCTCACATTCACAGGACTTCAAATGTGACTGATGGGCATGTTGAACATTCAGGAGCACTCACACATCTGGACTGCCCCACAAAGTCACCATGGTCCATGCCTTCATTGAAATCTGGTCAAACTGTGCAAATCTTTTTATGCAAAAATGGCTTAACATTGATGTCACCTACATCCAGAAACTTGTCCAGTTCGTGCTAAATCGAATCACAGCTGTTATTTGTGCTTGTGGAGGTATTTCATGCTATTAGGTTCAATTCAGTCAAAGATGACTAATCTTTTATCCGGTATGCTTATATATAAATGTATGTATGCTAATGCTGAATTTTGAACTTTGGGTGTAGTGTGAATAGTTTCTACCATTATGAACATATTCATTTTTTGTTACTCAAAGGTCATGTTAAATATGATCTAATCTTCACTTTAAACTATGACCACTACTAAGGTCAACAAGCATGAGCTGGAGGATGATACAAAGTGCAACATTAGTTTGAACTCTAGTCACATAGATAATGAACACTACGAGGTCTCAGCATGTAGTATTGTATTTTGCAAATAACACAGGCAAGGCTAAACGTTGGATAAAGTGCAGTTCCTACTTGTAGCAAACATTTGTCCACCCAGTATAAAAAAAGTAAGAAAAAAGGTCTTGAGAGATTCTGAAGTTTTTGCATTTTGTCAGATTGATTATTGGCTATAGAAGTGTGTGCTGTCTCATGGCTGTTTCAAAAGTGTGACATAACACTTGAGGAGTTTTTGAGGAGTTAACTCAACAGCAGCAGAACTTAGGGTAGACTTTTAGCATCTCTCTACAAGCAGTGTCACAACCACATTATTGAGCATTTACACTAAAACTTCTGTTACCCTGCTTTGCAGAAGACAGTCTGCACGTTTGCTGAACTGCACTGGCTAGTAGTCATCTCACTGAACAGTGTTGTGTCTGTTATCCTTACTTCACTTTGTACATCCAATCTACATGGATGTAAAAGATTGCTTTAGAATGGGACTTAAGCTTTATTTGGATTGGATTAGTTTATCAGGGGGACTTCTGTGATTGCAATTTTAAATGTCTCCTTGGTGACAAAATCCTTCTCTCCAGATGGTATTAAAACTTCCTGAAGACAAGCTTCATACCTGAAGATGCCCTTAAATTTGCCCATTTTTGCAGGCCATGTTTCAGATAAGAGATGATGAGAGATAGTTCTCCCTACATCCAGTCCAATTTAATAGATTCTGTTACTCTTCAAAAACCTCCTTCTTTAGTTCTGGGAATGTCTCTAATTTACTCCAGGAATGTCTCGAAATGTCTCTGATTCTGGTTAGTATACTAGAAGCTTCATTAAAAGGATTTTTCAGTTGTATTTTTTTCTGTTGAAGAAACTATGCTAAGCAAGGGGGAATAAAAAAGGTTATACCTCATGTTGCATATTATTACATATCTTCCTTAACATAAGTATGAATGTTGTAGCATATTTCAGTGCCCACATGACATACTCAGATGACCACCCAGGATGACATATTAGTGGTATAAAATTATCTTCTTAGAACAATGTTATTAAGATTAGAACGTTGTAGCTATAAGAAAGATTCTTGTGGTGATATTAAACAGGTCTTGATCTGATGCCACCCTTCATTAGTAAATATGTGAGCAACTAAACAGGTTGTCACCCCCCTTTCTAAAGTTCAAGGTTATCCTGTACAGTCCACTTGTTTATTGACAGAAAACCAGTTTGATCCTGCCCGACTTGATAAAACACCACTGCTATTCATAATGCTAAGTGCCCTCAATCATTGAAAAGGGAGATTTGCCAAGTGGCTTGCAATACTAAAACCTTAATATTACTATCTAGCTCAGACTATCTAATATAACATTAACAATACATAGGTTTACTACCTCGGCATTAAGAGCTCAAACACTACTACAAACAGTAAGATAAAATAGTAAATAAAATGGCTGTATTTGCACTGTAGACATCCTGATCCCTGTAAAGAAATTAGAGTTAGTAAGGTTCTCTATAATTGTGTATTTCACATCTGACAAGTATTTTATTTTATTTTTTCATTTTTATGTCTTTAACCCTTGAACAATGTAGACATTTAGGGAAAAAGTAGTGGAGTTGTAGGCAGAATACTTGTGTAGGTCGGGTATGTTGCAATTGATTCTCCATATCAGTGTTACTTATTCATTGTAGGCTCAAGTCCTTTCAGTGTATGAAGGGAACTGGTAGGTCCACGTGAACCAGTGTCCCCCAACCTTGTGTGCACGTTTTATATTTAACATTTTGTTACATAATACAGCCATGTTGTAGATGTCCTATGGTTACCTTGCTATCTGCTGCAGTCTTGTCAAGGTAAGATGACAACATGTTAAGTGTTACCAGCTCAACACATACCTATGTACACCAGTGTTTCCCACATCAGTGTTTTTGTTTCAGATGCAAAATTTAAGAAAATCAACATCTGATCTCATAGATAGCCAAATAATGCACATATTTTATATCAGGCTTCCAAAGAGGGAGCACATTGTTTGTTTTGATCCCTGTCTGATTTACTACAGATGCAGTGTGTCAAAATAAGACCTAAGAGACTTGCATCTGCACTACCAATGGTGGATTTTTGTCGTTCTTTGTTTCTTTTGCTTGTTCTGTGTTTTGTTCAAACATTAATGTTAAATACCTGATCGTGCAGTATTTATTTTTTTTGTCTTTAAATAAAGACTCTTTAAGTAAGTATGGATTTGGATATAGCAATCTCGTATATGTACACATATTATTTTTGCGTAGACACATATATTATTTTTGGGTAGACACTTCTGGAGTTCCATAACTCCTGTCAACCTAAGGAAAACAAACCAGGTTATTTGGCACACTTTTCCATATGTGTCTATTCCCATAAGATATGTTACAAATCTGCCAGAGGTGTGTTGTGCACCAGCCAATAGTGTATTGGTGCTGTCACTGGAAGTAGGTGTGGATAATTTCCTTCATGCTGATAGGTTTTGTGAGGAGATGTGGGCGGGTGGGAAGTAAGGCCAGTCAGCAAAGTGCCCTGTGAACCAAACAGCTGGGATATTAAAGCATCTGAAATGTGAACTGCAAAAAGACTAAGATTCACATGAAAACAAACAAGAAGTACAACTCTCTGTTTGGCTGTTTCACCCTCTATGATTTGACATGTGCATAAATACTTAGAGATACAAATATTGTATACAAATACTGACAGCAAATGTGTTAAGAACTCATAAATCACATCTCAGCTGTTGTACTTGTTTTGTTTGATACATACTGTATAAAATAAATTGTAAGGAACTATCACCACTCTTCCTTACAATATTACTTTAGCCCTTTGAGATTTGATGGTATGTGTTCCTCTCTTATGGCTGCATCACTTTACGGTAAATAAAGTTATTAAAATGTCTAACCTGTAGCATGCAGATAAAATTGAACAAGGGCACCGGATTGAACCTAAATCACTAATGAAGCTCACTAATCAGCTGGAAACATGCATAGTCAAATATTTCACTGCATCGCATGTTAAATGTTGGAGGTTAACATTTTTAAATACTTTATGGATTATAACACTTTCTAAATTGCTAAGTGAAAACAATTGCTCCTTTCTCTTTGGTATGACAATAATATGAACTTTAATGCATCATACCACCAAACTGACAAGTTCTGCTTTTATAGAGTATACATCAAATATACAGTATATCAAATCCCAGAATTGATAGAACGTGTACACACATGGACTCGAAAATGGGCCAAACTCAATTTTGCAAAATTATTGTTCTTCCACGCCTCCATACTGGAACTCAACTGTAGTTGGATCATTGCTAAAGACAGTCCACAACAGTTCAGGTTTCTAGTTCACAACTGCAGTTGAAGGTGAAGGTGGCTGGCTGTCAATGGCAAAACACGCAATGGGTGCAGTAACAACAAATTTTCTTCTGCTAAATGCCTGGAAATGGTTTGAGCAGAGACAGGGGTGTGTAGTGAAGATGCCACCTGTGGCTGGGTGGTGTACAAGAAAACTGTGGGAGTTGCTCGTGCTTGTCGATTGATCAAGCGATCAACATGAGTGTGTGCCCTCATGGAACCACTGCTCCCAACACCCCCTAACATTTAGGGCAGAACAGCCTAGATGGCAGGCAATTCGTTGAAACGTCCATCCTGTTTCTCTCAGTTCAATAATGCACCCCCTCTCAAACTCTGTCAACTGAGTAAAATGTTTTTGAGTGCACCATAGAGCCATAACTAGGAGGCAACAATCTCTCACCATTTTATGCCCTCTTGTGGCAAGACCTAGTGTCTAATCAGACCACACCTGTAACCATTTACATATCTGTCTGTGACCTAACTGCATGCCAAGTTTAGCAGCAATGTGAGATTTCTATCTGGGTGCTTAAAGTTTTTGTTAGTGTATATTTAGGAAGATTTTGAATACTCAGACATGTGTTCGTTTGAGTTTTATATTGAACATTTAAATCTTTTCATTAGCTTTGTGTATAACAACAGTGTGAATAAGTGAATTTCCCAGTCTCCACTCCCCCTACCACACTCAAACAGTTCACTGCAGTAATAAGCAGTGATGAAACAACAGTGGCTTACTACAATTTACTACAAGTTATTTTCTCCAGTTTACAGTGCAGCATAAATAGTAAAGGCTGGCATTTGGCTCAATAATGGGAAATTGTGTGAAAGCAAAAGGCTCCCTGTAATGACTCAGTAGATCACTGGAATTCAGCAGCTGCTTCAGCCTGGAGTGAGGTGTCACTGTGCCCCCCTCTTGGCACATTCCTTCTTACAGTATGTGCAGCAGTCCCTATTTGACTCTCCTTACTGCCCGAAAAATAACAATTAGCATCACCATTGGGAACTCACACTTCTGAGATTACAAAATGTACTATATTCTTTATTCGCCAAGTACAGGGAGCTTGAAGATACAATATACATATACAAGGTGCTTCGGGGGAAAAGCAGAAGTTCTCTAGGACACCACTGCAGTTACCCGGGTTCAAATCCCGGTGGTTCCTTCTGGCTGAGTTGGATGTCGTACAGGCATAATTGGACATGTCTGAGGGAGTGGATACCTACACTTACACCTGCATCCTGTGTTCTCTGAGATAAGTACCATATATATACATATAATATATATGTTTTATATATATATATATATATATATATATATATATATATATATATATATATATATATATATATATATATATATATATAAAACATATATAATATATATATTGTTGAACTAGCTTTGATGGCCCTTTGATAGCCCTTTTTCTATTAGTGGCTAGAATGGATGATATTCAGGGTAAGATGGATCAACTATAAGCTTTCATGACCCCACTGACCCTTTATATGTCCTGAAGTGTTGGCACTATACATTGAGCCACTGCCTTTTTCCTGATTATGAGGATTTACACCAGGTGGTTATTGATAAAATAAGCATGGACTTCCATGCCATAGCCTAGATTACATGCAGGTGCAGTTAGTGGAAAATGTTTCTGAGATAGGATAAGAGGAAGAGTAATAACCCTTTTCATCTCAGCTTTTATAACATCATCACATGACTAAGTGGAGGACTGGTGCTTATTTCCTTGCCTAGTACCAATGACCATGGCCTGAAAGCAGGGAACCTCCCAGTTATGTCACACTATTTATTTGACCATCCTCACATCATTGAGTGTCAAAGTAGACCTGATGATCCTTTACATAATCACAGATTATTACATGCATGATTACCTTTCCACTATGGTGATTTGATAAAGGTTTCTTGCTTTTTTGTGCTTCCAGCAATATGAAATTGTATTAAAGTGTGTGTTGAATGAGCCTA
Source organism: Ancistrus triradiatus (assembly GCA_025084515.1). Taxonomy (NCBI): domain Eukaryota; kingdom Metazoa; phylum Chordata; class Actinopteri; order Siluriformes; family Loricariidae; genus Ancistrus; species Ancistrus triradiatus. The sequence goes on from JAJAGP010000515.1 coordinate 187,890, forward strand.
AACATTTCCATCTTAGATACAGTAGAAATGTTTGTGGGAAGAAGTAGATATGTGAATATGCAACAGTTCTGATGTTTGCTAAATGTAGGACAGGAGGTATCTAGGTCAAACTTCAGCCATATTCCCACGTGAGATTATAGCTTGTAACTCTCATGTTGCAATGTGGACAAGATTTATGATTCCTTTGTGTACTTTGAACCAAACAGAGTAACAAATGCGAGTACTCCCTATGGTAATGTCACTATAGATGGCACATTTGTAATTATTCTGCAAAATTTATCTGAAGCAACACAGGTTAGAAGCTTGCTATTCCCTGCCAAGATTTAAGATATCATTGCTTTGCACTTGAAGGCTCTGTGTTTCTTACTAGGTGTGACTTTCCACTTTCTACTTTCGTTGGTTTCTTCACTACACTATAGTATTTTATTGGAAATATATATAATGAGGCCCTGAAGAACACCATTCTCACAATGGGTTGTTAATGAAAGAAATGTTGATACCTAAAAAATATCTGTGAGTGACACCATCCTAAAGGCATCCCAGGGGGCCAAATCAATGTGGTTTCTGGTCTGTATTCCAGTTTGCATGTGCAAATTATTCATTTACCTTGTCTTTAAACAGTGGAGCAGAGGATTTAGATGATCCTAAAAGTATCTATAAACAAATACTTGGTCAGTGGTATTTTCCAAATAGTGTATGATAGCTTTAAGTAGACATATGGCCGTGGTTTATAGTATCTTTTGTCTATACTTTGTCTATCTTTATTTTGTAGTTTTCCAACTTCCAGGGAACATAACTGAATCAACTGAATCATTTACATCCTGCTAACAATGGCTGGTGTCTCTAAAGGACATTAAAAACAGGATTGTATGATTTATTTCTAATACACACGTTTGCTAGCAAGAAATTAGCTAGTAAGCTTGGGAGCAGACGAGGTTGTATGCCCTGCATCCATAATTAGCAATAAGGTCTTTCAATGCGTATTATGTTATTTAAAATTATTTAATTGTGTTTACAATAATATATTGAGGGGACAACTCTCTGTTCCACCTATGCCTATGGGTGTCCATGGCATGACCATGAATCTACATAAGATACATGAATCATGTGTCTTTTGAAAAAGATAGGACAAAAGAGTAATACTCATTGCACAAACAGCTTTGAATGTGTAATTTCAAGCCATGCCTATCGCATGGACTTCACTGGTAATTAATTGAATGTGGGCATGTGCATGTTGCACAGGGAAAAAACGTGCTCTTTACATTTCTCTTGATATTTAGTCAACCTCTCAAAGGGGTGGAACCTTATAACCAGTTGTCAGTCAGTAAATTTGGAATTAGGAACATGACTGACTTCTCAAACTTCAGTAAATCCTTATGTAAAGTGACTTTGTACTAGGCAGCACAACTAACTGAAACTGCAGTGGCAAGATAATGGAAGCATTCTACGGTTGGCCAGTAAAATTAAGTGATAATATTTGAACGTGCTTTTCCTCTATTTTAAAATCACCAGCCGCCACTGAGGTTGACCAACCTTAGCAGCCATTTGTAAGGTCATTCCAAACTGGGGGGAAAATTGTTCACTTTAAATAACATAAATAACTGAGGTGCTCTTCTGCTTTTACACTCCTGAAAATATTTTTATTTTGTATGACAAAAATGTCAGCGCCACCGAGCAAGTTTAGCTGTAGTTATTCAAGTTACCTATAAATGTTGTTTAGGTACTAAACATTAACATTTAGTACAGGTAAATGCCGTTTAATAACCTTCCGATCAACGTCTGTTTGCTGTAATGACGAAGTGTAATAACTTATAATGGAAACTGAAAATCTGTCTTTTAACTCTGGAAGTTGTGACCATAAACAGCCAAGCAGCACGGTCACCTCAACAGCCAATCAACGCTGCAGATCCACAAGCAGAGGTGGGAGTTTAAGAGCAGGAGTCTGTCATTCGTGGGTGGGTATGTAAGTAACTACCTTACGAGTTTTGTGCTTGCTTGCTTGTTAGCTCAGTTTTGGACTTGAGACTATTCTAACCTGGTTGATGTGTTTAGAGACTTTTTGTGCAAGGTATTGTGTTTGTATGTATGACATTTCTGTAATTATTTGTAACAAGCTGTGAATGCCATTCATATGTGCCTTTCCTACTGTAAGTAGTACTAATTTGTTAATACAGTGGTGCTTGAAGGTTTGTGAACCCTTTAGAATTTTCTAGCTTTCTGCATAAATATGACCTAAAACATCATCAGATTTCCACACAAGCCCTAAAAGTAGATAAAGAGAACCCAGTTAAACAAATGAGACAAAAATATTATACTTTGTCATTTATTTACTCAGAAAAATGATCCAATATTACATATTAGTGAGTGGCAAAAGTATGTGAACCTCTAGGATTAACAGTTAATTTGAAGGTGAAACTAGAGTCAGGTGTTTTCAATCAATTTGATGACAATCAGGTGTGAGTGGGCAACTTGTTTCATTTAAAGAACAGGGATCTATCAAAGTCTGCTCTTCACAACACATGTTTGTGGAAATGTATCATGGCATGAACAAAGGAGATTTCTTAAGACCTCAGAGAAAGAGTTGTTGATGCTCATCAGGCTGTAAAAGATTATAAAACCATCTCTAAAGAGTTTGGACCCCACCAATCCACAGTCAGACAGATTGTATACAAATGGAGGAAATTCAAAGCCATTGTTACCCTCACCAGGAGTGGTCGACCAACAAAGATCACTCCACGATCAAAGACGTGTATCAAGGTGAGGTCTCTCTCATATTGGCTAATGTTAATGTTCATGGGTCCACTATCAGAAGAACGCTAAACAACATTGGTGTGCATAGCAGGGTTGCTGCACAGGGGGGTCACACCAGATACTCAAAACAATGATTCACATACTTTTATCACTATATGGAATATTGGATCTTCCTCAATAAATAAATGACCAAGTATAATATTTTTCTCTCACTTGTTTAACTGGGTTCTTTTTATCTACTTTTAGAATTTGTGTAAAAATCTGATGATGTTTTAGGTCATATATATGCAAAAATTTAGAAAATTCTAAAGGGTTCACAAATTTCAAGCACCTCTGTATATTCTCTCTCATACCATGTGTTTAACAGCTTAGGTTTCCACCCGTGTTTTCAGCAGTATCTCTGATGCATTTATGCATCGTCTGCACACAGTTTTCTTTGTATTTATATTACAGGAGCATAAAAAGACTATGTGACTATGGTAATGTCTGATCAATGTCCATTTTGGTAAATGACCTGTCACAGAACGTAATGCCGTCACTAAATGGTGCATACAATGGGGCAAAAAAGTATTTAGTCAGTCACTGATTGGGCAAGTTCTCCGACTTAGAAAGATGAGAGATTTCTGTAATTTTCATCATAGGTACACTTTAACTATGATAGACAAAATGAGAAAAAAAAATCCAGGAAATCACATTGTAGGATTTTTTAAAGAATTTAATTGTAAACTATGGTGGAAAATATTTTATTTGGTCAATAAATTTGGTTCAACTCAATACTTTGTAACATAACCTTTGTTGGCAATGACAGAGGTCAAACGTTTCCTGTAAGTCTTCACCAGGTTGGCAGACACTGTAGCTGGTATTTTGGCCCATTCCTCCATGCAAATCTCCTCTAGAGCAGTGATGTTTTGGGGCAACATGGACTTACAACTCCCTCCACAAATTTTCTATGGGGTTGAGGTCTGGAGACTGGCTAGGCCATTCCATGACCTTGAAATGCTTTTTACAAAGCCACTCCTTCGTTGCCCGAGCGGTGTGTTTGGGATCATTGTCATGCTGGAAGACCCAGCCACGTTCCATCTTCAATGTTCTCACTGGTGGAAGGAGGTTTTGGCTTCAAATCTCACAATACATGTCCCCGTTCATTTTTCCCTTAACACGGATCAGTCGTCCTGTCCCCTTTGCAGAAAACAGCCCCAAAGCATAAGGTTTTCACCCTCATGCTTCACAGTAGGTATGGTGCAACTCAGAATTCTTCTTTCTCCAAACAGCGAGTATTTTTAGTTTCATCTGACCACATGATATTCTCCCAATCCTCTTCTGGATCATCCATATGCTCTCTGGCAAACGTCAGACAGGCCTGGACATGTACTGGCTTAAGCAGGGGGACACGCCTGGCACTGCAGGATCCGAGTCCCTCTCTGCATAGTGGTAGCTTTGTTACTTTGGTCCCAGCTCTCTGCAGGTCATTCATCAGATCCCTCAGTGTAGTTCTGGGATTTTTTCTCACCGCTCTCATGATCATTTTGACCCCACGATATGAGATCTTACGTGGAGCCCCAGATCGAGGGAGATTATCAATATTCTTGTATGTCTTACAATTGCTCCCACAGTTGATTTATTCACACCAACCTGCTTGCTTATTGTAGATTAACTTTTCCCAGCCTGGTGCAGGTCTTCAATTTTCTTCCTGGTGTCCTTCGACAGCTCTTTGGTCTTGGCCATGGTTGAGTTTGGAGTCTGACTGTTTGAGGCTGTGGACAGGTTTCTATTATACAGATAACGAGGTCAAACAGGTGCCATTAATACAGGTAACAAGTGGAGGACAGAAGAGCTTCTTAAAGAAGAAATTACAGGTATGTGAGAGCCAGAAATCTTGCTTGTTTGTGGGTGACCAAATACTTATTTGCCACCATGATTTACAATTAAATTCTTTAAAAATCTTACAATGTGATTTCCTGGATTTTCTTTCTCATTTTGTCTCTCATAGTTGAAGTGTACCTATGATGAAAATTACAGACCTCTCTCATCTTTCTAAGTCGGAGAACTTGCACCAGTCAGTGGCTGTCTAAATACTTTTTTGCCCCACTCTACCTGGAATAGTAAATTGTTATTTATGCCCACTGAATTGTTAAATCATTTGTTGCATTTAGCAGCTGAACCTGTATTTTTGTCTTAAATATAATCTGCCAGTGTAGCTTTATCCAATTAGCTAAACAGAGCCTACACATATGTATTATTTCTTATCAACATTATTCTGCTTTTTGTTTTTGTGATTTAGTTACTTTATAAAATAGAATAAAATGTATGCTGTAAGTGGGTTTTCGCTTTGCAGTGTAATCAAATTTTGTTTATATTACTATTGTATAATAATAATAACGCTGTATGATGTTTGGGTTTGTGAAGTTATTTGAATGAGTTTTAAATAGTGTATTTTTATTACTTTGAGAAACATTTCACGGTCCGCAAGGTTTGGTCATGATAGCATCAGAATAGATGGCAGCCCTCATCTATTCTTACCTGGGCGATTGGTTTAGCCTGGCCCGTCATCAGCCTAATCGTAGTTTGTGTTATCTATTAGTTGCACCTGCTGTCAAATTACTTAAAGTAGGATAAGAAGCTCAGGGGAGCAGTGGCTCTGCTTTATCACCGACCCGGAGTAAGTATGTTCGTTATTGTGGTTTATAATGTAAATATAGGGTTTCGTCATTAAGTCTGAGTCTTTTAGTACCACTTAAGATGAAACGTTTTCGTAGTTACGCTCTTGTAAATGGTTTATCACGAAGGCTAAGAAAAACATTTTGAGGTGAACATGTTTGGTGAGTTAAGGTGTGTCTTCTAAACACTGCCTGTTTATCACGGTACATCTAAAACGGTTGCTTATGTTGGTAATGTAATATTTATACAGTTATTGTCATTACAGTTAGACAGTTTATTACAGTTTATACGGTTATGTAACGGATAACTCTGGCATAGCCAAACAGGTCAGGTGTCTGTACACCGATCAGCCAAGACAAACCACCTGATCCCTAACGGTCTTTGGGTAAGGGTTACGCACCAAATAACGTCCACATGACTGCCCACACCAAGGGTCTACCAGCAGGACATTATTTGGAACATCCCCCGGTTTGTCTTCTTCCCACAGTGCACACCGCTTTTGCTGGTTTTTAAAACTGCTCAAGCACATATATTGACATATGAGCACTTAATTTGACTGGATAGCCATAGTATAGCCGTGGCATAGGGATTCTTATGTCCTTCCAGTGGAGATCCAGTTAGTTACGCTTTGTATTAGGCAACATAATACATCATTATTTTATATTCGTGAACTGTAAATACTGTACTGTTAGTCGTCCTGACGCTGATTTATTGAAGTTTGAAATCAGTCATGTCCCTAATTCCCGAGTTACTTTGAGAGGTCGACCAATCATCAAGAGAAGCCATGCTTCAGGATGGGACAAACAAAAAAAAAGCACCCTTCCCCATAAATGGGGAGATGTTTTTTTTACTGAACTAATAAATGCACCTGCCCAAACAGCAGAGAGCACTGTGTGTCTAGGTGTGACTCAAAATGCTGAGTCAAAAGCCATTTGTCCGGTTAGCCTCCGTTTTACCACCCATCTTTTGAATGCATTCACTTTTGCTTCACAGGCTCGCAGAGACACAAGTTTCAGAGCTTCAAAGCAGATTTTGCACACTGCTCTGTTTACCAGGGGTAGTTTGACTTTAATGAATGGACAGCACCATATTCGAGTGAGATATTTGATCTAAGATTAATGCATTTTAATGATGTAATGAAATTGAAGGGAAGACTGGTAGCCTTAAAGCAATCACCTGTGGTGCACTCATACCCCACCATGCAAGTGATGGAATGGAAAACGGACTCTAGATAAACGGTTCTGACCAGATCCACTTGCATGACCATTGTTGGTGCTTTTGATGGTGGGCAGGGGTTAGCATACCAGCTCTCAGCAAAGCAAGAAGATGGTGCTACTCAGTAAAATTCATCAATCCAAGAAAATCCCACCTGCAAGGCTTTCACAGTTTTCAACTATAGCAAATATAAAACTCTTGAATCCTTCACACCTAAACACACTGGTTTACCATTAACCCTTTTTCAAAATTCGCCAACTTTCTATTGAACGGCACGTGAAAGAATGGCTGAACTTCAATAAACATGATTTTATTTAAATTTGCTTAGGTGTCAACATGATGTTAAGCACCAAACATGCATATAAACTGTCCATTTGGGGCAAACGGATTTGTTGCTCTTGCCCGTTGATGAATCTTGGGCACCAATACCCTGTTGCTGATTTATTTGTTCTTCATTGGTCCACTGTTGGTACTGACCCAGCTGTATGGCCATAGCGATTTGTCCTGTGTTAAAGTCACTTGGGTCTTAAATCCCTGAACAGTTTTCTCTCACATCCAACACATCGACTATGAGAACTGACTTGTATATTTGAACATACATTTGTTATTTCGTTATTACATAATCGTTAACAGAAGCAAAAAGGTTTCTGTACATCTCCATATATATTTTTAGAATTTGATTTTATATATATATATATGTGTGTGTGTGTGTGTGTGTGTGTTAAATGTTGAACAATAACTGAAAATATTTGTGATGGCATAGATAAGACTGCTTGAGTAGGTTTTAATTGGTTCACTCAATGTACCTGGTACAGTGAATAATAATGGAGTTATAAATGCGTCAGCAATGTCATAAACAACCTTAGCCTTTATACATTTTATTATCCCTGTAACTGAAAACGCTATGGCATCTAAACGTGTTTAATGATAAGAATATTTTAAATGTTTAACCTATGTTATCAATGAAAGACACAATAAGCGTACACATTTTTTATTTATTTATTTATTTTCTTCTTCTCAGTTTGCCATTTCAGTGTGCTGTCTGAAGTATGTTGTAAGAAGTTGTAGCCTAGTAAAAATGTTGTAGCCAATTAAACATTCCAGGTGAAAATATTTGTTTGATATTAATTAATAAATGTTTGATATTAGTTGGTTTCATATGCAACAGGAGGGAGGTTTTTGCCCTTTCAAGCATATATTAACTTTTGGAATTTCCTGGAGTGGAACAATGGAAATCATTTAATATGACTGTTTGCTTTCACAGATTTAAAAAAAAAATATATTTTTAAACCATTTACAGTATTTCATATCTTAACCTTTCTTATCCTTGAGTTGGCCCAACTTCACTAAAAATACTTTTCTTCCATATATGTTTCATACATGCTTCCCATGGCCCTTTCTATTCCTGGTATAGACAGGAATGTTCTTGAGATTTAGTGTGCGGTGTGTCAGAAAATAATTACTACATTAATTGTCTACCCTTTGCATACATAGGGGGTTATTTAGTGGGGCAGTGCCACTCACTGTTCTTGATGCCCCATTAAGCGTTTCTGATGAAGTCTAATCAATATGTTAAATATGTACACACACACACACACACACAGTCAGTACTGTGCAAAGGTCTTGGGCCACCATGCCACCATTTACATTTGCTGTTTTAGCTATGCTATTATGACCATATGTAATTATTTCACATTATTCTAATACAACCAGAAAATACAGGAAATTTGTATGCAGTATTAAAAACTGGAAATTAAAATTTATATAGGCTACAATGACAAGTATTTAGTATGACCTCCCCCCTACACTTGAGCAATAGCAGCATCTGGCAGCTTCATCAGAATGTGAAGTTTAACCTTCTAGAGTCCAAAGAAGCTTGATCAGGAATGGTCTTTTTGGAAGGGTAGCAGCCAATAAAACACTTTTTCGAAGGAGGTCACACTAAATACTGATAAAACTGATCCGATATTACATATTATTCAGTAGCAAAAGTATGTGAACCTTTGCTTTCAGTATCTGGTGTGTATGTGTATGTGCAGGTACCATTGACCTGGGTACATGCATAGCTTCATTAGTGCTGCAGAAAACACAATAATGCACTTCACTGGGCCTGCACATGAGTCGCATGAATTTAAGAAGAATTATTTTTGGAATAGTTGATAGGTATTTAGATTAATTTTCCTTTTCCTTTCAGAGATTTGGCCACAGGCCTTTAACTGGTAGAAATGGAAATGATTTGCTAAACGTAACTACCAATGGCCTTTGTACAGACACGACCCAAGTGTTTGACCCTATTTCTGGGAAGAAGGAGTTGTGTGTCCCAGAAAGGTTGTGTAATTGTGGAACAAGTCAATAAGTACTGTTCAGCTGCCCTGAAGTCCCACTGGCTACTAGACACAGGCTCAAGTTGGAAACGTAATGGAGTTTTAATAAACAAAGTCCACCTAAAATGTCGGCCATGTTACCTGGTAGGATGCCAGTCGTTCTACAAGTCAGAAGACTCCCTTACCTGTGTCAATGTCAGCAGCTATCGTGAATTTTCAACAAAGCCACAGCTATCTGAGAAGGGCCAGAGCAACAAGGCCACCATCTGTAAATCTAAAGGTACTGCATTAGTCTCATGTGCATGTACTTGTATTATAGTGCGGTGTAGATTACAGTTGGTGCAAGAGCTGACAAAATTAAGCTAAATCAGACTGTTGAAATAAGACTCACTTCTTAGTCAGAAGAAAGTTGAAAAACAACATTGACTGTAGCCTGACCCTAGTTTCGTGCTTTCAGTTATTTTCGATTAGTAAATGCTCAGTATAAGTGTCTTACATTGTTATCTTTCGACAGCACCCTCCCCAAGTTTGGAGCGGGAGACCTTTGCAATGGGCGTTTGGATATCCGGCTTTGTTGCAGTGGGAGCTTCTATTGCTGGCATACTTATTGCCAATACAAATTTTTTCTTAACCAAGCCCGAGTTTGCCAGATTAGAGGACCTCGAGAATGCTGAACTGAGAACCACTGCAGGGGGTAAGAGAAGTTTATACATCTATACACACATTAGCAACCTTATATTGGAGAATTAGGGGGTATAGTTTGCCATATTGGGGGTGCTGTAATAACCCAAAAGTAGTAAACCACAAGTAATCCTGTATACAAGACAAACAAAATAGATTACTTTGTATATCTAAGAAGAAAACACAGAAAACCCAACTGAAACATTTGCGTAATAATTTACAATGATGATATGAAATCAATGTAACCTTTCTCTGAAGTAAATAATAAAAGTTTTATTTTTGGATACCTGAGATGAAACAGCATGCAGTCCTTTTTATGCTTTACAACTTATTTCTTCATGTGTTCAGCTGAGAAGACCTTTAAAGCTGGCTCTTTGTGGGAAAGGTCTGGTGCAGTGATCATGGCTGTAAGACGGCCTGGATGATTTTTGTGCAGAGAGGTAATTTTAATGCATCCTCTTGTTTTAGTTTAGTGAACATGTGTTGTTTACAGTGATGTGTTGCTGCCACACACAATAAAAAAATAAAATTTTCATGTTCCATGTTGTTGTTATTACAAAAAAGTATGCCATACAAACAGCTTGATTATGTCATAATTATGAGAAGGTATGCTGTTAAAACAGCAATGAGTTCGTAATTGTGAGGAAATAACCGACAGAGGTATTTACATGGGAGGCTTCTGCAGTTTTTGCAGTGGGTCAGTTGATTGCATTGATCCAATTTTACTTTATGCTTGGCTTAAGTCACAGTGAAATCTTAATGTTACTGAGCATCATATGTGTATTTAAATAATATTCGTGTGTGTATATGTACAGTGGGGTGAAAAAGTATTTAGTCAGCCACTGACTGTGCAAGTTCTCCTACTTAGAAAGATGAGAGGTCTGTCATTTTCATCATAGGTACACTTCAACTATGAGAGACAAAATGATAAAGAAAAATCCAGGAAATCACATTGTAGGATATTTAAAGAAATTAATTTTATATCATGGTGGCAAATAAGTATTTGGTCACCCACAAACAAGCAAGGTTTCTGGCTCTCACCGACCTGTAACTTCTTCTTTAAGAAGCTCTTCTGTCCTCCACTCCTTACCTGTATTAATGGCACCTGTTTGACCTCGTTATCTATATAAAAGACACCCATCCACAGCCTCAAACAGTCAGACTCAGCTCAGGTAAGAACTACAGGTAGGCTCAGGTAGGCAAGCAGGTTGGTGTGAATAAATCAACTGTGGGAGCAATTGTAAGAAATGGAAGACATACTAGACCATTGATAATTTCCCTCGATCTGGGGCTCCACGCAAGATCTTGTCCCGTGGGGTCAAAATGATCATGAGAACGGTGAGCAAAAACGGGGAGGTTCCTGATGAATGACCTGCAAAGAGCTGGGACAAAAGTAACAAAGGCTACCATCAGTAACACACTATGCCAAGAGGGACTATGCTGACAGTGCCAGGTGCTTCCCCCTACTTAAGCCAGATGTCCAGGCCCATCTGAAGTTTGCCAGAGAGCATATGGATGATCCAGAAGAGGATTGGGAGAATATCATGTGGTCAGATGAAACCAAAATAGAACTTTTTGGCAAAAACTCTACTTGTCGTGTTTGGAAGAAGAAGAACGCAGAGTTGCATCCCAAGAACACCATACCTACTGTGAAGCATGGCGGTGAAAACCTCATGCTTTGGGACTGTTTTTCTGCAAAGGGGACAGGATGACTGATCCGTGTTAAGGGAAGAATGAACGGGGCCATGTATCATCAGATTTTAAGCCAAAACCTCCTTCCATCAGTGAGAGCATTGAAGATGGAACATGGCTGTTTCTTCCAGCATGACAATGATCCCAAACGCACCACTCGGGCAATGAAAGAATGGCTCTGTAAAAAGCATGTTAAAGTCCTGGAGTGGCCTAGCCAGTCTCCGGACCTCAGACCCATAGAAAAATTGTGGAGGGAGTTGAAAGTCCGTGTTGCCCAGCGACAGCCCCAAAACATCACTGCTCCAGAGGAGATCTGCATGGAGGAATGGGCCAAAATACCAGCTACAGTGTGTGTAAACCTGGTGAAGACTTGCAGGAAACGTTTGACCTCTGTCATTGCCAACAAGGGTTGTGTTACAAAGTATTGAGTTGAACTTTTGTTATTGACCAAATACTTATTTTCCACCATAATTTACAATTAAATTCTTAAAAAATCCTACAATGTGATTTCCTGGATTTCTCATTTTCTCTCTCATAGTTGAAGTGTACCTATGATGGAAATTACAGACCTCTCTCATTTTTCTAAGTAGGAGAACTTGCACAATCAGTGGCTGACTAAATACTTTTTTTTGTGTGTGTGTGTGTGTGTGTGTGTGATATAAAAAACACAACTACCAAGTCTGTGGAATTGTGTATTGCAGTTTATAAGCAGCCATTAAAAAAATACTGTAGCTTGTAATTTTACATTTTCCTTATAGTTCTAAAGATGCTGAACAACACCAACTGGACAACAAAAAAATGAGGATTGAATAAATGAAACAAAGAAAATGAAAGTAAAGACATTGCATATAACTAAAACTGGTCAAGTAATTTATATCAGTGATATCAGAGAAGTCCAGTAGGCCTTTGACTGTCCATCTCTATTAAGGGAAAAAACTTCTCTTGTCCTCCTTGTGTTGTCCTCCTCATGATTTCTGGTGGTCTTTTTTGGCAGGAATCTGGCAACCCTGAGGTAGACTTGGAGCAAAGCGATCACACGAGAGTTAGGTTGCTCAGTGACACTGATTTCACTGTGACTTAAGCCATTTTTATGACAATGTATCACTTTCTTGCAATAACGATGTGATAAAGGATTTTTTTTTTTAAATCTGCTTGGCAGCATTACACCACCACTGTACATGTGCACTGCTGAAATGCCAGGTGTCTTTGCAGGAGGCTGCTGAGCTGTCCTCTCTGAAAACCCAGCTTGACAAGCTCGGGGTTCCGTTGTATGCAGTGGTAAAAGAGGACATCGATACAGAGATTAGGGACTTCAGACCACACTTTGCTGGAGATATCTTCCTAGATGAGAAGGTTAGGATCCGTTTATGGTTTTTCAATGTGATTCCTATGTGGACAATCCAGTAGTTCATGGATTACTTTTTATACAATTCTTTTTGGTATTAAAAGGAAAATATGTGTATGTGTTTCAGCGAGTGTTCTATGGGCCGATCCAGAGGAAGATGGGTTTGCTTGGCCTCATTCGTATGGGTGTTTTGCAGAACTTTTTGAGAGCTTGGAAGTCCGGTTACCAGGGCAACATGAATGGAGAAGGCTTTGTCCTGGGTGGGGTGTTCGTCATCGGATCTGGCAAACAGGTACTTGTACCAAGCAGCTATACTGCAATATTCAGGAGATGCTTTAGAAGTGGTTGCAATTGCAACATTAGTATGTTCATTTAAATGTACATGGGGAATGATCTGTGCAGATTCGATGCATTAAATTGGCATGTGGGACAGGTTTGTCACAGGACAAAAGTTATTCATTTAAAAATTCAACACTGTCTGCATACTAAGAGGTACTTTGTCTATGGGTGCTTTTGCACTGGAGGAACCTTTTTATAGTTCTTAGAATTGTGCCCACACCGCAAGAACTGGGAATGACTGTAGTTTTTAGAATGGTATGTGTATAGGGAGTTTTTAGCCCTATACACAGGTAGTCTTTTCTCAGCACATAGGAACCCTGAGTGATGTAAGTATGCAGTCGACTGGTCCAGATGTAGTGATGCAACTGTATAGTGACTGTTCCAGAAGCGTGCACCTGCACTGAGCTCAACCACCGTATAAACAGCAGCACTTAAAGTGGGGGGAAAAACCCAGAGAATGGGGCTGACCGTGGAGTTCAAGCTTTACTGAATGTGCTTTTGAGTCATCTACATTTTTAGCGTCTCACTGCATTCCGACTAAGCAGGGCTAAAGCTTTGGCAGTCCCAATAGTATAGCCAGAATAGAAGAATGATTTGACAGACTGTTACTTCTGTCTAACTGTTGTACCTGGCTTCTCTACTAAAAATAATAAATCTTCTGAATACCCCACACTGCCTCGACAATGAGACCAGTGTCGCATCGTGACAGTTTGGCAGTACTGAAGCCACCAGAGACATAGAATGCCACAACACGTGAACCAGATGTGAAAAATTACATTGGTCAAGATGCTGAATCCTTTATGCCTGGATATCCTCACCTGATGACACGGATCAAAGTTAATTACCTGTTCAGACAGGAACTTGGATTTGTCAAAAGCTGAAGCAGATTAATTGCGATGAAATTCAATAAATTATATTTTAACAATCCTTCAAATTCCTACGTGATGCAGCAGAAGACAACAACAACAAAAAACAAATGTCTATCATCTCCTTTTTTTAAAAATACTGCTGGAAAAAAAAAAAACTCATTAAGTGACAACAGAATTTAAGTGGAGTTAAACTTTGACTCTGAAATCTTAATTACGTATACATGCAGGCTAATATTTTTTTAACAGTTTGCTAATTGGTCTTAGTATCAGGGATGACAGGAGGATGTGGGGTTTTACAATTTGCTGATTCATATTGCCAGTTTTTTTATTTTTTTTATTTTTTTTATATAAACCAAGAAAAAGGTTTATTTATAAGGAATTATTTTACATGAATTACCTTGATGGAGATGTTTTTAATGTTTAATTGCTGCCATTTATAGGGAATTCTTCTTGAACACCGGGAGATGGAGTTTGGAGACAAAGTCAGCAAGGAGACTGTTTTGGAGGCATCTAAGAAAATAGTGATTGAGAAATAATTACTGCAATACTTGATACTCATGCAGATAATATACTAGATGATCAAGATGGAACAAAATGCTAATGAATATTGGTACTGCATTATGTAGCTCATATTTTATAACTACTGGAATACAATTAGAAAAATATTTCTAATCACACAATGTGAATGTGAAGGAGAACTCAGGTTGTGTGAAGGTCTTCAGCTTAGGGAGTTATCTTTGTTTCTGAAGTACAATATGTGACAATAATAGTGTTTAAAATTGCATCATTTTCAGGTACATGGTAGTTCTATTTGTGCTCTGTTGTTTTAACACTTTGCATGGCATTGTGCCATTCTTCACTCAATCAGGGTCTACTGGCTAGCTGCTTCTGTAATGGGGGCTTGTCTTTTGTGTGTTTTAATGACGGTCTGACCCGAAACTCTCGAGTGGGTGGATTTGAAGCTTAACACACTTAATTGCTCATTAATATTAACAGTTTGGACAGCCAGAAGTCTTTAAGTTGGTGAGGTATGCAATGTTAAAGCAACAGGAACAGAAAAATGTTGCCTCAGCTATATGTTATGCTGTTGAAATAAAGCATGTAGATGTGTGCATGTTTAACTAAGCCTCAGTTTGTTTCTTGTACACCAAGGATTAGGTTCCCAGACTGAGATTACTTTGAATAAAGAACCTAGACTTTTAAAAGTGAGTCACCATTTGATATTTCAGTTTAATCCAAGAGTAGACTTAATCCATGTCTCAAAAATAAGGAGACAAAAAAAAACATTACATAATCATATTGACTTTTGTGCTATGGCTATATTGTGACCATGAACAATGTATGCTTCAAGGCTTTCCAAATGAAAAATAACTTGACTGAACTTGCTGCAGATTTAGTCATGGGGTGCAGTGTTCACCCTGTTTTATTTAAAGAACAAGGATCTATCAAAGTCTGCTCTTCACAATGCATGTTTGTGGACGTGTATGGCACAAACGAAGGAGATTTCTGAGAGTCTCAGAAAGTTGTTGACACTCATCAGGCTATAAAAACCATCTCTAAAGAGTTTGGACTCAACCAATCCACAGTCAGACAGATTGTGTACAAATGAAAGAAAGACCATTGTTACCCTCCCCAGGAGTGGTAGACCAACAAAGATCACTCCAAGAGCAAGATGTGTAATAGTTGGCGAGGTCAGAAAGAACCCCAGGGTAACATCTAAGCAACTGTAGACCTCTCTCACATCGGCTAATGTTAAGGTTCATGAGCCCACCATGAGAACACTGAACAACAATGCTGTGCATGGCAGGGTTGCAAAGAGAAAGCCACTGCTCTCCAAAACGAACATTGCTGCTTGGCTGCAGTTTGCTAAAGATCCCGATGACAAGCCAGAAGGCTATTGAAAGAATGTTTTGTGGACGGATGAGACCAAAATAAAACTTTTTGGTTTAAAAGAAAGGAAGAATGTTTGGAGAAAGGAAATTCCAGCATAAGAACCTTATCCCATCTGTGAAACATAGTGGTGGTAGTATCATGGTTTGAGCCTGTTTTGCTGCATCTGGGCCAGGACGGCTTGCCATCATTGATGGAACAATGAATTCTGAATTATATCAGAGAATTCTAAAGGAAAATGTCAGGACAGCTGTCCATGAACTGAATCTCAAGAGAAGGTGGGTCATGCAGCAAGACAACGACCCTAAGCACACAAGTCGTTCTACCAAAGAATGGTTAAAGAAGAATAAAGGTAATGTTTCGGAATGGCTAAGTCAAAGTCCTGACCTTAATCCAATCGAAATGTTGTGGAAGGACCTGAAGCGAGCAGTTAATGTGAGGAAACCCACCAACATTCCAGAGCTTAAGCTGTTCTGTATGCAGGAATGGGCTAAAATTCCTTCAAGCCGGTGTGCAGGACTGATCAACAGTTACAGGAAACGTTTAGTTGCAGTTATTGCTGCACAGGGGGGTCACACCAGACACTGAAAGCAAAGGTTTACATACTTTTGCCACTCACTAATATGTACAGATTTGTGTTGGGATATAGTGTCCCTGCTAAAAAATTGTGGGTTAAAAACAGGCTCTGTTCCAAGTTTTAATAATAAAATGACCATTAAATATACAATTAACAAAAAAAAAAAAAAAGAAAAAAAAAGCCAGACAAATTGCAAAGTTGTGCTAACACTTTATTCAGAAGTTACATACTAAGGTACATTACTGTGATTTGCTTATGGAACATTGACATTGGGTGAATGAAAGTGGCATTTTAGAATTTGTCCACTTTACTATACTTATCAGTGTTGCACTGTGCTGTAGTCACGTCAGATTCTTGTGTACAAGTTGCTGCTAAGCTGATAACCTGCTCTGATCTTCTCAGTTATTCAGCATTAACAATGATAAACGATTCCACATACATTTAAAATGAAGCTTAACATTGTGCGCCATGTTCTGATTATTAGTAATGTTAGGTTTGCATAATGTACAGAACAAAGGATTGTGTAAAAGTGTTTGGTGCATTCACTCCAAGCAGTGGCCATGTACTTTAAAGTTAATTGTACAGTAGCACAGGCTTTACTGCCTCCCTGTGGACATAGCGTTTTTCTTGAAAATCTAACACAGTTGTAGGGCAAAACTAAATTGCAAAGGAACTACAACCACAAAACTACAAAACACTGTCACTTTATCACAATATTTTATGGATATACAGATTTGATCATATATGCTCAAGCTATAACATATTCCCAAGAAGGGAAAAAAAAATTAAAATGTCTACACGACAGACTGACAGTTTGGTACTTCATCACAATAACCATCTGATGTCAATAACTGTTTATTTCTGCAGCAATAAGTATTTCATATCTATGCACATCAACAAAACAATCAGTTCTACATTTATTTATTCATATATTTATACTAACGGTACAATGAGTATATTGTGCTCTAAAACAAGTCATGAATAGTGCTTAACATGCTGTATGCTGTTGTATCCATGATCTATTGTCCTGCCATTGTTCAATGACCAGTGGATTGTATCTCTTGTTAACACTACCAGAAATAGTTGTAACAGTTTTAAAATGAGTAATTGTAACTTTAACATTCCCATCTCAAGGTAAATTGGATACATTTTCTAAACTGTCTTCTACAAGTTTCACTACATAATTAAGCAACTTAAGCGCTACACAACAAAGCGTTTTTTTGCAAACAACTTACTACAGTTTTATGTGTAACAACGTTCAGTAAATATGCATATTGTCCAATAAACTTAACTAAAGCCACATGGAGCTTAGGTGCAGGCACTGACTTGTAGCTGTCAAACAATCAACTGATGGACACTATGTCACTGTTACATTTGGATGTGCTTACAGCGGAGTGTATACAGGTCAACTTTCCTATCTAATGAAATCTGAGTGCTGTGAGGAGCTAGAGGTTTAAATGCACTTTAATTTGCACGACACGTGCATGTGGAATGAAACCACTGAAACCGTCAAACTGGTTCCAATTCGAAATTGTCTATAGACTATTAAATCCAACACAAACAGTGAAGGGTTGTTTGATTTGTAAGTGTGAAGTTTTAAACATACAACTAAATACACATACACACTTTCAAATGAAAAATAAATAATCACAAATAACTACACCCTCAGCCTCACAATACTCCAAACAGTAAGTGCCAGGCGACTTAGTTCCAACTGCACTGCCAGAAAAAGCACCATCTATGATAAATATTTAACAATCAGCCATAAGATTAAAACACCACCTTGGTTTCTACACTGTGTTCTTACCATATAGGTGCACTTAGTAGAGCTATACTAGTAGACTGCTGATTCTTTGCAATACATTAGCCCTCTTCACTCTGTACTTTGGGTGGTGGATCATTCTCAGCACTGCAGTGACACTTGGCCTGTTTGTGTTTGTTGCACTGGTTCAAGTGGATTGTTTTTTTTTTTTTTTTTTAAACCTCACCGTCACTGCAGGACTGAGAATAGTCCACCAACCAAGCCAACATTTTCCTGTGGGCAACAGAGGAGAAATAACAAACTGTGTAGCAACAGATGAGAGAAGGTGGGTGTGTCTACAAGAGCATACAGTGTGAGGGCACCATGTGTAAAAGCGTCAGCAGTACTTCTGTGTTGGATCCACTTATACCAGTACAACACACTAATACACCACCACCACGTCAGTGTCACTGCAGTGCTGAGAATGATCCACAGTCCAAATAATTCCATGCCCTGTGTGGGTCCTTACCACTGAAGAGTGATACAGGGGTAACAAAGTATGCAGAGCAAGTGATGAACTACAGAACTACAAAGTGCACCTGTATAGGAAGTACAGCTGATAAAATGGGCAATGAGTGTAGAAACAAGCAGTTGGTTTTAATGTAATGGCTGACTGGTGTGTACTCAGTCCCAATTGCATATATCATCTTAAGGAAAGGTATAGGTTGTACAACAAAGTAAAGTCATGTTTAAAAAGAACAAAAGTACATATTTCTCATTCAAGTTGCATCCACTAAACTCTATTACATCCGAATAAAACAGTTTGGACATTTTCCTTTACAAACCCTTGTTGAAATACACCACAGCGGCTTTAGGGTTGCTCTGTCGTATCCTCTCCTGCAACTCAGGCTCCAGGCTAGTCACACTCATAGAGCTGTAATACAAACATTCATAAAACATTAGAGTAGCAAGGCTCATCAACAACCTAATCAAAAACAATCTTTATAAATCATAAGAAAAGTATTTGAACAAGCACTCACCTCTTCTGGGGGAACAGGGCACAGCACAATGGAGTGGCAAACACCAGACTACGAGAAATGACATGTACAGAAATATCAGTTGTGATCAAGGTCTATTTTCAGTACAGAAATCATTGCAAGTGAAACTCACCATAGTCCTACAAGCCCAACCTGTACTGGAGCATTGAGAACCGGGAACCGCTGGGGGGGATGAGAGCAGAGTGAGCTGTAACACTTTCCCCTTTACTATTACCCTTGGCAAAAACAACATGGAATTGCCACACTTGGCGGATGTTCGTAGCAAATAAACAAATCGCAGATTTGACACCAAATAATTTTAACAGTTAAACATTCTGGCGTCGTGAAGCATACCTCAAGCTAATTACATTTTAATTATTTTAATTAATGCCATATTTATTTCCAGATCAAAGAGTGGTAAAAATGTATGACATCATTCAATGTTGAGAAACAACTATGGAATCACCCTGTAATTTGCATTTCTAAAAACATGTTTCTGATACAAGTCTAAAAACACAACTTAGCCTGCAGTTACAAGGGAGCGCTTAAAGACCTTAACAAGCTGTTGGACTTGGCTAAGTAAAAGAAAACATGGCCCCAACAAGATAGTTGTCAAAATTTCAAAACTCCTTCAAGAACGAATTCTAACACAGAGTGTGACCAAAGATACTGGTTGTTTCTAGTCAGCTGTGCCTAAAACTTGCAAATGTAAACAAAATGGGAAGGTTATAAAAGGAAAACATACAAGTAGACCAGGTAAGCAGCAGGATAGAAAACTCAAAACAATGTCCCTTGAAAATAGAAAATGCACAACACAACAGATGAGAAACAGACGGGCAGAAAGATGTTTGACAAGGAGTCAATGTTTGTGACAGAACTGTAAAGAATCAATGGAATGAAATGGGATTTACATATAGTAAAACACACTTGTGCAATATGGAGTGTGGATGACTGGATGAAAGTCATTTTCAGGATGAACCACAAACCTTCATTGGTTTGTGCATTAGTTTGGGCTTTCAGCATAAATGGCCATTTTATTGACAGACACACAAGACCACATCAAGAGTAGTTAGAGCTACACAGTCAGGTCAAGCACATTTATTGTCATCAATTACCTACACTTCTGCTTGAAAGTTTGTGAACCCTTTAGAATTTTATATTTTTTCATAAATATGACCTAAAACAATCAGATTTTCACACAAGTCCAACCCAGTTAAACACATGAGACAAAATTACTATACTTGGTCATTTACTGATTGAGGAAAATGATTCAATATTACATATTAGTGAGTGGCAAAAGTATGTGAACCTTTGCTTTCAGTATCTGGTGTGACCCCCCTTTGCAGCAATAACTGCAACTAAACGGTTCCTGTAACTGTTGATCAGTGCTGCACTTCGGCTTGGAGGAATTTTAGCCCATTCCTCCGTACAAAACAGCTTCAGCTCTTTGATGTTGGTGGGTTTCCTCACATGAACTGCTCGCTTCAGATCCTTCCACAACATTTCGATTGGATTAAGGTCAAGACTTGGCCATTCCAAAACATTACCTTTATTCTTCTTTAACCATTCTTTGGTAGAACGACTTGTGTGCTTAGGGTCGTTGTCTTGCTGCATGACCCACCTTCTCTTGAGATTCAGTCCATGGACAGATGTCCTGACATTTTCCTTTAGAATTCTCTGATATAATTCAGAATTCACTGTTCCATCAATGATGGCAAGCCGTCCTGGCCCAGATGCAGCAAAACGGGCCCAAACCATGATACTACCACTAAACCAAAAAGTTCTATTTTGGTCTCATCCGTCGACAAAACATTCTTCCAATAGCCTTCTGGCTTGTCCACGTGATCTTTAACTGCAGACGAGCAGCAATGTTCTTTTCGGAGAGCAGTGGCTTTCTCCTTGCAGCCCTGCTATGCACACCATTGTTGTTCAGTGTTCTTCTGATGGTGGACTCATGAACATTAACATTAGCCAATGTGAGAAAGGCCTTCAGTTGCTTTGAAGTTACCCTGGGGTCCTTTCTGACCTCGCCAGCTATTACACGCTTTGGTCTTGGAGTGATCTTTGTTGGTCGACCACTCCTGGGGAGGATAACAATGGTCTTGAATTTCCTCCATTTGTCTGACTGTGGATTGGTGGAGGCCAAACTCTTTAGAGATGGTTTTGTAACCTTTTCCAGCCTGATGAGCAACAACAACACATGGTGAAATGTTCCTCACAAATCTCCTTTGATCGTGCCATGATTCACTTTCACAAATGTGTTGTGAAGAACAGACGTTGATAGATCCCTGTTCTTTAAAAAACACACACACAAAAAACAGGATGTCTACTCGCACCTGACTCTAATTTCACTTTCAAATTAACTGCTATCCTAAAAGGTTCACATACTTTTACATTCACTAACATGTAATATTGAATTTCTTTAATGACCAAGTATAATATTTTTGTCTCATTTGTTTAACTGGTTTCTCTTTATCTACTTTTAGGACGTCTGTGAAAATCTGATGATGTTTTTGGTCATATTTATGCAGAAAGGGTTCACAAATTTTCAAGTACCACTATAGTGAATTTCTGTGGACTGTGGGAGGAAACAAGGAGTACCCATAGTAAACCCACACAGACATGAGGAGGACACAGGGGGCTCTACCTGGGATCAAACCCAGGACCTTCTTGACCTTCTACCCACCGAGCAACCGCACTGCCCACGTTGGCCAGGGAGAAGATGCTGGAACTTTTGACTGGTGCTGTTCTAATAAAACATATCAAGATGACTGCCTGACGAAAATCCAAGTATCTCACTCATTTATGTTATGGAGTGCAAGTACCAGGGTAGGTGGCAATAATTACCTCAACAGCCAATACACAGATTCTCATACCATCAACATGTTAAAGCCTGTCTTCAGGAAAGGCATATCAACTCAATGACATGGCCAGCAAACAGTGCAGATCTTACTTCAATTATTTTATTATTGAGAAAAAAAAAAAGGTCAATGACAAGTATCCACCTGATATCTCAAAGAATTCAGTCCATCATAAAAGCCCAAGGCAGAGCAACAAGTACAAATTGTGACTTTTTTGGTTAACAATTTCATAATTTGTACCTCAGCATTGAATAATTAGATATTCTATTGATCTACTTCATCTCCAAAGCATATTAAAATTATTTAATATACTTTATTTGAAGTATGCATCACAAAGCCAGGACGTTCAACTTTTAAATAAAAATTGTTTGGTGAAAAAAAGCTGGATGAACATCCACCAAGTATTGGGATCCCACACCTTTTGCCAGGGGTAGCAGATAAGCTAGCACTGCACTGACCATAGAAATACAAACAAGATATGTAAGAACTGACTTTACCTTCATGAAGGCTCTTTTCTCTAATGCATTCATGATTACTGGAGGAATAGCTGAAAGAAAAATACAAAGTATAACACTCAAGATACTATACCTTACTACAAATGTTCAAATGAGACATTCCTAACCTTAGTCACTGAACTGCCTAATGTAATTTTGAATCTGTTCAGGCCAATACCCATCTCCAATATTCCAAAGCTATAGCTTTTCTGTGGCTTTTTTTAAGCATATAAGGAAATTAATGATCGAATGAAGACCATTAAGTGAAGCAATTTTGCAAGACTGAAAGCCATTTTCCCAATTGTTAAAATATTCAATGCCTTACCCATGGCAGGCACTGCCATGCCAATTCGGGACACCACCACCTGTAAAATGGCCTGCTGAGCAGCGCTGGCAGACTCTCCCAGGCGATTACCCTCCTCATCAGTAACAGGAATACCATACTTCAGTTCACTGAGAGAAGGCAAAATAAAATCCTTTACACTCTCCATATACATGTTGCTAAGTGTATATGAAGTAAATTATATTGTTTTTTTTTTTTTATACACACCGTTGTCTCATGAAGGGAATGTTGATGCAGTTTGCAGCTGCCACTGCAGCAAACGGAACAAACCGGGACATGATAGCTGGCAGGTGCTGGAGACAATTGGGTAATTTTATTAATATTAAATGAGAAGTATGAATCAGTATGGTGTATAACAGCAAATGGGTCGATTTGCTATTAGCAAATGCAGAAAACAATTATTACAACCTTTACTGAATGCATCAATTACATCATCGATCTACTGCTATTTTTATTCTAATGTACAGGTCAAATAGTTATAGATAAATGTTATCTGTAAAATCATAACTCCCATTAAGGTGGATGAAGGACTATCTTGCTCATCTTAAAACTGTTAAATGTAAAGGTAAAAATCTAAAAACATGGAAATAAATTGTAAATATTTACTATTATATTGACTTAAAGTAATTCCATCATATTTAACTCATTTATGAAGAAATGTTTGTATAATAACAGCTAAAACAATGGCATTCTTGAACAGATTTGTTTGTTTTATTTACTGTTGCATCTGCATCAATAGCTATATACAGACACAAGGTCAAATCAACACATTAATCATGGGCCAATTTAGAGTGACCAATCAACCTAATGTGTGGAAACCGGAGTACCTGGAGTAAACCCACACAGACACAGGGAGGACATGCAAACTCCACACAGACAGGAGTCTGTGAGGTGAGGTGACTGCACCAACCCCACTACTGTCTCACTACTAAACACAACTAAAAGCTGAATACTCAATCAACAAATGGGTAAAATTCCTATAGGTAAAACTGAGTTCCAGACTGACTGATCCACTTACAACTACAGTTGTCAAACCAAACCTAACGTGTTTAATCTGGTCGAGGGCACAACACCACCCTTCACATTAGTTTCCAGTGTGCTGTCTCTCCTGATAAGTTATAGTATCTGGTTTGACTTTAACACAATGGCTATTTGTAGAATGTTTTATGGATTTAGTTTATGTGGCTTACGAAATATAAGAAGTGAGTTGTTACTGAGTTGGTAATGCATAGCAACTGAGTTAAAAATACAATCTACATGAGAAATACTGACTGAAGGCACTTGACATGTTTTAAAGGTGCATTTATTTTTCCATTAATTAGCCTAAATAATATGCAGGAAGTTATGGTGTTTTTCACTCTTTTGAAAATCTGCTGCAGTTATTGCCCTACAATGAACAACAGTAGTAAGAAAAAAAGTATAGGATCTGCAAGTTTGTATTTTCTTTTGAATAATTTATGAATAATATTTCTGGAAAGAGAGACTGGCTATTAGGTGTTTTGATATGGTCCAATCTGGCCCCCTCTTAAATAAGTTTGGACACCCCTGTATTAAAAGGTGGATTTGTCAAATTTCTTGTGAAAGATCAAGTCAATTAAATATTAGCCACAAAGCATTTTATAGCCTTTTCAACCATGTTTACCAAGTGTCAATAACTCTGGACATGGCTATACACAAAACAAAAATAGAACGCAGCTGCTGTGTGATGTGGATGTATATACCTTGGCTACAGACTTGAGGCTAAGAGCAGTGACTACAGCTCCAGTGGTGGCACTGACATAAGCTGCACCAAGCTGACTGCAAAAAGCCAAAATAATAATAAAAAAATAATTTTTTGGTAAACATGTACGTACATATACACACATACATAGTTACAAAAACACACACAGTGAACAAAGTATCTCAAGCAGTTTATAACACAGGACTTACAACTGCTGCACCTACAGTGGGACAAAAAAGTATTTAGTCAGTCACTGATTGTGCAAGTTCTCCGATTTAGAAAGTTGAGAGAGGTCTGTAATTTTCATCATAGGTACAATTCAACTATGAGAGACAAAATGAAGAAAAAAAATCCAGAAAATCACATTGTAGGATTTTAAAAGAATTTAATTGTAAATTATGGTGGAAAATAAGTATTTGGTCAATAAATTTGGTTCAACTCAATACTTTAACATAACCTTTGTTGGCAATGACAGAGGTCAAACGTTTCCTGTAAGTCTTCACCAGGTTTGCACACACTGTAGCTGGTATTTTGGCCCATTCCTCCATGCAGATCTCCTCTAGAGCAGTGATGTTTTGGGGCAACACGGACTTTCAACTCCCTCCACAAATTTTCTATGGGGCTGAGGTCTGGAGACTGGCTAGGCCACTCCAAGACCTTAAAATGCTTTTTACGGAGTCACTCCTTTGTTGCCCAGCGGTGTGTTTGGGATCATTGTCATGCTGGAAGACCCAGCCACGTTCCATCTTCAATGCTCTCACATTCTTTCCTTAACACAGATCAGTCGTCCTGTCCCTCTGCAGAAAAACAGCACCAAAGCACGATGTTTCCACCCCCATGCTTCACAGTAGGTATGGCGGAACTCAGAATTTTTCTTCCTCCAAACACGACGAGTAGAGTTTTTACCAAAAAGTTCTATTTTAGTTTCATCTGACCACTTGATATTCTCCCAGTCTTCTTCTGGATCATCCATATGCTCTCTGGCAAACTTCAGATGGGCCTGGACATGTACTGGCTTAAGCAGGGGGACACGCCTGGCACTGCAGGATCCGAGTCCCTCTCGGCGTAGTGTGTTACTGATGGTAGCTTTGTTACTTTGGTCCCAGCTCTCCGCAGGTCATTCATCAGGTCCCTCCATGTAGTTCTGGGATTTTTGCTCACCGTTCTCATGATCATTTTGACCCCATGGGATGATATCTTGCGTGGGGCCCCAGATCGAGGGAGATTATCAATGCTCTTGTATGTCTTACAATTGCTCCCACAGTTGATTTATTTACACCAACCTGCTTGCCTATTGTAGATTCACTCTTCCCAGCCTGGTGCAGGTCTACAATTTTCTTCCTGGTGTCCTTCGACAGCTCTTTCCTGGATTTTTTTTCCTCATTTTGTCTCTCATCTTACTAAGTCGGAGAACTTGCACAATCAGTGACTGACTATATAGTTTTTTGCCCCACTGTACACTACAGACTGCAACATTTTCTGAAAAGTAACAGCAATAACACTAAATCTATCAGTTCAGTCATGTATTCAATTTTTGCATTAAAAATGTGACGTATCAAGATAGGAACAGATTAACTGCTCACATCGTTCACCCTCAAGACATGCTATAATCTTTACAGACCATGCATGTGCCATTATTACAGTTACTCTTGGTGAGAAATGTTGTATGATATAGGGTAGGCCTATATTAGAAGACCTCTTGTTATAAAGCTATACTTGGAAACCACCTGCAAAAGAGGAGATCACATACTTGACAGTGATTGGTGCATCTCCACTACGGTTTGTGTAGTTGACAATGGCATTGAAGGACTGGTTGACCCACTGCCAGAACACAACTGCCGGAGTTGTCCTAAAGACATGGGAAGAGGTGCATGTTATGAACATTGAAACATTCACAATGGAAAGAAATACATTTGCACGTAAAGAATGAAATAAATTACTAAATATCTCTCACTGTTAATGTTCCCTGAAAAGTAATTTTGCCCTGGCAGTAAAGCTTGCTGCATGTTAATGTTTAAGAGAAACTGACCTCTCTGTCATTTAACCACAATCATACTGCATTGCTTTTCCATCTATGGAAGGAAACTATGAATTTGTTGGCTAATAACTCAGAAGCTCCAGCTGATGGTAAAATCTGAAAATGTATGATCAGTCAAACATAAAATATTTTTATTATAGTCTTGAAGTTAGAAATGATGAAGAAACACCTCATCTGACCACAGTGAATCTGCAACCATAGAGACACAAAGAAATTAACAAAACTGAGATTTTGCTGAGAAAACTTTTCCACAGTGACTCATCTGTGGATGATTCACCAAACTGAGCAGTGGTATTCCTGCCAGATGAGGATTAACTTCCTAAAATGTGCATTTCAGGTTTCTTTCACCATGTCAACATAGTTCCTATCAAAGCAGGCAAATCCAACTGATGAACACACACTAGAGCTACACGCCGTTTAACGAGCATCTGATCAACGTCCGTTCTTTTAAATAGATGAGGTGTTAAGAATTATAATAGGAAACAAAAACCTGTCTTATATATATTCATTGAAAAAGCACCTAGATAGAAATATTGGATTGCTGCAAAACATGGCATGGAGTTACATCACAGACAGATATGTAAATGATTACAGGTGTGGTCTGATCAGACCATGAGTCTTGCCACAAGAGGGCATAAAAGTGCTTCCCTCACTGTAAAAAGGCTCTCAGAGGGGACTTTTGGGCGTGTACCTCTTGGTGAGAGATCGTGTACTGCTAGACATGCCTCTACGATACATTTGCCCACAGCAGACCCAGTAGATCTTCCATGCTCATAGTTTGCCGAAGCTGCCGTCCCAGCTGGGCCCATAATGCTCGACTGGCAGGCCAAGGAAGTGTTTTGCAATCTGGCGACGATATTCCTGAAAAAACGTTGCTGTGCTTTGGCGAGCATTATCCTGCTGAAAAATGCCAGTTGGATACTCTGCCATGAGATGCAACACATGTGGCTCCACAATGTCCTGTACATATTGTGGAGTTGTTAATGCTCCTCTTATCACTACTAGGGTTGATCGACTGTCGTATGTGATGGCTCCACAGATCATCACACCAGCAGTTGGGGCACTGTGTGCATCTGGGCAAAATGTCTTCGAGTGCGTTGTAGAGGCAATGATCTCTCACCAAGAGGTACACTACCCAAAAGTAGAGAGCCTTTTTATAAACAGCTGGGGAAGTACTTTTTACTTTCTTCTTTCGTTTCCAGGAAGGGTTTCAAATTTTATAAAAGACATAAAGATAATTACTGTACTGTAGAGTACAGTACTGTACTACAAATGTTCATATTGTGCTTTAATTAATATTATTGCTTAACATAAATCTCTATGTGATTATAGTAATGTTCGGTCAGTATCCATTTTGGTCAACTACCTGTTTCACAGAACGTAATGTGGACATTAGATGGTGCTAACATGTAACTAAGCATTATTACTTACAACAGGTGAGCTTCAAGTGGTGGCCTTACCTATAGAATGTGAGCATGCAGCCTGTGATGGTCATGTTCATTGGCACTTGTGCAGACATGCGGCCAATCAGTAGCATCTTCTCACCCGTGTCTGGATGGAAAGCAGAGTCGTAGATGTATTTGGCCCTCCATAATTGATCCTCTGTCAGCCCTGGTTTCACAATACCCTGCCTATGTGGGAGGACATAGCGGTCAGCTATTTTAACACATTACCAGCAGCACGTGGCACCAACTGCTTCCTGCAAGGCACACGTCACTATCACTTTGTTTTTGTTTAGATTTCAAACACAGCAAATCTCACGAACAGACGTACAACACGTTAAACACAGACGGACAGGAACAAACATGGGAAGATCATATACATACAAAGGGAATCTTCAACCCAGCCAAAAAAACTAAAAAGGTTAAACCTTGCATACCTATAATCTTCCACAATGGATCTGGCATTCTCCAGAACCTCATTTGACAGCAGCACATTTCTTGGGTCGGTCACTGTAAAAAAATGCTGTGCTCTACCCATAAATGTACTTTGGTCCCATCGTGGCTCCTTAATGTTGATGTTCAGTGGCAAGCTCCCAGACATCGTTTACCACCTACATAACCATAAACAACAGAAGACCATGAGACCATGGTCCAGACCTTGAGTTTCAATTCTTATAACAAAACTGTCTGCTTTGCAACTACACCAAACTATTAAGCATTTTTCCCGCATCAATTTTTTATACTACGAAGAAACAAACACTGCTGATCTGTACTTTCCCTTTCACCCCCTGTGAAAATGACATGCAGAATGACTTTTTTGCACTCAACTGAAAAGAAGTTGGTTCCCTAATGTTATATTTGTTCAAAACCAAAACCGACAGAATCTGCAAATTACTTTTTTAAATCTACGTACTTGAAAAATGTTCAGTCTAAGAACCCTGATAGATGATTGATTCTGCCTTTAAATAGTTATTCTATTGATACTCTGTGCAGTTAGCTTTGGAGCTAGCGCTAAGCTAGCCACGTTACCTGCAGGGCACCACTTCTTAAGATAGGTTTTTGTAATGGACACATATTCAGTAGCTATTAGTGAACAGAATGTTATGACTTCTAGATCTGGGCTGTTAATGAAGGTGAACTAAACAATAACACAGCAGAATAGGTGGATGTGTGTAACATAGAAAGGTTAGCTGCACATAAATAAGTGAGCTTATACTGGCATTAAAACTACTCATTACTTCAGATAACACATGCGGTTTTACGTGGCTATAATCACAAACCTACCTTTGTTGAATCTGAAACCACCAGTACTTTACTGAAGATGTCTGGAAACTGAATGACCTCTCAAATAGCGTTTCTCTAGTAACTGCTTAGCAGCAAACGGGATATGTGTACTGTGGGAGGAGCGAGACGACTGAGGCGGGAGTCGATTCCAAATCGAGTCGACGGAGAAGATTCATTTGTCGCTCCCTTTACATCACAAACGTCAGAGGTCTGATGCAGGAAAAGAGAACAAAGGCAAATTTAAGCGAAACTGTCATAGTTCCCCGATACTTAAGACACACTAGAAGACTTTGAAAAGACTCTGAAAAGGACTAAAGTCTGACATCCTCTCACATCTAAAGACAAGTCACAGACATTAGCCTAGTCATGATTTTGCAGTCACACTCTTGTTTCTTGATAGAATAAAATAGAATATATTTTGTGATTTCGTTAGCCTTTTTGCTTCTCTTTTTGCTTTTCTATAATTCTTGCAAAATGTGCATCTATTCAACATTGCTTTTTATAAAAATATCACTGCACAAAGTGCAGTACAAATGCAGTGCTACCAGTGTTCAAAATACTTTGCCTATTAGAGTGAGAACCCTATAAAAATCACAACCAC
This sequence comes from Ancistrus triradiatus, assembly GCA_025084515.1. Taxonomy (NCBI): domain Eukaryota; kingdom Metazoa; phylum Chordata; class Actinopteri; order Siluriformes; family Loricariidae; genus Ancistrus; species Ancistrus triradiatus. The sequence continues at coordinate 217,792 of JAJAGP010000515.1, forward strand.
TGCAAATATTTCAAACGTTACGAATATCTGAAACACCACACTTCATTATTTTACATATTGCAATTCTATGTTGTTTCAATGCCTGAATTTGACATAATTTCTCTACGTCACTATTTTCGAGCCAAGACTTGTGATAATATTAAACACGGTTGATTTTATTGGAACACCAAGACGAGAAAAAGACTGACGTAAGACACCTATCCTGACCACTTTACAGCAAACGATCGAGATGACACGAGCGTGATGCCACTCTAGCACACACTATGAATCATCATGTATGAATGTATTTCATACATGAATTTCAATAACGAGTGTGTTTAACTGTATATTATGTATTTAATTAATAGAAAACTGTTTATATTGCAAACATCAAACGTCGTTGCGGAATCGACTCATAGATTTCCGTAACCTGGAATCAAATTCAGAGTCGACACGAACTACCAGTGTGTCACAGTGTCACAGTACAGAAAGTGGGCGTTGTTTGAAGACAGAACAGAAAGTGGGCGTTCACTATAGTGGCTTGTCGACGTCACAGGGGCGTTTTTTAAAATGCTCTTTATGATTGGGTGAAATGATTTCACCCGCGTGCCCGTACGTTGTAAAACCAGCTCTGAGCCCGTGCACAGCATGGAACATGGTATGGTTAAGTAATTGAGTAAGCAGTTGATTGTAAGAAGGGAATTAACCAGTAGCGTTATAACTGCACTCTAATTAGAATAGTTTAACTGGGTTCTCTTTATCTACTTAGGACTTGTGTGGAAGTCTGATGATGTTTTAGGTCATATTTATGCTAAAATTTGGAAATTTCTAAAGGGTTCACAAACTTTCAAATACATTCATGTCCTACAGACAGAGGTCAGATTTCCAAATTCGGGTTTTTCCACAAACGTAGGTGACTTCCTCCATCTCTATGCATTGTGTGTGGTAGATTACCATCATTTGCAAATGACATGTTCAGTTTGACACTATAATAGACACGTTCGCATGTACAGTCTCATATATATATATATATATATATATATATATAAATAAAGTGATCAGTGATCAGACGTGTATATATAGCCCATATATACGTCTGATCACTTCGTGTTGCTCTGCGGTGTTGTGTTTATAAAGCCTTTATAAATCACGGACATGTTTCTGTTTTAACACTTATGGTGTGGCTATATTACAAATACATATGTTATTTTCTATATATTTCACAAATATATTATAATTATTATTATTATATTGTGTATTAGGAACGACACAAGCTGTAAATACGTGATGTCTGAGTATTCTAAGATTTATATAGTGCAGTAGTTTTGTTCACTATTTGGTAGCATTTTATTTGTATAGGCTACTTACTTACAATGCAATATATCTTATTAGCATGTTAAATATACATATCTCTGATTTACCCTAGGGTAATTCTAATCGCTCACCATGGTATTCGTGCAGCTCTGTTAGAGTGCTGGAACTCGTATGCAGTCTCCCATCTGTGTGTTGGATCGAGAACTGGTAGTTCTGCATTGCTACAATCCACGGTCCTACCTGCTTTTCCGGCTCTCTGAATTGCATTAGCCAAGTTAAGGAAGCAGGGCTGGTGTGAAACATGAACAGTACAGCATAGAGGTACTTCTGCAACCAGAGCCAGAAGTTTGCATCGTGTGCTGCAGTAATTGTGCTCAGGCTTATAGAGTCATCTGCTGAAATAAGTGAAAACTTGCTCCATATAGGTATCCACAATGAAATGTTTGCAGGGTCGTTGTGTTTGGAATGCCTTGTCTGCTTCCGCAGACCATTCAAATGACATACCTTTCACAGGGAAGTGATAGAGTGGGACAGCAGTGTCTGCAAAGCCGCCGTAGGCCACCTCAATTTTACTTAATCGACCATAACCGGATTCACGGTAACCCCTTCAACGCTAACAACATGCCCAAGAAAACTTGCGTCATGCTGGAAAAGATGGCTTTTCTGGGGATAAGGCTTCAATCTAGCAGGTCAGATGGTGAACACCTTGCCCACACAGCAGAGCATTGTTTAACTCCGGTGCTTGCATCAGTAGGCCACAAGGTGAAGCCGTTTTTCGTTTGATCCTGTTCCCATATATGGGACACTAAATAATAATTACTTTATTAAAAAGATCTATTGGCATAGAAAGAGAAAATACAAGTATCCATGTATTTTCCAGCAGTTTGTTTTAAGTCGGCAATAGTTCCTGTATCTCGCAATCATATTTAGATCATGCGTGATAAGGCTTCGCGGAGTAGTCAGCACTTGCTTCCAGCTGGACCAATCAGGTGGTCGCTTTTCAGAACCAGAATCTAACATGTCTGCGCCCTTGTTGTCAGTATCGAGTAGTTAAGATTTAAGTTGCTGAAATAAAGGAAGTTAGCGTTCTTGTTCATATTTGAGACAAAGCCTGTGTCCCTGGTGGTGCCTTGATACTTCAAGTTCCTGTTACAGACAGTACATTAGGTTCTAGATAAAGTCTACTGCAACAGTTACTAAGACCCCAGAAGAAGAACATTGAGTTAATTGTCTGTGATTATTAAACATGACTTTGTTTCTCGTCAATTTATATGGATAGATTTTGTGATTAACCAGTATCTAGAAATTAGTATTAAAAATCTAGAACAATCATGTACAGCTGGTGGTGGTGCAAAACCGGTGCAACTTTATGGACAGGATCAGAAGGCACCAATACAATGGAAAATGTTTCTGTCAGGAGGACATAAGGCTGTACATAGCACATGGAGAACTGTGCCTGTGCATGACTGTAATAGAGGGTTTAGAAACTCTTGTTGTGCTGCTGAAGATCTGAAATGTGGTCATGAGAAATGTGACATTGGGATGTTTTTACATATTTGAACAACTTTGCAAATATGTTTGTCACCTCTATGGCCAGAAAACTGATGAAAATGTGAACAATGCCAAATGCAATGCATTGTGTATGGCAACTTCAGCTTTGCCTGAACTTTCCATGCTTCTGACAAGGGATGCCCTGTACCAACACTGGAAAAAGGGCAAACTACCAAGCAACTACCAACACGCTTTGAAAAGTAAAACATGTGCTCCTTCACCTATTGGCATTGGGTGGCACCTTGAGGATGGGGAGGTTACAATGACCTGGAGGACTAAAGATCCTGTCCCTGAAAGTGTGTTGCAGGTAGGCCACTGCTGTTGCAAGCAAGGCAAATGTGAGACAGGAAGATGTCTGCAAGACTGTGCTGTACTGATTTATAGTGTTTTGCAAAAGTCTGAGGCATTCTAGATTTTTCAGTTTATATTCTGTGTATTCTTTATGTTTTAGTGGTCACTGCACTTTGCAACTCAACTTTCCATATAGATGCACTTTGTAGTTCTACAGTTACAGATTGTAGTGCATCTGTTTTTTCTACATGCTTTGTTTGTCTTCTTGACTCTGTTCTCTAATGGTCAGGACCCCCCATAGATCTGGGACTGTTTGGGTGGGGGATCATTCTCAGTGTCACTGATGTGATAGTGGTCTGTTAATGTGTGTTGTGCTGGTACGATTAGATTAGACACAGCAATGCTGCTGGACTTTTTTTTTTAAACTTCAGTGTCTCTGCTGGACTGAAAATAGTCTACCTACCAAAAATGTCCAGCCATCAGCGTCATGTAGGCAGCATTCTTTGAGCACTGATGAAGGATTAGAGAATGACTGACACAAACTGTGCAACAACAGATGAGCTGCTGTCTCTGACTAATGTCTCTACATATACAACGTGGAGCAATAACCTAGAGGTGTCTAATAGAGTGCAAGTTGAGTGAACACAGTGGTTCAAAACTCAGTAGCAGCACAACATCAGTGTCACTGTAGTACTGAGAATGATCCACCACCCAAATAGTACCTGATCTGTGGTGGTCCTGTAAGGAAAATAAATTATAAAGCAGAATATAAATTGAAAAATATATAATGCGTAAGACTTTTCCACAGTACTGTATGTCAGTGCCAAAACTGTCCAAATGTTTCCAAGGAAACAAAGAAAAAAGCTACATGGATTTGATAATACTGATATGGAGGAATGATAATGATAGAGTAAGAGATGCACTGTGTTACCAAGGAGAGGGACTGTGTGATCAGACACGGGCAGCTAAGGAGGACGTCTCGGATCTCAAAACTAACGGGGGTGAGGTAATATTTTGATACCATTTTGATACCATATTTTGATACCATTTTGGCCCAATGCGCATTCTTCATTTTTGTCCTCTGATTACACAGTGGCTACTGAAAATGTTGATGTATAAAACATCAGTGTTTTGCTAAAGGTACCTTGTGTATGTTTAATTTTGTTTGGTGCCATTTATTGAAGTTGACGCATATTTTGTACAAATTTGCCATATTTCAAGCTCTAAATTCACACTTGAGTGTACTAATGCACCAATACTTGACTCAGATATGTAGGTATGTATAAACATCAGTTTGATAGATATTTATCATCATTGAAATTTTTTTTTTTCGTTTTTAAATGTATATACATTTATGGATGGTGACAAAGAACTGCAAGGTATTTTGCAGAGAACTTTTCACACATAAGTTCTCTGGGTAAGGGTATTGTCTATGCAAAAATACATTTAAATAGTAGTGATCAAATGTGGGAACGAAGGCACTTTTTCTTTGTTCACCTTATAACCTACAGTAAATCATCCATGTAAAGGCCTTTTCACACTGAGCCAAATAAAATAAAATCATAAAATATTTAATTAGAGCCTGATTAAATCACCCTGACCAATCAGAGCTCGGTTGTCACGCAGAACAGCTCATCCGGGTAGCAGCAGAGCACAAGAGTTTATAGGACAAGCAACACGCTGACTATAAAAACATGGATATTAAAGAAAATATCTGGCAGAATACAACTCAAAAGCTGGAGAATGATGGTGAATAACCTTACAGTGACTGTATAGAACCGTTTTCATGTTTATTTAAGTGCATTCTAATCTGTTCATGCTCAAAATACAACACAAACTATAGCCTGCTGCACTAATCTTCACTCGTGTCTTTGTTATTTTAAGTTGATGATGTGAAAAAGACACGCCTAAATCTCCATGACTTGGTGTGGAGGTCCCACTACATAAAAAATTACGTCCGTTTTTTTTCATGCAGAAAAATCATACTCGGTGTGAACAGGCTTTAAACAACATTATGACATTCAGGAATGTCTGGGTCTACTCTCTCCATAAGCTGTATGAATGCATTGCAATTGCAATATGGCATTACCGTGATTTGCCATAGTCCATTAATGTCTTCTCATGAGCATAGTTGACAAGCCTAATGACCTGTCAATAGCCGCTGCAGAGATCCAGCGAGTCCACAGCGACCTGGCAAGTGTGTTGCCAATGTGTGGCAGTGGTTATGAGACCAGTTTAGCTTTAACTTTTTGTTGACCAACACCGCTGGTGCCACCCACAGGTTACTGCAATGCACAGTGATGCAGGCAGCCGCCATTTCCTTCATCTTTTTGTTAGCAGTCTGCCCTTTAGCCCAGCTGAGCTATCCAGCCAAGCAACTGGTATTGCTAACCAATGAGCCTGACTACCCACTTGGTGGAGAGGGTTGGAAGGTTGCAGAGGCAGCTGCCCGTTAAAGGCTGGCTCCTAATTTGTTTCCTGCTGGCTCCAGTTTGCTGCAGCGCTGCACTTTGTGTCCTCATTTCTTGCACCACCGATACACAATCAGCTACAATTCTCATCATTCTGTTTCAGTTACTGCACAGTCTCTTTCACATCAGACTCAGTTTTGGTAGAGCAGCAGCATGGTTGCAACAGCACATGGTGTAAAAGGATGAGCTCCACTCTCCCAGATTCACTGATCCTTCAATCTTGTGACATTGCAAATAGTCAAGCCTCAGTTTGCTTAAAAATGCTTCCAAAGCTAGGGCTTGTTGCACTCCCAGAGGGGAGTGCAGATAACCACAGTGCAAACCAGAGTGCTCATTTCAGCTGCTAGTTTGCTCACCCTCTCAGCCTTCTTGCACCGCTGTTTGCCAGGCCACTGAAGCTGGATGGCTGTGCCGGGTACTTGCCTGGCAGAGAGCTGCGCTGAGATTTCTGGGCTCAGACATTGGTAGGTCTAGAGTGCTTTTCCTTCAAGTGGTAGAGTTAACTGCACAGCTTCAATTGCTGCCATCTAGCTGTAATATTAGGCTACTAACTGTAACTGCTCTTCGTTAAATTCCCAAATGCTGCTGACATTTCAGAGCATGGTAAACAAACAGGTCCATGTGTTACTGTACTGGCCTCTCATTAATCCACTGCTGTGAGGCACTGTCATGGTGGTGTTGTTTCTAGTTGCTGTTGTCACATGGTTGCTGGATGCTGCCATTACTGTCGTACCATTGAGGGATCTCACTAACCAGGTGCTGGTGTGTGTTGCCATTAGGTCTTCACCATGGATTGCCGTTGCTGCAAACAGTGCTTAGACTTTCCAAAGTGGGGCGAGGGATGGAGCAACATAAATTAAAATGACTGTCTTGCTCTCAATAGCATAATGTTTAATTAACCAAGCAGAAAAATGCAGCCACAAAATGAAATGTACAATTGTAAACACTTTAGAAAAAATGTACTAATAATAATTTGAAGTAAAACTTTACTAGAACCTTTACAAGGTATGTGAACTCTGGCTGCATGCAGTGGTATGAACAGTCTTATCTTAATGTTTTATTAACCTGTCTTATAAAGGCATGGAGTATCATATAGTGGCTCTGCATAGTAGACCACTTCTTGGAAGAACCTAAAGGACCTCTGCACCACAGTCCCAGTAGTATGCTGACAGGGATGTCTCAATAACAGCTCTGCAGTCTGCAGCTAGGGAGACCAAAACTACATTTTCTGTGTTTCAAAGAATGACAATACCACTCATGTCCTTCCATAGCTGACTGCAGAACAGTCTCTTGATTCTAGGCTGGAGGATGAGGTAAAAAAATCTATTTCCTTAAATATTCTTTAGCTTAAACCAATATGAGTAACATCTAATTATTTTGACATCCTTTGACTTTTGCATCCAACTTTTGTCCAAATTCTGCAGTAAAATCAGTTAACTCCTGTTCCGGACATAGAATAACTCCTGGAGTGATCGGTGTTGTATTTGGTCACAATGCCGCACAAGTTTCCAAACTAGAGGTGGGCGGATCGATCCAAATATCGATAATATCAGCCAATCAGCCATGCAGGTAGGCCACTCAGTGCTCTCCTCCGTTACTTATTGTTTTTATTTTGTTTAAAGCCAGACGTGCACTGAAGGGATGAAATTCCTTATTCTTTGTATTAGTTTCTTGTATTGTTCGACTTGAAAAAAAGAACAAGTTTGAAACTGTTTACAATATTTGTTGTGGTTTGTCAGCTCTCTAACCTCAGAAGATTGTTTTAATTAGCTTTAAGTTATATTTTTTTACACTCTTTATTTAAGAAAAAACGTAGAGAAGTGCACTGAAAGGAAGAAATTCCTTATTTTTTTGTATTATTTTATTGTATTGTTGTCACGCTCGCTGGCCGCCCGGGCCGCGTCACCTGCCTATCACACGCACCTGTTTCCACTTTCCCACTCCACTCACACGGTATATAAACCGCACTCACCTCACTCTCCTTGCGGATTCACGATGTTCCTAACTCGTCTCACATCCTTGCCCTCGATCTCGCCTATCCCTCCGTTGACTGGCAATAAAACCACCTCGCAAACTAGTGGCCTGCGTTTGTCTCCTGCTTCCTCGACACCCAGCGTTACAGTTGAATCCGCCGACATGGAGACAGCGGCCACTGGCTCTGGTCGCGACCCTGCTGCTGCCCTCGGCTGGCGGCTCGCCGACTTTCGTGCCCGGCTTGGGGAGGTGGCTCAGGTTGTTGTGTCCATCGCTGAGGTCCTTTCCCTCAACCAGCTCTTCCAGCGTGTGTCACAGCTGCCGCCATCACTCGCCGCCGCGGACCTCGCCGCCTCCGTTCCGCTTCCCTCCAGTCCTCAGCGGACCCCGCCTCCCGTCTGCGACCCCGCTCGCCAGCCTCCCGTCGGCTACCCCGCTCGCCAGCCTCCCGTCGGCGACCCCGCTCGCCAGCCTTCCCTCCGCGACCCCGCTCGCCAGCCTTCCCTCCGCGACCCCGCTCGCCAGCCTTCCCTCCGCGACCCCCGCTACGCCAGCCTTCCCTCCGCGACCCCCGCTCGCCAGCCTTCCCTCCGCGACCCCGCTCGCCAGCCTTCCCTCCGCGACCCCGCTCGCCAGCCTTCCCTCCGCGACCCCGCTCGCCAGCCTTCCCTCCGCGACCCCGCTCGCCAGCCTTCCCTCCGCGACCCCGCACGCCAGCCTTCCCTCCGCGACTCCGCTCGCCAGCCTTCCCTCCGCGACTCCGCTCGCCAGCCTTCCCTCCGCGACTCCGCTCGCCAGCCTTCCCTCTGCGACTCCGCTCGCCGGCTTCCGGTTGGCTTCTCCGCTCGCCGGCTTCCTACCGGTGTCCTCTCTCGCTGGCGTCCACTCGGCGTCTCTTCTCGGAGTCCTAGCTCCGACCCGGACTCCGTGGGGGGGCTCTGTCTCGCCCGCTGGCTGCCCGGCCCACGTCACCTGCCTATCACACGCACCTGTTTCCACTTTCCCACTCCACTCACACGGTATATAAACCGCACTCACCTCACTCTCCTTGCGGATTCACGATGTTCCTACCTCATCTCACATCCTTGCCCTCGATCTCACCTATCCCTCCGTTGACTGGCAATAAAACCACCTCGCAAACCAGTGGCCTGCGTTTGTCTCCTGCTTCCTCGACACCCAGCGTTACAATTGTCCGACTTGAAAAACAGAGTAAGTTTGATATTTTTTTACACTCTGTTTATTTATGGAAAAAAAACAGAATTGCACTGAAAGGAAGAAAATTCCTTAGTTTTTATTGTTTTTCCTAAGAACAACTCTATTTGAAAAAAGCAACAAAGAAAGAAAGGACTAGAAAAGATGTCTAGTGAGGGGAGAATTTTCATTTTATTTTTGTATTGTAGTTTCTCCTTTTCTACAGCAAAAAATATTTATTTTCTTAATGTTAAGGCAAACTTTGTTTTGTTACTGTTCCATTGTTTCTAAACAAAAAATTTGTTTGTGATTATAAAGTATTTTGTCGTCACGTACAATGTTTGGCAAAATTCTATCCTAGGTCTTTTGGATCCTTTGGATCTATGAAGCTTAAATATTAAAAAGTATCAGTATCGGTATCGATATCGTTGATACTGGCCCTGCATTTACTTGGTATCAGATCCCGGTATTGCCCACCTCTATTCCAAACCGTAGTACAAAATAGTGGAACCTCAAAATAGTGCACAATATAGTGAATAGCAGACAGTTTCAAACACAGCACAAAAATAAAATCCATTCGAAATGGAAGATAGATTTGACACTCAACACTAAGAATTAATCTTCATATGTAAAATATTTTAAGTATCTTGTGGAGTGGAGTTTCCCTTTTGTTTTTGTCTTAACCTCTTGCCCATGTTCTTCCTCTCCATTCTATGACCTCATTTGGCTACCCGGCTCAGTTCAGTGCTTAGACTTCCCATGGCGGGACGAGGGATGGAGCAATATAGATTTAGGGTGTACTCACACTAGGCAATTCGAATTCGCTTGTTTGGCTAGTGTGAGTGCTCCCAATCGTGCCGGGGCGCGCTTGAAAGAGGTGGGCCGGTACATATGTAGTGTGAGCGCGAATCTCGCCTGCGTGCGATTAACTATGACAATGACGATGACATCGATTGTGCGAATGTTTCATTACACAAACATTGCAGCAAAGGGTTCACTGTGGTCTGCGGCTGAGGCGAATTGTTTACTTGAGATTTGGGCTGATGAAAGCATAACGAATCAACTAGACATGAAGCAAAACAGTAATGTTTCGTGCTCCAACGCAGAGAAGAGCGTAAGCTGACTCAGTAAAAATCCTCTTACATGCAGCACAAGAAGCCGAAAATCAGTGAGTCACATAATCAGTACATTTATTAGGCTTATTAGGGCTGTGTGTCAATGTGAACAAAGAGAAACAAAAAAAGTATAATAGTAAGTACAAGCATGAAGTACGCAGTGCAGCAAGAGAAGCCAAAAAGTGTATAATCAATGCATTAGATGTATTAGACGTGCATAAGACATGTTAGGGCTGTGTGTCAGCGTGCCCAAAGTGAAACACCCTTAGAAAGCCCCATAGTAAGTCTAAGCATAAAGTCCACTGTGTTGTCCGACCCTGTCTTGCAGCATGAGAAGCCGAAATACAGTGCGCTGCATAATCGATGCACATATTTGGTTATAATGCATGTTAGGGCTGTGTGTCAGCGTGCATGAGACGAAACTAAAGAAAAGCGCAAAGGTATGTGTTTACCCGATCACATATTTACAACCATGAAGTGTGCAGTGCTGTGTGAGCGCGTATCGTGATGACGAAGGTGTGCTGGAGCGCGTTTCAGTGAATCTAGTGTGAGCAGGATCCAGGGCGGAAATGGGCACAAAAACGCTCAGTGTGAGTAATGACACTCACTCTCGTTAGCATAACAAAACATGCTGCCACAAAATACAATGTACACTTGTCAATACGATAGTAGAATGTAATAAGAAGACTTTGAAGAAAAACTTCATTAGCTTTACAAGGTATGTGAACTCTGGGTGTATTCAGGGGGCGAACAATCTTATCTTAATGCTTGTTATTAACCTGTCTTCTGGCTCAAGGCAGCAGTTAGTTTGGATGCTCTCTACAAAGAGAGCTTCTTATGCAGGAAGAAGGCAGCAAGGACTACAGTCAATTAAGCTGATTAGTTATCCTGATAATTATAGTCAAAATTTTGTTTAATACGATTGAAAAAAAAAGGGTTGGGAGTAGACAGGTGGAGCCAATGAACCCTAGAAGTAACTCTGACTGTGCTTGTAGCTCACACTTGCACTGTGTGGGATGTCCACTAAGTGACAGCGTAACACCAGATGACAAGCTTTCTGAGCAAGGCAATGGGTTTGTTTTAGAGAGAGACATACCTGACCTACACACCATAAATAATTTATACTGACAAATTATGAAAAAGTATTTACATATTCTTGACGAAATATATAAATACAACCTACCTAAAAATGCTTTACCTTTACATCACTGTGACAACACAGCAGCTGAATCAGTGGTGTCGAACACTGAAAAGTCTTACTTGCATTTTAAACTTCAATCGACCAGTCAAAAAAAAAAAAAATCCAATATTTCTATTTTAATATTAAGGAAATTTATTTCTTTTTGTTTATTTGGTTATGAGTTTGCATTTCAGCATTAAATGCATGTAATGCATAACCATTTAAATTCTAGAATGAAGAAGTAAAACAATTACAGACATATCTGAGTATTCCACAAAAAGTTTCCACAAAACAATGTGAGCAGAAACTTGTCTAAATGTTAGGTACTCAGTATTAGGAGCCACACTGACCTCTGACCCTGGCTCGTGACACTAGAGCTCAGCTTTAATTTATCGGCAGTGTGTGCACGCTTGGCGAGATTGCGCATGCGCCAGCCCCTGTTTGGCGCCATGCGCACAAGTGGCGACACCTGTTAATGGGGTTATTTACTTTAACCCCACACAGGCTGTATTTTTCCGAGCGCTTATTATTAGGGACAGAGGTAGCTGGCATTTTGTAGAATTCCAGTAATGGGCAGTCAGGAGGCTGCCGGGTAACTGGTAGGGCCTAGTGTAGGGCAAGCTATACTAGCCCTCTCTGGTCACTGTTCTCCCTTAGCGTTTTTGGCTCACTTGCTGCTTCCTGTTAGGTGAATCCTAACAGAAAGATACAACATATAACAGGACCCAGCGTTAGTTCCTGGACCTAATGGAGGTCCCTAGCTGTCACAGAAAGTGCCGGTCTCCGCCCAGTTCTGAACCATGGCTGATTATCCCAGCCATGTTTTTGAAGCATGCCATTGACCTCGTTACACTCCCAACTCTCACAAAATGGAGGGTCACCAACACTGTACTCGGGCTCGACCACCTAGCTTGCCCAGTATTTTTGACATTTCTCAGGGCTCCAGGAGGGTTGTGGCTTATGTGGATGACTTCCACAAGCTGGCAGTGGAGACTCAGTTTCTGTGACAAGGTGCTCAGGGACATATTTGAGCATGGCCTTATCGAGGAGGTTAGGGACAGATTGTTCTTTTTTTCCGATCCCATCTTCTCTGTCCGATCTGTACAACCTGGCCACCCGGGCTGAAACCCGTCTGATAGAGCGGGCCAGGAGGTGGGCTGATTTGACCTTCACCCCAACACCTCTTGCTTGGAAAGCTCACGCCGTACCTGAGGTTGCCACACTCTTTAGCTCTGGTCCTGATCCCTGTGCCTCGTAGTTCCATACTTGTGCAAGCCGCGCCCCTTAGCTCTGTACCTGAGCAGTTTGCACTGCCCAGCTCTGTACCTGAGCTCGCCGCGCCCTTTAGCTTTGTACCTGAGCATGTTAGCTCCATACCTGAGCCATTAGCGCCTCGTAGCTGTGTATTTGACCAAGCCATGCCCCTTAGCTCTGTACCTGAGCAGTTAGCACTACCCAGCTCCATACCTGAGCTCGCCGGGCCCTTTGGCTCTGTACCTGAGCTCACTATGCCCTTTAGCTCCATACCTGAGCATGTTAACTCCATACCTGAGCCACTAGCGCCTCATAGCTCTGTACTTTAGCATGCCAGGTATAGCCCTTAGGTCCATACCTGAGCAGTTAGTGGCACCCAGCTCCGTACCTGAGCTCGCCATGCCCTTTGTCTCCGTACCTGAGCTCGCTGCACCCTTTAGCACCATACCTGAGCTGTTCGCACCTCGTAGCTCCATACCTGAGCTCGCCGCACCTCTTAGCTTCGTACCTGAGAATGCCGCGCCCTTTAGCTCTGTATCTGAGCAGCTAGCACCACCCAGCTCCGTACCTGAGCTCGTTGCACCCTTTAGCTCCATACCTGAGCAGTTAGTGCTGCCCATCTCCATACCTGAGCTCGCCACGCCCCTTATCTCCATACCTAAGCAATGTTGGCTTTGTACCTGAGCATGTTAGTGTCGCCCAGCTCAGTACATGAGCTCGCCGCATCCCTTAGCTCCGTAGTTGAGCATGTTAGCTCCGTACTGGAGTCTGCTATGCAGATGATTCACAGCTGTACATATCAGCCAAAGCTAATGACAGCCTTACAATCAACAAAATCGAGGACTGTGTAAAGGAAATAAAAGATTGGATGTTATTTAATTTTCTCTTACTTAACTCAGATAAAACTGAGGTTCTATTAGTGGGACCCAAGGCTGTGAGAGACAGGTTGGCTACATCTATCCTAAATCTAGATGGCTGTCCAGTATTGCCCAGTCCATCTGTAAAAAACTTAGGTGTCAATTTGATTCAGATCTCTCCTTTGATGATGCGCACATTAGCAGCATCACTCGAATTGCTTTCTTTCAATTACGTAATATCGCTAAAACTTCTCTTTTAAATATCCTCTCTTTTAATGATGCAGAAAAACTTGTTCATGCGTTTTATAACCTCAAGGTTGGATTACTGTAACGCCTTACTTACTGGATTGCTCTAGTAAATCTATAAATAAACTTCAGTTAGTTCAGAATGCAGCTGCCCGAGTGCTAACTCAAACTAGAAAAAATTTGATCATATCACTCCTGTTCTATCATCACTACACTGGTTACCAGTCAAATTCCGCATTGATTAAAAATACTTCTTTTTTAACTTATAAAGCTCTACATGGCCTGGCCCCACATTATCTGAGTGAACTCTTAGAGTTTTACAATCCAACTCGTCTACTTTCGTTCGCAGGTGCAGGACTTCTTTTAGTTCCTAGAATTAAAAAAGTCACAGCGGGGGGAAAGGCTTTCTTATACATGGCCCCCCCCCAACTATGGAATAAACTTCCCACTTTCGTTCGTGATTCAGACACTCTCCAAAGTTTTAAGTCTAGGCTAAAGACATGCCTATTTACCACAGGCTTTTGACTAAATTTAGAAACCAGGATGCATGGCTTGGGTCACTGGGGCCGGAGTCTGGAGTCATGTCTGGCCTGCCTGCCTTGTCCGCTAGCTGGGAGTGTCGAGTGGGCTGGTCTGGCTGAACTGGGCTTCGGTCCTCGTTAATCTTGACTCGTGCATCCTTGCCTTAGGAACTAAGGGCAGAGCTGGGGGTTTATAGTCAAGAGTCTTATGGTGATCAGAGACGTTGGGTTGCTGTTTTTTCTGCCTCCCCGTGGGGTTGCCAATGTCTCATGTGATCCCTCTTGGCTGTGTTTCCTACCAGTTCTCCTCTTTCTAGCTATGCTGCTATAGCTAATGCTGACGGGGTCTCATGCTACACTTGGCATCAGTGATTGACATGGCATCAGTGATAGTTAATAGACCACTGTGCTCTTAATCAATAACTAATTACATTTTCTGTTTTCTCTCCGAGCTGTGTTCGGCAGTTCCAGCCCCACACACATGATGTTCATCTGCTGGAGCTCCACTCATGCTGTTTCCGTCATCAGCTCCAGCCCCATCATACCGGGCCGCCACTTAATGTCGATTGTGCATACTTCACATTTATTCGAACTTCGACTCCATGACTTTAGTTTCGCTCTTAGATTTATCATCTACGCCGCCCAAGGAGGTTGGGTCCCTTTTTGAGTCTTGGTCCTCCCAAGGTTTCTTCCTAGAACTAGGGAGTTTTTCCTTGCCACTGTTGCCCTAGGCTTGCTCAATTTGGGATTGGACGTAGTTATTAGGAGATAATCTAAACTTGTAAAGTTGCTTTGAGACAATGCTCCATTGTAAAAAGCGCTATATAAATAAATCTGACTTGACTTGACTATTTTGTGCCATGGTCATTTGTGTCGACCCCCACACCATGGTCATTTGCGCTGACCCCCGTGCCACAGTCGTTACTGATGACCCCTGCACCACGGTCATTTGCGCTGACCCCTGTGCCTTTGTGACCCTCATTGACCTTGTTGCCAAGGTCATTGCCATCGGTTCGCCCAGTCAGGTGACAACATTTCTCATTGGCCTTGTCGGGTCTAGGCTCGTTCCCGGCCTAGTGGTGCCTCCCCTGACGCTATACGCTCAACCCTCAGCGTGTTAGACAGGCTAGGGGAGTTTTTTGGTCGTGCTTAGGGGCGTTGGGGGGGGGGGGTACTATAAGGAGTCACGCTGACCCTGACTTGTGACGCTAGAGGTCAGCGTTGATTTATTCGGCAGCAAGTGCATGCTCAACGCGATCACGCATGTGCCAGCCCCTGTTTGGCACAAGTAGTGACACCTGTTAGTGGGGCTATTTAAGCACACCTTTTACCATGTAGCATCTTTAGACTCCTTGGCCCTCACACTGCTGTATTTTTCTGAGCACTTATTATTAGGGACATAGGTAGCTTGCGTTTTGTAGAATGCCAGTAATAGGCAGTCAGGATGCTGCCCGGTAACTGGCAGGGCCTAGTGGTTAGTGTAGGGCAAACATGGTATACTCTCCGGTCACTGTTCTTCCTCAGCGGTTTTGGCTCATTCATTTTTCTTTGTTTTTTTTTCTGTTCATTTCTTCAGTGGCTGAGTGGCGTGTTAAATCAACATCAACCCACACGTCCGCCCAGGGTTCTATCCTCAGCCATAGAATCCGTTTTATTTGTTGTGTAATTTACTTACTTTTTGTTATTTATTTAGTTTTGTTTATTTATTTATATTTTTGGTATTTTTTCATCTGGAGCTAACTGAATTTGGGTCCTAAACCCGTTATATTTTTGTTTTCACAGTTTGCCTGGTTTTTTTAAATATGGTGAACCCTAACACTCAGAAATGAGTTTTCTTGAGGATGTTCAATGCAGAAGGTATATAAATTAAATACGTAAATGAATACAATGTAACACTCCTTGGCTAATTATTCGCAGAGGAAAAATGATGTGAATTCTTGTTTATTTGTTTGGGACTATAGATAAACAGACAGTTTACAGATGTTTATATTTGTTTTATGAACCTGTACATAACTAATGCAAATCAATGACAAAATCAGCAATACAAAATGTACAATATAGGCCTATTCTGACAGCCTTAGAATGAAAGTATGACTATATAGATAAGGGTCAAAGGAATACCAAGTAAAAATAGATAAAGTACAAATCTTTGATACATATCCATATGCTAGACAAAATAATGATATTCATTTGGGGGTTCCACATTATTCCTCCTTGCATAATGTTCTTATGCTATGAGAGTGGATTGCTATCCTGTAGATCAAATGAGCCAACAGCTTGCAGTCTAAGCTCTTGCAGGTAATCCAATCAGCCATGCTTAAAGGCGGGTTGTTGGATCCACACTAACGCTCCCTCTGCCACATTTGAGGTCATTCAGCGCAACATGGACACAGGTAATACCATCTGTTGTAATTCCCTATTAGCTTTTGTTTTTGGATTGCCTAACTTAGTTCTAGTTTAAATGCCATGAATATTCAAATTAATTTGCTTAAAACAACTTGTTGAACATGCGTGTTCCACTTGTGCTTAAAATCCAATTAAGGTGTGTTGGGGACACCGGAATCCAAACTGTTGATATCATAACCTTTCTTGACCTCTTCTGACTTCAGGAGAGCTGCAAACAGTCCTCAGTTTATGTAAGGTAAAGTTTGCTATCTGAACCAGTTCAGCTAAACACCATGGCAAGTTTTGTTTGTGTTACTTTTTAGTCCACTAGAATTGTTATTTTCAGAATGGTGCTGTCCACGGTGCTGGTATGCTCTGTTTACTTTTTCACTACTTTTCACAAATGAAAACAAACATTCCTAATGCTGATCGTTAACGACTTCATATTAATAACATATCTTATTTTAATTGTGTACAGTAAAGTCTTTGTTCTCTTTCTAGAATGGATTAGTCTCTCAGATCACCTTACCTCCCTTGGGAAATCATCAGTGTTGCCCAAGCTGCTCCTAACATATCTTCAATTCTTCACCATCGCTGTTCATCAGCAAGCAAAGGTTAACACACCATGGCCTGGGAGAGATGGATAAGTGCCAATTTTCATGCTTTATGAACAGAAAAGGACTTAGCCAATGGAAGCTCTTCCTCTGGACAAAAACATCAGCAACACCATAATCAGAGAGCATCCTAATGTCTCCAAAACACATACTCAAAGACACATCTTCCAGAAAGCTTATTCAAATCAAACATGGAGAAACTTGCTGAATAACATATGGATGATAAGGATATGCTTCCCATTTGAGGAAACTTATGCAGTGCCTATTACAAACCCAATATTCAGTGGCATTTCAAAAGAGTTCATTTTGTGGAATCTTCTTTCTGTGCCTGACAAAAACCTGACACAAACCAGTGCCCTTGTCCAGATGTTCACTTTTTTGTCGATGACTCAGCCCTGAATGAGGGTTAGACACGGGACTCTCTTTTTACCATGGCTTATTTCTCTGCCGAAGCCCACAGAGAGATGAATAATGGGGCTCATACTAGCACCCAACCTGGGGGCTCTGGAACCTCCACTTTGCCACGATACCTGCACAAGAAGCAGCAGCGCCAGAAGGGTGTGAGGTCTTCCTCCCCAATGGGACGAGTCATCCTCATTAATGCACCTGTGGATGGTGAGTTTTGAGCAATTAAGATAGGAATGCAAGCTAATGTTCATTTTAATTATATTTTAGGTATATGTGTAGAACATATGAATTGTAATGCTACACAACATACAGTTTTGTTTATGAAAATAGTGTATGGGTATTTGAGGAATATGAATAGTCACATTTGTGGTTGTGTGTGGTGCTTTGTGGCTACAGGTGGGGATGACAGTGAAGACATCCACACAATCACTGTGGACAAGAGTGAGGATGGCAGGCTGGGCTTTAGTGTACGTGGCGGCTCTGAGCATGGCCTCGGCATCTTCGTCAGCAAAGTGGAGGACAACAGCTCTGCAGGTACTGAGAACTGCACTGTATTTGTACCTATTACTTTATTGCACAATATTAGTCATTATACTTTACATCAAACCTTGGTAAATATGTTTCTAGATGTTTTTTTGCTAGATGCTCATGCATTTGGAAGTACAATATGTATAAATGCGTAGGCCAGAATCATTTATCTTGTTTTGGCCCTTGTTAAAAGTTATATTATCCTCAACCTTTTGCACCTGCGTCCAATATGTTTTTTCCAGTAGCTGTGCTACTACTTCTTGTTGTGATGTGTCAATGTACAGTTTCACACTGCATGCCTGAAATACTCTATAAATGTCCCACAGAATTTGCTGGGTTGTGTGTTGGGGACAAGCTGGTGGAGGTGAATGGCATCAGTCTTGAGAGTATTACCATGAGCAGTGCTGTGAAAGTTTTAACAGGGAACAACCGACTGCGCATGGTAGTCAGACGTGTGGGGAAAGTGCCTGGCATTCGTTACTCCAAAGAAAAGACCACATGGTATGAGGATGTAATGTCTTGTCTTGGCTTGTGATATGTGGATGGGGATGACTCCGTGATTAATGCTCTGGGTTACTAATCAGAAGCCGCAAGCTTAAATCTCAGCCAATATTCCTCTGTTAGGCATTAGAACAATGTTATTAACTTTCAACTATTTATTGGGTGACATATGTAGAAATTTGGGGGCATCCCACCGTGGCCATACTTATGCATAAGCATAGAGGTAGTATGAGTCTACAGTTTTTTATTTAATTATTATTAAGCTTTACTTCAGTTGTTGGCTGGGTTTGCTCAAAATTATGGAATATTTCTGTTTGCCTGTGTTTGCAGCTATTTATTACTATTTCAAACATCAATTTATGCAAGTAGACATACTGAGTATGGATTCATTAAACCTTTCAGTCCTGTTGATGCCAAATGGAGTCAGACTACAAAATCTGTTGTCACCAATGCCTGTTTTACGTGATTCCAGCATTTTTTAGTCATTTGGATTCTGACTGCTGAAAACTGAAGATTCTCTAAACAAACTTATTCCACAGTATTACTTTTTTCTTCATTAACATAAATTCAGGACTGAAAGAGTTAGCAAGAACACATTTGTGCAAGTTTTGTAAACCTGTAATTGTGTAAAGGGTGGATCTGATCCACCGACGGATGGTGGTGGAAGAGAGTGGTCACACCCCTTCAGAGGTCAGCGTGGATGGAGCTTTGCGTAGGATAGTGCACCTCTACACCACCTCAGATGATTACTGCTTGGGCTTCAACATCCGTGGGGGCAAAGAGTTCGGTCTGGGAATCTATGTTTCCAAGTATGAACTGAGAAGTTTCTCATCAATGTGATAGTACTTTCTTGCTTTGTCTGAAGCAGTGAAACCTTAAATGTCATCTGACTTGTTTTGTTAATGAGGCTGGACCCTGGCGGATTGGCAGAGCAAAATGGTATTAAAATGGGGGACCAGATTCTGGCAGCTAATGGAGTGAGTTTTGAGGATATTACGCACAGTAATGCAGTGGAAGTCCTGAAGAGTCACACCCATGTAATGCTCACCATTAAGGTAAGAGCTTTCTTTTTTGGGAACAGATCATTTAGCAGAATCATAATGGAATAATAATTTCTGACCCTTCACTGAATTGTACAGAATGTATTTCATTGCAAGACAAAAGCAATCCATCATGTACATAATGAATATTTTACAAAAATGAATAGTGACATTATTTATGGATTTTGTCAAAGAACAATGTGTTTAAAAACACTTCTCTGTTGGAAACTCACTCATGCGTTCTAATGGATGGCAGAGACTGATTGCAAACACTAAGAAGGCAACATGATTAATGTGGAATTGCCAAAGATATAGTGCTTTTGCTGAATGCTTAAAATTGTTCCTACTTCCTTGCATACTGTTATGTTCTTAAGTTTGTAGATCTGCAATAGTAGAAACATTACCCCCTCCCTCCAAGTATAATAATCCCTAAACGTTAGTCGAAATCCTTTTCTAATACAGTACATTTATATGCCTATATCTGTTTTAAAAAAAGCACAGGCTCAGTGAAAATGATTGGGGCTCAGACAGATTAACTATTGTACAGCACAGCTTAAACACAGCTTCTTATTGAGTCCATCAATGACACAGAACAGAAAGAGAGACAGCTGGTATTTAGTCACATTTCTGCTTGCTCACTTTACTCAGGAGGGTTTCAAGTTCCACCTGTGAAAAAAATGCCCAAGGGTGTGCATTATTCACTAGGTTGCAGGGATCGAGTTTTAATCAGTAAAAAACAACTTTTTTTTTTCGCCTTACTTTAGTCTATATCACACTTATAGCATTATGCTAAATCAGCCATGTGAGCCATGTGGTGTAAGTCTATAAGTATACTGGGTTTAGTAAATATTATTGATCATTTGTGCAGTTGGCATTTTGTAATCATATGTTAATTAGAAAATATGTTTTTATTCTAGCTGCCCTATATTTTTCCAAAATATTTCAGGTATATAACTCAAACCACATTATGTTATTATTAACCAAACATTGTAGACTACATAATTAAGGATACTGCTAAGTCTGTTGTTGTTCTGCAACCCCAAATCAGGAACGTTGGGAGGTATGGAAAATGCAAATAAGTTGTATTCCAATATTTTTCAATTATCAACTTTTTCTGTTTCAGGAAGCTGGAAGATACCCTGCATATAAGGAGATGGTTGCAGAGTACAGCTGGCTCAATAAATGTATGTACATCTCCACCAGACACTACATAAATTTTGCACCATGTGTCATGATAAATTTAGTGAGTAGTGTGAGTTGGTGTTTGTTTTTTACATCACAGTTAATGTAAGATTTCTAGGACTGGCAGCTATGTGCTTTCTTGACACTGAATATAATTTAATATCTCTTAACTCTGCTGTCTCAGTGGCTAATGGGGGTCAGCGATCCTCCTCTCAGGGTTCAGAATCCTACTCATCCACCTCCTCTCTGTCCTCTGGTACACCGGTCAGCTCCCTAAGTGGCCTGTCTCAGGTCATGTTCCCTCCTCCGTTTGGCTCAGAGATGGTGGATGTGTGCATCTCCACTGAGGAAGGCTCGTCACACAGACCTAGCTCTGATCGCACAGAAATGGCCATCCAGACTGACCCTCTGGAGTCTGACATGTCACCCCAACCCTCCAGTTTTATTTCCATGGACACAAGCAAGACAGTGGGCGAGACCATTCTCTTGAAGGACACAGCAATCCGGAATGGTGTTTTTGATAAGAGTGGTAGAGCATGGGCAAGGACATTTTCCGCAGGAGACATGGAGGTTTTGGACTCTCCAAAAACCGCAGTGCTGATGGCTCTCAGCAAGCCTCGTAAACCCATCCGACGATCCCAGAGTCACATGACTATATCAGGTACAGGAAGAGCTCCATGCTGGTTGCCTTCTAATTTTCTGTTGAATATTATGCATGTCTCAGAATCCTTTGAATACTAGGCTTACAAGGTCAACCTCTCTATCATTTTAACTCAATATTCTTTCCAGTTTATACTCTGCTAATTAATACCCATTAAACAAACAAATCTAGAAAACTCACTCTTTTTAAGTAACAACCCAGTGTGACTCAAAAATCAACTGAACAAGGGCAGCAATTGTTCTATTTTCTGGAAAAGGTTACAAAACCATCTCTAAAGAGTTTGGACTCCACCAACCCACAGTCAGACAGATTGTGTACAAATGGACAAATTCAAAACCATTGTTACCCTCCCCAGGAGTGGTTGACCGACAAAGATCACTCCAAGAGCAAGGCGTGTAATAGTTGGCGAGGTCACAAAGTCCAGGGTAACTTCTAAGCAACTGAAGGCCTCTGTCACATTGGCTAATGTTAATGTTCATGAGTCCACCATCAGAAGAACACTGAACAGCAATGGTGTGCATAGCAGGGTTGCAAGGAGAAAGCCACTGCTCTCCAAAAAGAACATCACTAACATGCTCAGATCACGTGGACAAGCGAGAAGGCTATTGTAAGAATGTTATGTGGATGGATGAGACCAAAATATAACTTTTTGGTTTAAAAGAAAAGTATTATGTTTGGAGAAAGGAAAACACTGCATTCCAGCATAAGAACCTTATCCCATCTGTGAAACATGGTGGTGGTAATGTCATGGTTTAGGCCTGTTTTGCTGCATCTGGGCCAGGACGGCTTGCCATCATTGATGGAACAATGAATTCTGAATTATATCAGAGAATTCTAAAGGAAAATGTCATGGTATCTGTCCACGAACTGAATCTCAAGAGAAGGTGGCTCATGCAGCAAGACAACCCTAAGCACACAAGTCGTTCTACCAAAGAATGATTAAAGAAGAATAAAGTTAATGTTTTGGAATGGCCAAGTCCTGACCTTAATGTTGTGGTAGGACCTGAAGTGAGATTCTGTACGGAGAAATGGACTAAAATTCCTCCAAACCAATCTGCAGGACTGATCAACAGTTACAGGAAACGTTTAGTTGCAGTTATTGCTGCACAGGGGGGGTCACACCAGATACTGAAAGCAAAGGTTTACATACTTTTGTCACTCACTAATATGTAATATTGGATCAGTTTCCTCAATAAATAAATGACCAAGTATAATATGTTTGTCTCATTTGTTTAACTGGGTTCTCTTTATCTACTAGGACTTGTGTGAAAATCTGATGATGTTTTAGATCATATTTCTGCAGACATATAGAAAATTCTAAAGGGTTCACAAACTTTCAAGCACCACTGTACCATGGTTTTTTTTATATTTACACTTATTTAATGCAGTTCCACAGGGAATCCTCTGTAAATTATTTATTTTACATTGAGAGAAATTCATGTTCAACAGAGTAGGAATTTGAGCAATGTGCATATCAACTAATTCCATTTTTTTCTCTTCTGCACAGTCCTTTCAAATTTTCTTCATTAAACATGGAGCTTCTAAATAAATCATGTACATAGATTTATAACTTGTTACTACTGTTCCATTGCATGTTCTGCTTTTTTGCTGTCTCAAAATTTTTCTTTGTGTTTGCATGTGCACTGATATTCATCAGAGGATAAGCAGAAGAAAAAGAAGCAACAGCAGGCAAGAAAGACTGAGGTCTCTGGAAGCACCCTGCAACGCTCCAAGACTTTTGTCAGTCTGCTGTTTAAGAGTGGCCGAAGGAGGGACAGATCTGCTTCTAGAGACAGGAAAGATATGGCAAAAGGAGAACGACGTCATGCACTCTCCAAATCACCAACATACCTGGATAATGAGCCAGGTGAGAAATTAATTTAGAGTACAGACCTGCTGTGCTGTATGAGCTATATCCTGAGTTATGTAAGTATAGTTACAAGTTACTGTGACAAATGCGCAGTGTGGAGTCAGGCCTCAGAATTACCTCTTGACTTAAGCTCTGCTTGGATAGTTAAATATTTAGTATCAGATATGAAAGTAAAGTGCTTTTTTGCAAGAATGTGTCTGGTAATACAGTCTGACATATTTTTTTAACCCCAATAATTTATCTCTACCATTTGAAGGTAGAGTTAAATATATATTATAGGATAGCAAATAATATTAGTCATCTGTTCTTCTGCTTTAACTCACATGAGCAGCCACAGTCTTTCACTTATTCTGAAGCACATGTTTACTAATATATTAGTCTAAACTTATGATTTCTTATGATGAGTTATGATTATCTTGCTTTCACGCTACATCCAATGGAATTTAACAGTACATCTCAAAGGCCTTTTAAGTATACATTTGCTATTGATCAAATGTTTCCTAGCTTAAGAGTAAGCTCTTGTTTTAAGAAAGTAGGTGTACTTAAGGAAAAAAAAACTGGAAGGTTCAGACTCATAAACTGCAGATAGGTCGATTTAATGAATAGCTAGATAAGTTCTAACACTAGCCTGAAGACAGATTACTTTTCATTGTATTATATTAATATGGCTCTATTTGTGCATAAGCATTTAAACACACAAACACAAATTATAACTAACACACTCAGACACAAACATGCTTAATTTATCTTGTGTCAACTCCCTTCATCTTTTTAAATGTAAAGTGTAATGATGATACAAGCCCTCCAGCTTGTATTCGTCCAGTTTAGCTCTCCCTGTCCTCCTCCTGTTCTGACAGCAGGTGGGATTGTTACCACCTGCTGTCCTTTCCTATAAATACCCCTCTTCCTGTACACTTCCTTTGTCTGGCTTCTTCACCTGGTGGTTTGTCTTGGCTCTCGTTTTGCTTCTGTGTCTTATGCTGGTTTGTCTCTTTCTCTTTGTCTTGCATCTTTGTGTCTTAGACTCTGTTCCCTAGTGTAGTCTTGTGAATTCTTTTAGTCTCTTAGTGAATTCTTTCATTTTTAGTAAGCTGTGTTTTATTAGTAGCCTTGTTGTTGTCTGTTAGCCTGTTTGTTTGTTAGATTACTTTGTGTGTGTTCTTTGTTAGCATTAGCCTTGGTTTTAGTCACATGTGCTTTTGTATGTTAGTTGTTTCTGTTATCATTCTTAGTTTAGTTTTGTTTGGTCTGTTTATGGTTTGCACTATGTCACCTGTAAATATTACCTGTATCACTTGCATTTACATCTGCCTCCCTTTTCCTTCTGTGCCCTGAGCGTGACAGTAAGCCAGACCATATAATAGACATAGCAAGTGTGTCTCCTATGGTGTGTAGTATGTGGTCAGACTCGTCTGACAATGAATATCCTGAGGATCACCTCAAGTGGGAGTACCAGCCTCTCTTAACCTTGTGTAGTCACGACTCTGAGGTGGAGATCCCCAGTCTGGCCATCATCCTCCAGAACCCGAACTGTGGTCTCTCCCGCTCAGCTAAGAAGAGCTGCAGGAAGTAGAGGACCAAGCCTGCTAGCTCAGTGCCGGAGCCCACGCTTGCTAGCTCAATGCTGGAACCCATGCTTGCTAGCTTGAAGCCTGAGCCCACACTCGCTAGCACCACGCCCGCATCACCGTACTCTAGCTGCCAGCCTGGGTCACAGCTTGCTGGCCATGTGCTGGATCCCCCTCTCGCCAGCTGTTCTGGTATCCCCCGGGCCAAGCCGGATTTGACACTCTTCATTCCCAGCGAGACACCTGCACCCCTGCGTTTGCTTTTGACTCCAACTCACCTGGCCGTGGAGCGAGCCATTGAGATACTTTAGGGGGTCTTGGAATCTGTGTGTTCTGCCAGAGAGGCGATGAGGTTTGCGGTGTTTATAGCTGAGGAGCCTGGGCTGGAGAGACTGATCATGGACTTACTAGCTGTCCTGGGAGCTGTCGACTTGGCAGTGACACATGGACTCACGATTGCAGAGTCATCTCACCACTCACACTTCCAGAATCTGACGCAGCTACGCTAGCTCCGGAGTCGAACATGGCAGTGCCCCCTGAGCCCGTCACTGTGACAACATCTGGGTCAGAGGACATCCAAATCGCGCTGCCCGCCCCTGAGCAGGTCAAGAGAGACCCCTTAGGGACCCCATTCTCCTGAGTCTGTCAAGGCTATGGGCATTCCAGAGTCCGCCACGGTGATGACATCTGCCCCCTAGGAAATCCAGCGCACGTTGCCTCTCCCAGAGGACATCCAGAGCACATCGTTCGCCTCTGAGGATGTCCAAAACACGTCGCTCACCTCAGAAGACGTCCAGAGTACGTTGCTCACCCCAGAGGATGTTCAGAGCTTCTCACTTCGTCTAGAAGACATCCAGAGCGTGTCACTTGTCTCTGAGAACATCCAGAGCGCACCAGCCTCGGAGAACGCCCAGAGCGTGCCCGATTCGGAGCACGTCCAGAGCGTACTCGTCTTAGAGACAGACAAGTCGGCACCTGTCCCAGGTCCTGGCAAGGGTAACACCACTTCTGAGGCTGTCGGTGTGTCAGCTTTCTCCTCGGCTGTGTGCCCTCCTTCCGGCCTCCCACTGCCCACCCGTGTCAGGTACGGTTACCTGGATATTCAGGGACCTGACGGCAACCCCACTTGCTGGCAACCCGATGGTGACCCCGATTGCTAGCAGCATGATGCTGGCACTGCACGCCAACAACCTGGCTGCGACCCCTGCCCAGGTCAACGTTTCCCCAGGGGCTCCCAAAGACTCCACGTCATGGACCGCACACCATGACACCGTCTCCCTCCTCAAGGTTGCATCCGTCACCTCAGGTGGTCCCTGCAACCACCAGGACTTTCTGGACTGGGACAAATGGGTCCATTAATTGTATGTTTCCAGGGCCCCTTAGGACTTCTGGAGAGAACATAGCCCCATGGATCAGAACTGTGCCTATGTGTCCCTTGCGTCCGGTCTCGTCCTCTTCCTCCTTGTTATCTTCTTTCCTCCTTAGTCTCATGTCTGTACCTCCTTTTTTTTGGCCCCCTGCTTTGTTCTTGTTCATGTTTTGTTCTGATTCCATGGATTAGTTTGGGTTTGTCTGGTTTCCTTGCTTTTGTGTTCCTGTCCTTTGTGTTTTAGAGGTGTACCTTCAGAGGGGGGTTATGTAACGATGATACAAGCCCTCCAGCCTGTATCACTTGCAATTATGCCTTTTCCTTCCGTGCCCTGAGGGTGACATAAAGCTTGGTAGGAGGCTGCTGCTTGTGCCACTTATAAACAGATTTGCACAAAGGCCTGTAGTAAAAATTAGTGCTTACAAAGGATGATTCAGGAGTAATTTCTGTATAAACTGTAACCTGTAGTAGATTGGGCTTCAGGCTACAGTTATTCTGTACAACTGATGCCTCATTATCTCAACCAGCTAGAACACAGCTAAACCAGCACCTTACATTACAGCTTCTTCTGAATTTATTTATTTATTATTAATTTCAGTCTCAAGCAGTGCTGAGGGTGTACTCCTAGTGCCTCTCCCAAGCCTGGATAAATGGGAAGGTGTGCATCTGCAAGGATATCCAGTGTAAAATGTATGGAAGACCTACCAGATGATGATAAACAATGGCAATCCAAAATGGGAGCAGAGGAAAGAGGATCATGACTGTTTCATTGTGTTCAGTAGCACACTACTTTGTTTTAATTTAGTGAATTGGAATTTATTTGGTTCAGTTTATTTCAAATAGTATATCTACTTGCTTCTGAAGAAATTCTAACTGATCTGTAAAAAATGTGAATTTGTAGTCAGTTGTGGTGGAACAGATAAAATGGAAACTGGCATATGCAAGACACACTCCCAAGATGAGATTCACAAAATGGGAAAGGATTGTTGAAATCATTCTGTCTTTTCTCCTTTTATTGAAGTAGCCAGATAGTTATGACCACTACCATTAACAAAGTCTATATCTTTGTGGTCGCATTATTACTGAGCATAACACTATTTTAAAGCTTTTAATTACATTGAAGGACACATTTCTTCAAATGTAAATTTAGTCAAAAATCAGTAATTTAGATCACTAAGCTATTTATATGTGCAGCTGAGTTTATGAAGCCTTAAAAAAACAATTTAAGTATGCTGGACAGAGAAACTGTTACAATGGCCATTGCATCTATGCATTTCAAACAGTATTACTTATTACTATAAGTATGGCATAAGTATTCAGTCTGTTTAATGTATACGTGGTACTCCAATCTTTATTGACCATGTCCCACAGTTCATATAAGCAGCTCCATATTTCATGTAATAACCACATTAATCTGGATACCAGAATGTTAATATAATTCTGTTGAACTTTGCTGTAATTCCTCAGGTAAGGAGCGTAGCAGGTCCATAATTAACCTCCTGAGTTCCCCACGAGAGACGCGTGCTGGAGTGTGGGAACCCAATGCCATGCTAAGCCCTTCAACGTTGGCCATGGTGGAGGAAATGTCTCATAAACTGCTCACTGAGGATGAAGTTACAGCAGTGATGAGACACTGCAACAGGGTAAGTGTAAGCATACATTTATATCTGTACAGCTCAAAAGTCTTCAAACAATATGAATAGCTGTTATAATTAACATCTTTTGCCAAATGGACAGTTGTTTGTAGCATATAACCATATACTTATTCATGAAACGTAGACATAGTTGGCATAGGGTAGTTAATTAAACAATACTTGAATAACCTAACTAACCATTTTCTAGTATAATCATGTAAAATATAAAATAAACTTGCACTGCTATATTTTGTCAAAATGTTCCAAATAAAGGGCAAAACTGAAATGATACTCACAAGAAATATCCATTATGCTACTTGTGCTTGCAGTGAATGCGATATTTTACTGCCAGTGGTCCAGAGAAGGGCGGCATGCTGGTGCAGTGGTTAGCACTGTTGCCTCAATCCCAACCCTGGGTTCTGACTGTGTGGGGTCTGCATGTCCTCCCTGTGTCTGTGTGGGTTTCCTTCGGGTACTCCGGTTTCCTCCTCCTTTCCAAAGAAGTGTGTTAGGTTAATTGGTGTTTCCAAAATGCCCTTGGTCTGTGAGTGTGTGTATGAGTGTGTGGGTGTATGTGCCCTGCGATGGATCGGTGCCCTGTCTGGGGCTGTTCCTGCCTTGCATGCTGTGCCGCCGGCTAGGCACTGGCATTCCCACAATCCTGACTAGGATCAAGCAGATAAGACAATGAATGAATAAATGGTCCAGAGCATTTTTATAATTGTAAGGGTTCAAATCATGCAACTCTCATGGAAAATAAATATTGTCCTCACTCATATTTACTCTGCTCATGCTTGGATTTGCTGCTCGTTCATTTGGGTGAATGCGTAATCAAACATAACCTAATTTACCTGTTTTATACTCTTGTTGTTGAATTTCTGCTGTTACTTTACTGCCAAAAGATCAGAAGGGGCTACAGATTTTTTGACCAATGAAATTGTTGCTGCTGCTTTCCATTTCCATTGGTTGGAAACAGAGAGGTAAACATGGCCGCAACCTATTGCTTGCTTCAACATGGACCAACAGCCTCAGTTAACAGGACAGTGTTCAGAACAGGAGTGTTCTTGTTGGTTGAGAGTTTTCTGAGGTCAATTCTGATCGGCTGAAATGGAGAAATGGAGCTTTCTGTTTAGACCACATTTTTCTGAGGTCAATTTTGATTGCCTGCCAAATGCAGCATTCTGCTTTTCAACGTTTTTCTGAGGTTTCTGAGTTAAACACTCTACACTGCAACCAAGCAAAAATGTTGACCAATCAGACAGCAGTCATCTGGCAGCCAATCAGAACTGACTAAAGCATGTGAACCTTTAAAACTAACTTTCACTCTTGTGTTTAAAAAAACTGATCATAGGATCAATATTAAGATACAGTATTAGTATCTAGTCCAGTGGTTTTATGAGTACAACATTTATCATTTCAGTTACATGCAGTTATTTATATCCAAGGGACAAAAATGTGGCTCACAGATTTTTTTTTTCTTTTTCTGGTATTTGTCCATGAGATCACCAGATTATTTCTTCCTTCTTCTCCAAGATGATAGTTCCTGTGTAACCACAGCTGTAGATGTCTTCTGCTAGGTCTTTAATTATGCACTCTGTGGCTTACTCCTCCTGAAATTGTATCAAATTTGCATGACTCCAAAATACCTCTCAAGTAAATTATACATTACATAGACAATCACCTAGTCTTACCTTAGAAATGAGATTAATATATAGATCATCCCCCAAATATTTTTTCCAGGTTTTCAAACTCTAGAGACCCATTGCAGAGCTTTATTGTAGCACCATAATGTAAGAAAATTTGAAGTTGGTTCACCTTGGGCAAGAGAGGCAAGCCATTATTTCTTATAGAGAAAATAGCAAAGAAAAACTGAAAAAAGTCAGAAACACTTAATCACAGAACAGTAATGATTTAATATGTATTTCTTGTGAAATGTGAAATATTTTCTTTCTAAATGACTGTACATCAATATATAAGGGATATATCCTTATAAGTAAACAACAAAACAACACAAGGTACAAAACATTTTGCTAAGCACAAACACTCTTGGGTTCATTTTCGTACACAAAAATTAACGAGCCGCAAAACCGAGTGAGAACATGTATAATTTTTGTGAAAGTTGCATGAATTGCGCTGACGCATAAATGTATAATTACAAACTTATCAAATGTGCTCTTGACATCTGTCAGTGAACTAACACACTAGGTGACACAAGTAACAGCTACAAGTAAAAGCTTACCTTGTTTATTTGTGTCCTGTAGTTTTTGGCAGATCGAGTGGTGGAGGATTTAGTGCGCCCCCTGCTGGCTATTCTTGACAGGCCGGAAAAGATGCTGCTGCTGAGGGAGATCAGGTCTTGAACGGGGTTAGGTTAAGTGCTAACCTCAGTATATTTGTCATATTGCATTCTTCTGTAGACATAGTATATGAGACTTTGTTACTTGACTGAAGCAGCATTTTTACATGTTTTTCTTTAAAAATGTGTCTAGAATGATCATCCCTCCTACAGAGCTGGATCACTTTGACAGCATAGTCATGCCTTTTGAACTGGAGGCTTATGATATTTTAAAGAGCCGCTCTGGTAAGAAATCTCTCTTCTGTATCATTAACTGACAACGCCAGTTTTCTTAACTTTATCTCTACAACATCTGTAGGGTATGGATAATACTCTATCACAAAAAATGATTTTTTCTACACATCCCTGTACTGAGTTAAGAACGTAAACAACAACATGCTTAACACCACTGCCCTTAGAAGAATAATTTATAGAAGGTGTAGATGTTTCAAAAGTGTAACCATTACACTCTACTAATATAATGCCCAATGTGAAAACACTCCTTACCAAAGCTGTTCTTATTCAATTTATACTCAGAAAAGTCTGGTTTCATGTCCCTAGATTATGTGCACATGACTGCATTGGTAATGCACAGTCATCAATTTTTTTATCATTGAAAAAGTAATCCATATGTAAAAGGACAATTTTGTCAGACTTTAAGTTTAATTACAAATATGTTTGTATGAACACTTAATGAAAGCAAGTGGACTTATTAAACATTGTTAAATATTGTTAGGACTAATATTGTGAACTAGACATAGAGTAGATGATTACATTGAAAAAAACTGGAGTATAAAGTACTTCAACTTAAAAAAAACTTTATGTTGAAATTCCAAGATCTGTATCTGTACAGAGTGGAGTGTGTGTTCTTAATGTTCTTAATTAAATGTGTGTTGTGTGTTTGCAGTAAGATCGCCAGTCTTGCGCTCCCCTCGGCAAGGAGGAACCCCACGTCGCCATCTCATAACACCCATCCCTGGTAATGCCTTCAATGTTAAGTGTATGAGAGCAGTCCTGTTTACTGATTCAGATGATTAAAGTGTTTGTGTAAAATATGATGTCACAGTAAGTCTGTTATCAGCTTTCAAAACAGCTGGATTTTAACCCAGTGATTGGCCTTTACCCATTACAGCCATTTCATATCCTGCCATAATTGTCTGATCACAGGTGCTACAAACCTACAGTACAACTGATCTCTGCTTGTGTTCTTGTCCTTCCTATCTAGTCATGCACAATCCTGTATACCATAAAGCCCATTAATTTCATGCTAACAAACTACTCCCCTCACTTAATGCCATTTCTAAAAGTATTTTATAGGATGTTTTATTGCATCACTGTGAACCTGGAGTCATCCATCTCTAAATGTGGAAATGGACTGAACAACCCTTCCATGTCACTTTGATCCTTCACATGTCCTTTGTATCACTTGTGACCCCTGGGCCCCAAAGCCGAGTTAGACAAGCAACTGCTGACGCTGTGCTTGGCAGCATTCAGTCAATGCCTGAACTCTGGGCCTCTGAAGGTTGAATGGGTTTCATTTTTTAAATACAAGAAAGGCTTCCTATAAAGTTTAACCCTTGAAGACTGCCCACACATGTCTAGAACTTTTTGCTAGCTTTTTTCCCCAATATACTGGTCACACAAAAGTAAATCAAACCTCTCAGTGGGATATATTTAAAGTATTTTTTACAGAAGCCTCAGTAAAATAGTTTTGTTATTTATGTAGTTTAAAATAGAGCAACATTGCTACTGAAACGTGTACATTGCACTGCAAGGTATACTTTTAGTCAAGCGTTTGTTAGAATAACAGCTCATTTTCTAACTCCTGTAGACTCACAGAAGTGACATGAACTGCTGAGAAACTATTTGTTCTTTGTGTCATTCTGTTTATATATTTGCAGTCAAACCAGTTACTAAAATTCTTTGTCCTACGTTAGACTATAGGGGAGGCTTCCAGCTACAAGTTGTGCAGGATTTGAAAAGAGATCGACATTTGATGAAGGAGCTGGAACAGTTACGACTAGCCAGCCTCCCCACTGGCAAACTGCCTCCACCCCGTGCCTTCACACCTTTGCTGGATGTGCCTGTGGACAACTACATCTCTGGCTCCATTAGGCAGCGCTCCTTGAGTCCCAGTCATTCCAATATGATGTTTAGCGATTACTCTCACAGCACAGAGTGGTGTGGCCGCTCCCCTAAAAGACATGAACATGGATTGCCCCACACTGCAGACTATGGAGAACACAGGAGTGGTGCCACACCAGAAAGGGGAAGGTCACCCTACAGGAATGGACATGGGAAAGCTACAAGAGAAAAATCTGGAAATGGAAAAGAGGTTAGGTACACAGTGAGAAGTGCTCATAGGCGAAGCAGAACACTGTTAACGCAGATGTTTGGGCCTGACATAGTGCAGGACTCATTGGGGAGGGAGCAGGTGAATGGACATGCTGATTTAACTGTATATGGCCAACATAACCTACCAAAGCAGGAGTATGAACTAACAACTGTCTTCATCTCCAAAAGCAAACAGTCTCTGGGTGAGTATACATTGTTACACATAGCCTGTATGGCCATTATTACTAAAGAAAAAAGGTTTAATTAGACCTGTTCTTTTTTAAAATGTATTATGTAAAATGTATTCATTACCCTGATCAAAAATGTGCATAATGTACCAGTATTAAAAACTTGATATGTTTGATATGTACATGTAAAGACATTAGTCATTTAGTCAGCCACTAATGCAAGGTCTCCTCCTTAGAAAGATGAGAGAGGTCTGTAATTGTCATTATAGGTACACTTCAACTATGAAAGACAAAATGAGAAAAAAAAAATTTAGAAAATCACATTGCAGGATTTTTAAAGAATTTAATGGTGGAAAATAAGTATTTGGTCATCCACAAACAAGCAAGATTTCAGGCTCTCACAGACCTGTAACTTCTTCTTTAAAAAGCTCTTCTGTTCTCCACTCGTTACCTGTGTTAATGGTACCCGTTTCACCTCGCTATCTGTATAAAAGACACTTGTCCACAGCCTCCAACAGTCAGACTCCAAACTCAATCATGGCCAAGACCAAAAGAGCTGTCGAAGGACACCAGGAAGAAAATTGTAGACCTGCACCGGCTGCAAAGAGTGAATCTACAATAGACAAGCAGGTTGGTGTGAATAAATCAACTGTGGGAGCAAGTGTAAAAAAATGGAAGACATACAAGACCATTGATAATCTCCCTCGATCTGGGGCCCCACACAAGATCTCATTCCGTGGGGTCAAAATATTCATGAGAACAGTGAGCAAAAATCCCAAAACTACACGGAGGGACCTGATGAATGACCTGCAGAGAGCTGGGACCAAAGTAACAAAGGCTACCATCAGTAACACACTACATCAAGAGGGACTCAGATCCTGCAGTGCCAGGCGTGTCCCCCTGCTTAAGCCAGTAGATGTCCAGGCCCATCTGAAGTTTGCCAGAGAGCATATGGATGATGCAGAAGAGGATTGGGAGAATATCATGTGGTATAATATCATAACTTTTTGGTAGAAACTCAACTTACAAGATATGCATGGAGGATTGGGCCAAACTTTTTTGCCCCACGGTATAAAAAGAATATTGCTCCCTGTCTTCAGTGTGCTGAAACTGACATGGACCAGCCAGAAGTCTACTGGAAATACTGTATGTCTTGTAGGCAGATGAGACCAGATTTTGGTTTAAATGAGAATTGTTATATCTGTATAAAGGAAAACACTGCATACCAGCATAAGAACCATATCACATTTGTGAAACATGGTGGTGGTAGTATCAAGGTTTGAGCCTGTTTTACTGCAATCTGGACCAGGACATTTGCCATCACTGATGGGACAATGGATTGTAAATTATACAAACATATTCTAAAGGAAAATATCAGGCCATTGGTTTGTGAACTGAATATCAAGAGAAAGAGGGTCACGCAGCAAGACAAAGACTTTTAATGTTGTTGAACACTGAAATATGTTAGTCCCTGCGTTCACTTACTTCACAGATCTTTTCTTGCTCAAAAACTTTCTCTTTTAGGGAAAACTAAAGAAAGAGTACCAAGCACTGACACTAGAGCCTCATTTGATATCCTAAATAAATCTTAAATGAATGTTCTTACATAAGTAGCAACTTAACAATGATTACATATTTCTTTATTATATTAAAAGGATATTTTTTTTACGTAGTCATGTAAGTATACTATACTTTACAGATTGTGATATATTATGCGATATAGTCCATATAATATATATGTCAATCTCTTATTCTCTGGACAGGTATAAGCATCTCAGGGGGGATTGAGTCCAAGGTTCAGCCAATGGTGAAAATTGAAAAGATATTTCCAGGAGGAGCTGCTTCCACCACTGAGACACTGAAGGTATGCACCCACTTCATTTATTGTCCACTCTCAATTGCATGCAAAGTGTACATCAGATACAATATGCTCCACAGACGCTAATGAGACGACTACAATATATCAAATTGCACTTATCTGTGTGGTGCTTAAATGTCATGCATCAGGTTTCTCAGCTTTGGTAAGACCAATCACATCATGCAAAGTAAAGTAGCTGTTTTCACTTTTGTCTCTATGTGATGATAATGTGAGGAAAAGGAGGAACCAATGATTTCTTTTGCAACCTAATATGAAATACCAACCATAAATTGCATCATATTGATGCATTTTTGTACAAACTATTACTAACAGCATATTAGGATAAAAAATACTTATAGAGGAAAAAAAAACGTACCCAGATAGAAATATTGGATTCCTGCAAAACTCGGCATGCAGTTATGTCTCAGGCAGATTTATAAATGATTACAGGTGTGGGCTGATTAGACACTGATTCTTGCTACAAGAAGGCATAAAAATGCATCCACAACTGCCCTATAAAAAGGCTCTCTGGGTATACTTTTGGGTACTGTACCACGTGGTGAGAGATTGTTGACTGCTAGACATGCCTCTATGATGCACTCAAATACATTTTGCCCAGTTGACAGACTTTGAGAGGGGGTGCATCATTGGAAGCAGTGAAGAGAGAGAAGCAGTGGTGTTGTGAATGAGAAACCTGGACTGATAGTGACGAATCCAGGTTCTGTTTGGGATCCAACATTGGTCGAGTTCAAGTAGGGAGGCCTCGTGGTGAGCGCTACAATCCTGCCTTTGCTGTGAAGCGACACACTGCAGGGCTTCCAACTGTCATTTTTCTGCAGGATAATGCTCACCAAAGCACAGCAAGGGTTTCCCAGGAATGTCCCCGTCAGATTGCAACACTTCCTTGCTCTGCCCAGTCTCCAGATTTATCTCCATTCGAGCATTTATGAGACCAGCTGGGATGCCAGCTTTGGCAACCTATGATTGTTTAGGATCTTCAGGCCCAGCTGCAAGATTTGTGGAAAAGGTGTGCCACAGGATACCATATGAAACCTGTATTCCTCCATGCCCAACTGTATCTCATTTTGAATCCAGGCTAGAGAAGGCCTAACAGGGTACTAGAGCCTTCTTCAAATGTAAAGTTTTCTTTAATATTGTAATCACTTACATTTATTATCACTACATTCATACATACATATAAAGTACATATACAACTCCTTCTTGGTAAGTTTTTTTTGTCAATGAGTGAAATTTAAATTAAATAAGTGACAGCAGTCATCAAATTTCTTTCTCTTCCTACATTGAAGTCTAGGCACCACTATACTGTTTATGAACTGCTCTTAAACCAGTGTTTCTCAGTCCTTGTCCTGATGACCCACTGACTGCTATTGAGTTAAATGGGTGTGTTTAAACAGGAGAAGCACTAAACTGTGCAGAACGGTGGGGTGCCAGGACCAGGATTGAGAAATACTGTTTTAAACAAGCAGTGGTAGCCTGTGATCACGTTATAATTTTAGTAGAGAACAATTTTGGTTTTCGCATCTTAGACTGCTGCTCCATTCATATTCAAAATCAAACTAATAACGTAGAGAAATATTTGTATTGAAGAAGATCCTGTTATTCTTATTGATACCACAAGTGAAAACGTAATAGTATGAAAATTCTGATATTCTCAGTATCAACATACAGTGCTAGCTTATAGTTTGCTCTTTTCTTGCTAAGCATATTTGTCTATATTACCTTGTTTAAAACATGCTATTAAATACCTGAGGTGTTTGGTGATATGTTCTATAATGACCTCTGGTTAGATAGTTTTGAATGTTGCTGGTTATGACTTCCATATGAAATGAAATGAAATAAAATGAGCCCAGACATGTTTTCCTAGGCTAAAGTGGTACAGTTCATAGATGATTGATGAGCTTACACTGACCAGGTTAGCACATGTACTGCTTTGTGACTTGGCCTCTAAGCAACAGAATTCTATCCACACTAGCTTTGTCCTTAAGTACATGTCTGAACTGCTTTCTCTGTCTCCCTCTCTCTCTCTCACACACACGTGCCATTATGTACTACTATGCAAGCCATTTCTAATTTATCAGTGGCTGTACTGTATATGTGAAGAGGCCCTATAAATAATAAATTAGAGTGGACATGAATTTCAGTGCAGCGTGACCATGTGTTTCTACCAAACTCTCCTCCACCAATCTCATCATCTTGTGGTACTATACAGAATGACCCGAGTAACCTAAAGGTTTCAGGTCACCAGAGATTATGTGAAGGTAACTGACACCAACTGCTTCATCACAGTGACCGCTTGATGCCAGGTCAAACCCTCGGGAATCCCGAGCACAGCAGTGTGTGTATGTCTGTGCCTGCCTTGATGGCAGCCTAAGTGACAGCACTTCCATTCTCTGCTCCAAGAGATTCATGTTGCAACCACTCTGGATATAGAGTGTCAAATTTGGTCTCTCTCATTTTCCACAGATGCTTCTCACCTCCGGCTTTGACTTGGCAAGATAGACAATATCTATAGCCTGGTATGAGTATGCTTTAACACATGACAACAGCAAGACATTGCTCCTTCACTTACACCTTGAGGTCATGGGTTGGTATGCACATGCCATGATATCTTGCCTGCACTGTGCAGTTTCCTATGCCACACAATGCAGGGGAAGTGAAAGTTCTGGCCAAGCACAATTAACACTTCTTGATCCACTTGTCTTCCAGGTAGCTGTGTCATCAATACAGTAGGCATGCTCTAGCTAAAAGTCTAAAATAAGTTCACTAACTACACAGACAATGCTGTTTCTGGGACAAGTCCTTTTGATTCAGATTTCTACAAAAAGATCACCCCATTGCTGTCTTTTTGTTTTGGTGTTTCCCCTGCAAGACTTCACTCACCCTCATCCTCATTTTCTATCTGTCTGTTAGTCTTACTTGGGATCAGGGACATCTCAGTACTACTCAGAGCACAGAGGCAGATGTTTGTCTTGCTGGAGCTGAATTCATATACAGTGGGGAAAAAAAAGTATTTAGTCAGTCACTGATTGTGCAAGTTCTCCGACTTAGAAAGATGACAGAGGTCTGTAATTTTCATCATAGGTACACTTCAACTATGAGAGACAAAATGAGAAAATCCAGGATATCACATTGTAGGATTTTTAAAGAATTTAATTGTAAATCATGGTGGAAAATAAGTATTTGGTCACCCACAAACAAGCAAGATTTCAGGCTCTCACAGACCTGTAACTTTTTCTTTAAGAAGCTCTTCTGTCCTCCACTTGTTACCTGTGTTAATGGCACCTGTTTGAACTCATTATCTGTATAAAAGACACCTGTCCACAGCCTCAAACAGTCAGACTCCAAACTCAACCATGGTCAAGACCAAAGAGCTGTCGAAGGACACCAGGAAGAAAATCGTAGACCTGCACCAGACTGGGAAGAGTGAATCTACAATAGGCAAGCAGGTTGGTGTGAATAAATCAACTGTGGGAGCAATTGTAAGACATACAAGACCACTGATAACCTCCCTCGTTCTGGGACTCCACGCAATCTCATCCCGTGTGGTCAAAATAATCACGAGAACGGTGAGCAAAAATCCCAGAACTACACGGAGGGACCTGATGAATGACCTGCAGAGAGCTGGGTCCAAAGTAACAAAGCTACCATCAGTAACACTGGGACTGTGGCAGCCTAGCAGTTAAGGTACTGGACTATGGATCAGAAGGTCCAGGGCACAAAGCTTCCACTGTTGGGTCCTTGAGCAAGGCCCTTAACCCACAATTGCTTGTCAAGTCAAGGCAAGTCAAGTCAGATCTATTTATATAGAGCTTTTTACAATGGAGCATTGTCTCAAAACAACTTTACAAGTTGTTATCTCCTAATATCTACGTCCAATCCCAAATTGAGCAAACCTAGGGCGACAGTGGCAAGGAAAAACTCCCTAAGTGTTATGAGGAAGAAACCTTGGGAGGACCAAGACTCAAAAAGGGACCCAACCTCCTTGGGCTCTTTGGGCTTGTATTGTAAGATTGTATCGATTGTAAGTCGCTCTGGATAAGGGCGTCTGCTAAATGCTGTAAATAGAGCGTATGGATGATCCACAAGAGGTTTGGGAGAATATCATGTGGTTAGATGAAACTAAAATTTTAACTTTTTGGTGAAAACTCAACTCGCCGTGTTTGGAGGAAGAAGAATTCTGAGTTGCGCCATACCTACTGTGAAGCATGGGGGTGGAAACCTCATGCTTTGGTGCTGTTTTTCTGCAGAGGGACAGGACGACTGATCCGTGTTAAGGGAAGAATGAACGGGGCCATGTATTGTGAGATTTGAAGCCAAAACCTCCTTCCATCAGTGAGAGCATTGAAGATGGAACGTGGCTGGGTCTTCCAGCATGACAATGATCCCAAACACATCGCTCGGGCAACAAAGGAGTGGCTCCGTAAAAAGCATTTCAAGGTCTTTCTAGTGGCCTAGCCAGTCTCCAGACCTCAACCCCATAGAAATTTTGTGAAGGGAGTTGAAAATCCATGTTGCCCCAAAACATCACTGCTCTAGAGGAGATCTGCATGGAGGAATGGGCCAAACGTTTTTGCCCCATTGTATAAAAAGAACATTGATGCCTGTCTTCAGTGTGCTGAAACTCACATGGATGAGCCAGAAGTCTCCTGGAAATACTGTATGGTTAGTAGGCAGATGAGACCAGATTTTGGTTTAAATGAGAATTGTTATATCTGTATAAAGGAAAACACTGCATGCCAGCATAAGAACCATATCGCAGAGGAGATCTGTATGGAGGAATGGGCCAAAATACCAGCTACAGTGTGTGCAAACCTGGTGAAGACTTACAGGAAACGTTTGACCTCTGTCATTGCCAACAAAGGTTAAGTTACAAAGTATTGAGTTGAACCAAATTTATTGACCAAATACTTATTTTCCACCATAATTTACAATTAAACTGTAGGTCTACCTCAGTAGGGGTTAGAGTTTTTTAAAATAGGGGAAGCACTTCATATATGATCCCTTAATTTTACTACTGGCTCTTCTTATATCCCTCCAGTAGAGCTGCAGTTAGTTGTGTTGCCTTATGTATTTGGTTCTATTGTTGTTTGTTTTTAACTCTGTCAGTAACTCTTTATAATAACTCTAGATAATAGAAGAGTGAGTAGAGTGTTGTTTGCTAATCTTATGTTGCTGAGGGTCAGTTTTAAGCAGTTCGAGGTGTTTGAATCAAGAGTTCAGAGCTATTTTGTTCTGCGTATATCACTGGCAACCAGAAACTGATGTTAATATGAATGCAATCCATTTGTCACATTCTGACACTTCAACATCCGTTCGCTTTAAGGATTGAAGTCTTAACAATTATAATGAATTACAATAGAAAATAAAAGTCTGTCTTAACTCTGGACGTTGCAGCCATAAACAGCTGGTCAAATTAAAAAAGGTTTAGCATCTGTATTTTTACCACCACAAAAAGTATTTATCGTACTTTGATGTTTGGTTTACATATATTTTTAATTTATTGTCATGAATATTGATTTACTTTGCATTAACTACATGCATTAGTAGGAACCACGTTACAGTCTGAGTTGTGCGCGGACATTTTAGGACAAAGACACAAGCAGAGACGTGAAATGGAAAAGTTTGTATTCTGCTTTACGAGTGCTAGTCATTTGATTGCTGTGACGTCCTACTAATAGCTCCCTGATGGATTTACCTACTTAAAGATTTTAATGGTTTAAAAGGTGATATTGCGTTGCCTGTTCTGGAAATTAGTGTTTTTACAAGTGGACTCATTCCCTGCTCAGTCCAGACATTCTACTGTTCTACAAAGACAGTAGAATGTGCCTATTGGATCATGGAATAAATTGAATAGTAAAATGCAAGGAAGTACCATGAACACAATCTAAATATAAAACTAAATTAGAAGCAACGCTAACACATGTATTTTAGGAGAAGTTCTTTGTAGGTTCAGGAAAACACCACTGAGCAAGAGAAAGGGTTCAGGGACATTTCCTAGCAGATGCATCCTGGCAGAAGGCAAAGACATAGGAAGAGAACTTTCAGTTCTGGGGTCTTGGTTTTGTGTGTGTGTGTCAGTGGGTACATATGAGCAACACCCACAGTGTAACATCTTTCCAACAGGAAACATAAGGATATACCTACCAGATGTAACCTTGTGTTTAAGGTGATGTAAGACCCGCAGCTTAAGCAGATAGGGATTGGATGATATCATGTGGTCATGAAGGGCTGTCCTGACATATGGAGATTGGACCATGGAGAATACAGGGAGATTTATTTATTCATTTATTTTCAGGAAACTCTTCATCCTCTACAGGGTTGCACTGCTTTGAAGCAGAGTGCCAATCCATTACAGGTCACCACGTATACACACCCGGCTTTTCACTCACTAGGGTCAATTTAGAGTTACCTGTCCACTGCTAGTGCTTTCTTGAAACAATATGCTTACAGATGTCTTGTTCTCTGCATCTTTGGTGATCTTTGGAAAGACTGCGTTGAAATTATTCTATATTATTTATGTAGTAAAAACTCTGGTGAGCTGGAACAGGCAGCTTAACCATCTGTTTTGACTATTGTTGGTTACTGTGGTTGCAGATAAAACACAAGTGAAGTAATGAAGGTGATGTAATTCATTTTCACTTGAACTTACACACAAGTGGGCTATAAGACAGCCTGGATTAGTTCACTGACAGGTACAGAAGGAAAAGATTGAGGGAAATGAGCAGCTGCTTGCCTGTCCTTTCATGTTTCATGAATGTGAAAGAAATGTAAGAACTAAATTGTACTCATAAGAAAAATGGGTAACAGTGAAGCTAATACATGATACATACCTCTGACTTCTCCATTGTGTGTAGGCTGGATTTGAGCTTGT
Organism: Ancistrus triradiatus; assembly: GCA_025084515.1. Classification (NCBI taxonomy): domain Eukaryota; kingdom Metazoa; phylum Chordata; class Actinopteri; order Siluriformes; family Loricariidae; genus Ancistrus; species Ancistrus triradiatus. Next base: position 259,103 of record JAJAGP010000515.1, read on the forward strand.
CTCTGTTGATGGAGAATCTCTGCAGGGAGTCACACACCAGCATGCTGTGGACGCCATACGGAGGGCTTTCAGCAACAAGGCCAAAGAACCCATGGAGCTTGTTGTCAAAGTCCCAAAAATCCTGAAAGACTGAAGAAAAATCCTTAATGGTGTGTTTTGCACTGTAGAGAGAAACTTAGCACCTACATCTGTGTGCTTACCATGTTGTGTCTGAAGAGTACACGAACAAAGAAGAAAAAAATGTGTAAGTGCATGACTTATAATTAAAGAACTTTATATGACTCCATGGAAAAGCAAAGCTGCCATTATGCAATACTAACCAGGTGGCTGAACTAATGTGCCCAAAGGGTGAGGTTCCTAAAGGGACTTTTTTGAGAGTTACTGCCCAGTAACAGACCAGGCCTTTTTTTGCACAGTAAATTCAGTCATTAATATATTTGAACAAAATTTTATGTATGGAGAAATCCAATGACATGATGCTCATACAACCATAAAAATGGTGTACTTCCAGTACTTTTAGTCTGTACACACTGGGGAAACTCAGTAAGGTGTGGTGTAGTAGTTTATTAATACTAAATCTAATAAGTGTGAAACACTGGACTTAGCAGAAGGAACAGCGGTTGCCATTTGTATTTTGCTAAAGGACTAAATTGATTTAGACATGTTGGGCTTTAAAATAATTGTTCCTATGGAAGTTGTTTTCATGATTCAATAATTTGAGGAAATATTTAATGATTTTCATTTTAGACCTTTAAGAATCGAGTAACAACATAGTAACAACACCGTGTGATATTTTAGTCCCTTATTTGAGACACTGTGCATTGTCTCCTTTACATAGTACATCAACACTTCATTTAAAATTTATGTTTAACAGTAGTTTGTGCAGTGCAGTAAATATGTTGGCCTAGTGATTATTCTGAAGATATGAAAGCATCTTGAAATGTGATTTGTACTCAACTTAATCTCTATAACATATTACCTGGTGATTTGAGAACTATCTGGTGGATTATTATACACTGCAGCCCATTTCATTTCTCCATATGTATTTGAGGTGGTGCTTAGAAGAATGCATACAAACTCTTCACCTGCCTCAGGAATGAGATGACGTTACATTTTGTCAGTGCCTTAAAGCTGAGGATTATCAGTGCATTCGAATCTGAAGTGCCCTGGGTTTAAACTCACCCTGAACTTCATGTCTTCATTAGGCTACACTATCAAGGACAGTGTGTGTAGTTAAAATCAGAATAAAACAGAATAGCAAACAGCAGGAAGAGACTCTCTGTTGTGTAAGCAAAAGTTTTAATAAAAAAAAAAATCTTTACAGGAAATGTACAAGAGACTCCACAAAGGGAATGACAAAGAAAATGCAACATACATACATGAATAAAAGACGGATTAAAACAAATACAGAACATTCCTTTGCTTTTGTCTGTTCCAAGTGGCTACACCTTTAAGACAGACATGTCAGCATAAAATGAATAGTTACTAGGATTATTTACATGTATACTTCAGCCTTACCGATAAAATAGTAATCAATGGACAAGTACAAAGCACTGCTGATTGAGAATCCTATTAGGTGAAATGGTGTATAGGAAAGCCAAGAGTATGTTCATTGTGATAAATGCATGCTATTGATCAGAAAGCCTGTAGCACACATCATGCTATGGTTCTCTGATTGAATTTTAAGGCTGAATGGATATAGTGCCGTGTTTAGATTAATTTTCTGAATGAATTTACTGAATGAAAGGTTTTACTGTAATAAGAAAAAAAATAAAAAGAAACAGTTTCTTTTGATTAAGCCAAGCTATTGTGGGTTAAGGGCCATGCTCAAGGGCCCCAATAGTGGCATCTTGGTAGAGCCAGGACTTGATTCCTGGACTTTGTCAGTAGTTCAGTACCCTTACCACTGTGCATTTACAGCCCGTGTGGTCAGATTATCTCTAATACTGCTCTTGAAACAGTTACATTTCTTAGGGATTTGCTGATTTAATACTGAGTATCGATATTGGGATCAATACAGGTCTGAAACACTGGATAAAAAAAATAGATCGGATTTTACAAATGTTTTGTAATTTGACTGACTCAGCATTTTGCGCTATATTTGTGACTTGAACTGTCAATAGAGACACACTGTACTAAAGCCTGTTGCTATCACACCTTGGCATTTTGTGTATCTAAATAAGCGTTATTGTGGCTGTACATATATTAGGTTTGAAAAATAAAACAGACAAAATAGGATTTCTAACTTACTGCAAGCAGGCACATAAATGTTTTTTGACATTGTTAAGCTTGTGTAGCTTTTTAAATATTGAAAATTTTAACAGACTAATAGCAACACTACAGAACTTTAAGCAGTCACTTTATAGTGCCTTTCAAAAGGCACATTACTAAAAATATGACAGATAATTCCTATTGATACATGAAATAGGTTGATGTGCTACATATTCATATAAAATATACATCATATATATTTGTATTTAATAAAGATTGTTCTGTTTTATCACTAAGAGAAATATTTATATACTGTAACTATATATCTAATTAGTGCTGTCAAATAATTAAAGTCTGTAATTACATGAAATGCATCATGCTAGTCATAATTAATTAATAATGTTTAATTATTAATTAATCATAAATCAAACACTACATGGCCATGAGTGGACAATATAAACTTCAACAGAATGCATTTTATCACTAAATACGATTACCAGAACAATAGCTTTTTAATGCAATGCATATATATCACTACATATTTTTATTTGAACTGCAACCCTCACCTAGGACAAGTGGATAGAAAATATTTGTTCGTTTATTTGTTTAATACCACATCAGCATCAATGGCTATTCATGACAGTAGCAAGGTGATACTAGTCAGACATACTCAGTGGGGTAATTTAGAGCAACCATTTAACCAAATGCATGTTTTACTAATCTGGGAAGAAACCCAGAGTAAACCCACACTGACATGGGGAGAACATACTTCACTCAGGCAGAGTCCAAGGTTGGGCTCGAACCAGGGATCACTGAAGCTGTGTGGTAAATGTGCTAATCTCTTGCTTCACCGTGCCGTATGAATAAAAAGTGAAGCAGTGAAGACTTGCACATATATATACACATACACATATATATCATACACATATATCATACAAATACATACATGTCATATCCCTTTTTGTGACTGCTTTCTGTTGATTAGCGTTTCAGCCAGTGTAGGCATGCCTTTTTACATTTGCATACCTGATGTAAATTTGCATATGTGGTCTATGCTACTAATGAGAGCAATGACTCTACCCATTGTGGGTCTAGACACTGCTGACTTTTTGTTGTGTCATATCTAGATTTCCCATCTCCACAGAGATCATTATAATTCTGATCTCCAGACTGCCTGGTGACAGAATGCTACTGTGTTGTGAACACATGCTACACACTAACCATTGTGTTCACTGAAATATTGTGCAATCTATGAAGAAAAGTCTGAAAAAGACAAGCAAAATATTTTCTAACAGATACTTATAGAAAAATAGTACTTTTAGTCAGTGAGCTTCAAGAGAATAAAAAAGACACATCTCTGATGCTTGTGCTGTACAACAAAAAAGAGCCACTATACAACTTGCTATTATATTATAGGAACAATAGACTGAATGACTTGACATGAATCAGTGCACTCTATCACTGGAGCATATGACCATGCCACTCAAAGAGTTTCATAGCATCAATATTAATGCTGGTACAAATACAGGGAGGGGAGTCCATTAGTGCAGGTACCCTTCTCTTTAATAGTGCACATGTCCATTTCAAGAAAGACGAGTCAAATTCAGGTCGAGAGTCAGTAGAACAGTCATTCCATTCTGGAACTTACATACAGACGCTTCATATTCCATTCAGCTATCCACTACCTACCACATTCTAAATGTCTTCCTTAGCTCCACACAACTGTACAAACCAGACATGGTAACACTAACAAGTCCTGGATAGTCTCTGATTTATGCCAGACCACTTCAACCCTGTTGTTTACACAAATGTTGGGAAGTCTTATGAAGGAGTAGATGACGGACTTTTGGGGGGTTACTACCCTATAAGCAACAGAAAGAGAGAGAGCTGTACATGTACAGGTATGCGCTGTTTAGCGTCCATTTGATCAATGTCTGTTTTAATGGCCGTGGACTTAAATTATAATAAATTATAATAACAAATAAAAATCTGTCTTTGAACTCTAGACGTTGTGACTGTAAACAGATTCAAAATGGCAAATACAGTGGTGCTTGAAAGTTTGTGAACCATTTTCTATATTTCTGCATAAACATGACCTTATCAGATTTTCACATAAGCCCTAAAAGTAGATAAAGAGAACCCAGTTGAACAAATGAGACAAAAATATCATACTTGGTCATTTATTAATTGTGGAAAATAATCCAATATTACATATTAGTGAGTGGCAAAAGTATGTGAACCTTTAGGATTAGCAGTTACTTTGAAGGTGAAATTAGTGTTTTCAATCAATGGGATGACAATCAGGTGAGTGGACACCGTTTTATTTAAAGAACAGGGATCTATCAAAGTCTGCTCTTCACAACACGTTTGTGGAAGTGTATCATGGCATGAACAAAGGAGCTTTCTGAGGATCTCAGAAAAAGAGTTGTTGATGCTCATCAGGCTGGAAAAGGTTACAAAAGCATCTCTAAACAGTTTGGAGTCCACCAATCCACAGTCAGACAGATTGTGTACAAATGGAGGAAATTCAAGACCATTGTTACCCTCCCCAGGAGAGGTCGACCAACAAAGATCACTCCAAGAGCAAAGCGTGTAATAGTTGGCGAGGTCACAAAGGACCCCAGGGTAACTTCTAAGCAACTGAAGGCCTCTCTCACATTGGTTAATGTTAATGTTCATGAGTCCAACATTAGAAGAACACTGAACAACCATAGTGTGCATGGCAGGGCTGCAAGGAGAAAGCCACTGCTTTCCAAAAGAACATTGCTGTTCGTCTGCAGTTTGCTAAAGATCACGTGAACAAGCCAGAAGCTTATTGGAAAAATATTTTGTTGAAGGTTGAGTCCAAAATAGAACTTTTTGGTTTAAAAGAAAAGCGTTATGTTTGGAGAAAGGAAAACACTGCATTCCAGCATAAGAACCTTATCCCATCTGTTTTGCTGCATCTGGGCCAGGACGACTTGCCATCATTGATGGAAAAATTAATTCTGAAATATATCAGAGAATTCTAAAGGAAAATGTCAGGACATCTGTCCATGAACTGAATCCCAAAAGAAGGTGGGTCATGCAGCAAGACAATGACCCTAAGCACACAAGTCGTTCCACCAAAGAATGGTTAAAGAAGAATAAAGTTCATGTTTTTGAAATGGCCAAGTCAAAGTCCTGCCCTTAATCCAATCAAAATGCTGTGGAAAGACCTGAAACGAGCAGTTAATGTGAGGAAATCCACCAACATCCCAGAGTTGAAGCTGTTCTGTACGGAGGAATGGGCTAAACTTCCTCCAAACCGGTGTGCAGGACTGATCAACAGCTACAGGAAACGTTTAGTTGCAGTTATTGCTGCACAGGGGGGTTACAGCAGATACTGAAAGCAAAGGTTCAAATGCATTTCCCACTCACTAATATCTAATCTGCTAAATGCTGTAAATGTAAATGTAATATTGGATCATTTTCCTGAATAGATAAATGACCAAATATAATATTTTTGTGTCATTTGTTTAACTAGGTTCTCTTTATTTACTTTTAGGACTTGTGTGAAAATCTGATGATGTTTTAGGTCATATGTATGCAGAAATATAGAAAATTCTAAGGGGTTCACAACTTTCAAGCAGCACTGTATGTATTATTTTCATGCAGATTTCTTGCAAAAATACTCTTTATATTTACATTACAAGAGAATAAAAAGACAATGAGACTATGTCAACATCCTGTTTCACAGAACATAATTCGGTCGTTAAGCAGTGCATACCTGTATAGAAAGATAAGGGTATCCAATGTAACTATTGACCACTTCTGCCAATTTACCATTACATTCTCGTACATTAAAACAGGTGTACCTCATGTTGAGGTACCTTATGTTCTCTGGGGATACGTAGTACATAGGAATGACATCTTGAAAAGTGTAAAGGGAGGTCCTTTGTCTTGGTGACTGGTCTTGGAGAGTGTCACTCTGATAAGAAAACAAAAATTATGTTATCCTTTTTAAATGCCAAGTAATGAAAGCAGCTTCCTAAAACGTTTTTGAAGTTAAGGCAGTGAGGAACTGTTGTGTATTTTTGAGTAGAATATGTAAAATGTGCACAAAGCTGTATTTGTTATAAAATTATATTGTTTCCCTTTAACTTGAGACTCCAACTTCCAAACTCCGTATTTGCAAATGCAGTTTGATCAAAAGCTGCAATGGCTACATATCCATAACCCAGCTTAGATTCTTAGAAGGTGCACAGTGCCTGGTTTTGTATTTGCTCTGGTGATTTGCTCAGTGCCTGAATGGTCACTTTAGAAGCAGGGCCAGGATGTAAGCTAGATCTCTGTGGCTGTGATTTCCTCAAAGCGGACTTCGTGGCGCATGTCAAACTCCTCCATGTCCCTGTTCTCCAGCTCCAGACTCAGCTCCCTCATTACACGCTCTAGTTCCCGGTTGCGCCGGTACATCTGGATATAGTTCTGCTGCAGCTGTTTCTGATAGCGGATAACCTTGTCCTTCTCCTCCTGCCAGACACGCCGTTCCTCCTCGAAGGCTTCCAGCTGATCCTCTCCATGCCTCCTCTCTCTTAACAGCTCAGTTCGCAGTTGCTCCACCTGTAGGCGCAGGTCATGCAGTGTGTCCATGCTCTGCTGCCGCTGCGCCCGCACATCATCAGTCTCACACAGCAGCACTGGCTCCTCCCTCTCCCGGAAGGCAGCAGAAGGGAGCTGATTTGTTCCACCTCCGATTCGGCTGTGAGGCAGGGGCAGGCTCATGCACTGGGCCTTGCTGGTTGGCGGTGCCAGCGGAACCCTGAGCCGATGCAATTCCTCCTCCAGGTGGCACAGCTTCTCGCGTAGCAGCTCGGCCTCGCTCTTACGCCTCTGGAGCTCATTCTCGCATACTTCTAGCTCAAGCGTGCGAGTGCGAGCAGTGGTCTGAGCCTCATGTGAGCGGGCCTGACTAGCCTGCAGCTCGGATCGAGCGTCTCGCAGTTGTGCCTTCAGGGTAATGATCTCAGCCGCCTTCTGGCCAAGTTCGGTCTGCACATCTTTTAACTGCTGCTTCAGCAGAGAGATCTCCCCTGACTTCTGACACACCTGCAGCACAGAAACATCAGAGTAAATGTGACATTTTAAGGTGCTTGAGTGCATAGATAAACCTTGCAGTCTGTCATAATTAACTTTTTAAAATTATGGTAACAGCATAAAAACCTAGGGATGCACCGATACCGATACCGATACCTGAAATTCAAGGATCGGCTGATACCGACTACCGATACTAACTCTATCTAACTTAACTACTCGATAGGTGCCTATAAATCCTGATATTTATAGCATGCCACTTTTTATGGATTGCCTTTGTTTTGGTAAAACCAGTGTTCTTTATACCAAATAGGATACAATTACCGTATTTTTCGGGCTATAAAGCGCACTGGGTTATAAGGCGCGATATCAATGATCGACTTCTAATGGATCTATTTTCATACATAAAGCGCACCCGGGTTATAAGGCGCATGAAATGAAATGAAACTCTTAAGTTCCGTCGGAAACTCAATTTGGTCTTCTTTACCTGACGCAGAGCGTCTTCTTGCTTCCTCCACTTCCGTATCATTGATTCGCAGCTGCTCTATGTCCATGTTGTACTGCATGACTGATAGCGTTGAGTTTGAAATCCGCTTCGAAAATGAATGAATGAATGCACGTACCCTAATGCTGAAGCACATACCGTATTACTCCGCGATGCTGCGCACTACTGTGGCCGTAAGCTTCGTAACTTACCAAGGCCGTGCTAAAACATTTTGACAGATTTATAAGCGCCGTGTACCATCTACAATCGGTTCTAGGTCAGAAAGCACAACCAGAATTAATTCATACATTAGACGCACCGCATTTTAACGCGCACTGTCGATTTTTGAGAAAGTTAAAGGATTTTAAGTGCGCCTTATGGTCCAAAAAATACGGTAGCTTGAAATAATAGTTTTTACTGTTCGAGTTTGAAAAGTTTTAGAGCCATGAAAAAATAAATTTGTCATAATGCAGTCAGAAGCACAAATAGGGAAGCATAATCTTACAAAGCTGTGTGCCGTATTTTTCGGGCTATAAAGCGCACCGGGTTGTAAGGCGCAATATCAATGATCGACTGCTAACGGATCTATTTTCATACATAAAGCGCACCGGGTTATAAGGCGCATGAAATGAAACAAAACTCTTAAGTTCCCTCGGAAACTCAGTTTGGTCTTCTTTACCTGGCGCAGGGCGTCTTCTTGCTTCCTCCACTTTCGTACCATTGATTCGTTAATGCTGAATTCTCTCGCAGCTGGTCTATTTCCATGTTGTACTGCGTGACCGATAGCGTTGAGTTTGAAATCCGCTTCGAAAATAAATGAATGAATGCACACACCCTAATGTCGAAGCACAGATCGTATTACTCTGCGATGCTCCTGACTACGGTTGCCGTAAGCTTCGTAACTTACCAAGGCCGTGCTAAAACATTTTGACAGATTTATGAGCACCGTGTACCATCTACAATCGGTTCTAGGTCAGAAAGCTCAACCAGAATTAATTCATACATTAGGCGCACCGCATTTTAAGGCGCACTGACGATTTTTGAGAAAATTTAAGAATTTTAAGTGCGCCTTATGGTCCAAAAAATATGGTACTTGTTGGTTATATTTACATTTCAGACACCCCTCAAAATACTGATGAGAAACAATCTCAAGCGATACGGTATCGGTGCAACACTAATAAAAACTAATATTACAGTACTTTATGGATGACAAAAGGTGTGGTCTCAGCACGATAAGCTTTCATCTCACATTATAGTCAAAAAGGTTCGCTGGAAGATACTTCAACATTTTGTGTGTGTGTTTCGTGTAAGGATTACAGTCAAGTTCTTTCCGATTACCCTCTGTCCACTTATCATACAAGATAAACACCCAACACATGCACTTACTCACTTAATAATCCAAAAACTGCAGAAAATCGGATTTTGTCATTAATAGAATCAATGAGTTTACATGCACTTGGGTAATCAGATAATGGGAAACCTCTGGGTTTACATTACTTGGGTAATCATCGGATTTCTACTTTGCAACCAGTCAATAATGTCACAGAAAGATGTGACATAAACTTCAAACTTTAATATTAAATAGTGTAACTCTTAGTTTCCTTGAGCACACAGATTGAGAAAGGAAGTACCATCAATTTATTAGTACAGGTTAAGCTTTTCCTAGTTTCATTAGTTCAACTTTTTTTCTTTTAACAATTTCACATCACCTCCCACTTGGTCTCCTCCAGACGGGGGCCCAGCTGATTCTGCTCTTTCTGTATGAAGGCACATCTCTTCTCTAGCGTCTCTCGCTCCTGAAGCAACTGAGAGAAGTCCTCCTGCAGCTTCTTCTTCTCCTGCTGAAGCTGGAAGACCTGCAGCTGCAGCACCTGCTGTGCCCGCTGCGATTTCTGCTGCGCCTGCTTCATTTTGCTTGCGCAGCTCTGCCTGAGCTCGTCCATCTCCTGCTCACTGCGCTTTTGCTTCTCCTCATACACCTAAACACACGAGGTCAATTCAAAAATATGAATATGAATTAGAGAATGCTAGCTAAAAACTTATCGGCCTGTTATACTAATTGATTACTTTAAGTTTCCTAATATTGAAAAAACTGACAACACAACTGACTATAAAAATCAGTTTCTATACATAACTGAACTTAGGATCCTTGAACTTAGGACACAGGTCAACTTAGGTCAGGTCTAATCAATTTATAGTTTTGATATGTAGATTCTTACCTGGCAGATGGCTGCTTCATTCTCATCCAGGTTGTCTCTGAGCTGCTGCAGCTCCAGGTCTCTTTCTCTCAGCTTCTCCTCCAGCTCCCGTATAATGCTCTCACAACCCTCTGGAGGTGCAGGAGAATGGGCACCTGATCCACTGTCTGAAATTGGCTGGCCCCGCCCACTTAGCGAGCCTGTGCTCTTACTGGAGGAGGAGCGGCCGCTGTCTGAGTTGGAGTGGCCGTGCCCTCCTGTGGGGCGTGAGGACTCTGTGCTGGACTCACTCTGCAGCAAACTGTATGCTGTGCTGCTGTACGTTGGCAGGCTGGACAGTGAGTTGCGGCCAGAATCCGACATGCTGCAAGACTGACTGCTGCGAGCATTGCGTCCATTGCTGTATGAATTACGTTTCTCAGGGCCTGGTAGACCCGCGCCTCCTGGGAGTAAGAGGTTCAGGCTGCCTTGGCTCTCAGACAGGCTTCCACCTGGACGTGGGATGAGGTATTGGACAGAAGTGCGGTTCTTTGGTACAACAGGCTTGAAGGCAGTTGGTCGGATTACAACTTTCTCCATATTCTGTAATAACAAATGTCAACTTAGCATGTTACAATGCAAGTTACATTGGTCAAATATAGCCTTAATTCACCAATGCCTGTCATCTGTATAACATTACAATTGGTTAAGTCCTCTCCTGCTCCTGTGGTGAAAGTGCACTCAGTAAGTATTCGGGGTGTAATGACACATTTTGCTCGCAATTCAATTAACAATACTGAGTTCACAATTTGCTTTTCTTACAATAATAAGACATTAAATAAAATACATTCATTTTTTATTTCTGAAGTATAAACAATGCAAAGGGATATGAAGCAATGCAATGCAATAAGAAGTTTAATTACTCACTTTCTCCAGCCGTCCAGAGACTGGGATAAGTTTGGGTGGAGGACCCCCAATACTGCCATTGTTTACTGGTCCTCTGTTGCCATGTGGTTCCTCTGTGTCACTGCTTGGACTGACAGGGTTATCATTCCAGTCGCCCACCATCTCGTCACTCATATATCCATAATTGCCATGGCCAGTAGAGGTAGTCATAGTGGGCTTATTCTTAGCAGGTAGAGGAGGTGGGTTGATGATAAGTACCTCCTGAGAGCTAGCGCTGCGCAGCGTTCCCTCCTGTTGCCGGAAACAGCTTGTGGCAGGCAAGGGCTTGCGAAGCTTGGCACTAAAGTTACTTGCGGCACGGCAGTGACGCTCCTGGTAGGTGTGCCCAGAGATCATGCTGCTGACGGACCCCATGGTGTCTGTGGGTGGGGAATGTGATTCAGAGCGACAATGCTGGATATCAACACTGGACTTGGGGTGATCAGTGGGTATGAGCAGCGCCTGAACCAAAGCCATGGTGACCATGTGCCCAACACACACAAACTGCAGAGAAAGAAACAGACAGTATAAAACCACTGTAGAAACAAAGTTGATTCTTAAGAAGTATGTAGATAGAGGAACCTGACCAGCAGCCAGCCAAGGTCAATGAAAAAATCCTACAACTTTGACATCACTCTATATTAAACAACATGCTACTGGTCATTGGGATATCGATTTATTGTCACAATCAGTGTTAATTACAATAATCATATTACTGTAAACAGAATAATTAGTGCCAAAGGTTCATTTCCTGTATATATAATAACCACGTAATACTTTCCAAAACCTACATCAAATGACTCTAGATGAAGTTTAACGAGGGATTTGGCCTTTAAAGGGACAGGCACAGACATGGGGATTCTTCCTCACAAAATGTGATGACCATGGCTAGTCCTGACATCCAGTGAGTGGCACTTATGTGAACAGAAATGTTGAGTGAGATCAATGGAGAATGGCCAGATTGGTTCGAGCTGACAAACTATGGGAACAATTGCAGTGAGCAGAAAAGCATCTCAGAATGTCCCACATGTCAAACCTTGAGGCAGACCGTAACCTACATCAGCCAAAACCCATTTCAGGTTCAGCCAAGAACAGAAAGCTGAGGCTGCAGTGCGCAAATGCTCACCAAAAAGGGAGAGTTGCAGACTGGAAAATCATAGCTTGGTCTGAAAGCTCGACTGTTGTTGAGACACACAGATGGTAGGGGCAGAATTTGGCACCAACAACATGAATTCACTGACTCAGCCTGCCTTTTGTCAACAGTTCATGTTGGTATGGAGGTGGTAAATGATGTACAGAACGTTTTCTTCTCAAACACTGAGCCTGTTGACACCAATCAATAATCGATCGAATGCCACAGCCTATTTGAGTGTTGTTGCTGACCATGTGCATCACTAAAGGGAGGTCCTCCCTGTATTAATATAGTGTTTCTAATAAAGTGCTCAGTGAGGATATATCTTTGTACATGCATGCAAAAAAGCCAAGCAAGCTGAACGGCAAAGCCTGAGACTGAGAGTTAAAGAGGAATAGTTTACCTATTACAAATACATTTCCAAAGCAATACCTTTGCAAGTTGGTCATACACATCCACCACTAGTCTACAGCTATGACTACTAAGTAGGCATGACTTAACATTAAACAGTTTCTGACTACACAAGTCGTTGCAGGTTGACTGCAGCTAAACAATTCAAGCAGAAGACTTATAAAAGGTCACAGCCAGTAACATTAACATCACACGTTGACTCTCTGTACCAATTTCCCAGGCTACTTAATCACGGATCACTTCACACTCTATATACTCAACCACAGTTCAACCTTCAAAACAAACGCACCAATCCCTCAGTGTTTCAATCAACCCACAAGTGAATTGGAGTTCCCAGCTTAGTTCCTCCCTCCCTGACCCCACGAAGAGTATGACACTCCTTGACTACCTCCAACCGTTTCTGGCATCTCCAATGCTATTCTAACTCCATACCACATAGATAGCATTTGGCTGGTCGGGCTTACCATACAAAAGTTATTATGTTGCCAAAAAGCCCGTTTCCCCATAGACCTGTATTCAAGTTAGGATTTTCAAAAACAGATATTCACAATAAAGCTCAAATTAAAATATAATACAATTAATCATACAATATGTGATTGTTGTGCTGACTAAACATGAAATAGTACTAACAATATGTGATATAATCGTAATAAATATGCAATATTACAGACTGACATCAGATTTACCTGCCTATGTCAAATAGCCTTACTTATTTCATCAACACTTTACTGTAACACAACCTGAAAACATGTCAGACTATAGGCTTATGTAAAAGAAGTAACTAGCACATTAGCAGTATTAACACTGATTCGTAATTTGGTGCTAAGCAGATGTGACTAAGTCCCATAACTATGCTCATAGATGCCTACTCAAACACAGTCATCAATAAGATTAGTGGACCATCAAGGACTGGCTTTCACCCACTCCCAAACCCTGTGAATTCTCTGTTAAGTGACTAGTGTTTCTTTAACCTGACCTCCATCTTCTGCTCCTGATCCTGTTACTTTCTACTAAAACATATACAGTACTCCTTCATGTTACTGGATTCCCTTTGGCAAGAAACTGTACCAGAAATACCCACCCCCATCAAATAAAGCAATAAGGTGAACTGAATGCTCTACTACTGCAAAAAATAAAACTTATTAAAATTAAACTTGTACATTACCTCACATATCCTAAGTAAAACATAATACATCGCATGTAATACACTGTCATTTCACCCCACTGGCCAAACAAAACAGGTCAATTACTTCCAGACAGCTCTTTCATCTTTGGTAATAGGCATACTCAGACTACCCACTACAGGTGTTAGTAATCAAATCCACAGTAAGCGGCATGGCTGGGCATGGAAATCTTGTTATGATGAGTCTTAATAACTGCAGTTCTGCTGGAAGGAATTAGTGATGATACCCGAATCACTCAGGAACCACCCAACTTCTTAGCAGAAACTGGTGAAGAATGGACAAATGGCAGCGCAAAGGATGGAACTCCAGGAAATCCCTAATCCCATTTGGGCACAGGTGCATCTGCTGGGCCAAGATCTGTGATCTGTATTCAGATAATGATCAAAGCTGCTTGGTTCACATGGATAGTTTGGTCTGGCTGTGTGATGTTCCACACCTATCACTGTTTGCTTTCTGAATAGAAGGTTCAGTACCTTGGTTTTCACAATAGTGTATTCACCATTTGGTGACTCATCACAACAGAAGATAAAGAATTTCATTGCTTGCTATCTATCCAGTAAAACATTAATGGGAGATCTCAAATAGCATAACCCTGACTAATTGTTAATCACACCATAGCAAAGTAATGACGTATAGGATGGTTTTAAGTGTGTTTGCACACGAACACTTACAAGCTTACATTTCCATTTTTGTTTCCAGGTGCGTTCAAACATGATTCTAAAGTTTATGTTGGTAAGTTAATAGTGTAATTACTTATTACTAATACATTTGAAACGTAGAGAGCAGTGACTAAGCTACACTGAAAGCAGCATACTACCACAGTAGACACTGCGTCCAATTTGAAGTGGTCAATTCAAAATGGACAGGTAAAGGATTGAATGTGAAAAGCAGCCTATATGCAGCCTGTGCTCTGGAGCATTCAATTCTTTTTTTTCAGTTTTGCTTTCAGTTGGCTCTTATAAACTAACCTTTTTAGGATCCATGGAAACTTATTTACAAAAATACAGTACTGTAGATGTAAAAAATAAAGATGAACACAGTGGACATCTTCTCTGAGGGCTATTCTTTGTTTTATTCAAATTTAACAATGTGATAATTGAAAAGGCAGGAGAGGTAACGAGAGGAATGGAGACGAAAGCAGGTATAACTAAACATATAAGGGCTTTATTGCCACACAGGTAACAAAAGTGGGCTTTACCGCAAGATCAATAACAAAAGCAATCTTCACCACAAAACCAATAACAAAAGCGGGCTTTAGCACAAGACTGATAACAAAAGCGGGCTTTATTACAATACATATAACAAATGTGGGCTTACCGCAACATAACATACAAACCCCTCTGGTTGCGCGACCGTGTCTGGGGGTTTTCTTTCTGGGCGCCTCGCAGGTACCGCCGTGGGTGCAGATGTGGCCTTGATGAACTCAGGGGAAATCTCACGAGAACAAAGGGCCTCCTGGCTTGCCCCACGGGAACAAATGGCCTCCTGGCTGGCCGCACGAGAACACACAGCCTTTTGACAGGCCTCACTGGAACTTACAGCCTCTTGGCAGGCACAACTGGAACCTACGGCCTCTGGCAAAGCCTCTCTGGAGCACACATGGCCCCTAGCCAGGCCTCTCGGGAGCATACAGCCTATGGCAAGGCGTCTTGGGAGCATACAGCCTCTGGCACAGGCACTGGAATGGACGCCCTCAGCACAGGCACAGGAACAGATAACCTCGGCGCTAGCATGGGAAAAGACAACCTCGGCACTGGCATGGGAACAGACAACCTCGGCGCTGGCACAGGGTCAGCGCAATTGTCCGTGGCATGAGGGTCGGCGCCAATGTCCGTAATAACACACCGAAAGTCACTTCTTGTTCAGGTATGGAACTAGGCGGCGCATCGTTCTCAGGCACGGAACTAAGAGACACGATGTGCTCGAAAACAGAGCTAACGTGAACAGGTACGAAACTACAGGTTACCACAAACTCAGTTACGGGACAATGTTGAGCAGCATTCAAGGAAACTGAGTTAACAAACTCTGACACAGCGCTAACATGCTCAGACGCGAAACCAAAAGGCACGCTCAGATACGGAACTATATGAAGCTAATGATTCAGACATAGAATCAACAAACTCAGGATCCGAGCTAACATGCTCGACTATGGAACCAGAGGCCATGGCGCGCTTGGATACGGAACTATACAAAGCTAACGATTCAGACACAGAATCAACAAACTCAGAATCGGAGATAACATGCTCGGATACAAAACTATAGGGCGCTGTGGGCTCAAAAACAGATCCAGGCAGCGCCATCGATTCCGACTAAAAATCAACAAACTCAGGTACAGCATCACCATGATCCCACACGCTGAGAGAACGCTGAGAGAACGCTGAGAGAACGCTGAGAGAACGCTGAGAGAACTGACGCGGAGAATTGCGAGGATCTGGCAACCCAGACTGATCTGCGGTTGCACACAGGACGCCGTTTCGTAGCTGCTAGCAGCTTTTACCTTTGATATATTTTAATTCCCGATCGCATCTGTATCTTATATAATCGTATATATAGTAGGTTTTTACAACATCTTAATCATTTTATTCTCGTACCGACGAATTATATTTTTTTGGCGCTAATCGTTATTTAGTAACTTTACACGCTTGTGTTCGCAGTAGTTAGCCATTAGCTAATAACCAGAGTTGCGTCTTTTTTTGCAGTAGTGTGTGTTTTTATAACTTTTTACAGTCTTTTCCCACTTTCTTTCTGAGACTTAGTTTTTTGTGACGTTTTGTGTTGACTTAACTTGTACTAACGCTTTAATCGAGCATTGCATTATACCATCGGCTGCAGCTAAACCAGATCTTCACTGGGCACCCCACAACACCACCCGAAGCTAAGTACCTTTAATTCATTAATTGTACTAACATGGCTTCTGCTGTGCTTGTTCCCTGTGCCGAGTGTGGCATGTTTAGCTATTCTTCCTTCGTCAGTAGTGTAAATTTTACTTGTGATAGGTGTAGGCTTGTAGCCAGTCTGACGGAGAAGATTGTAGTTTTAGAGGCGCGCATCCAGACATTAGAGAAGCTAGCTCAGCTCCTAGCTTAGCAGATCTGGATGCCACAGGTGAAGTTAGAGCCCTGGTGGAGTCCTCGCAGCAGGGCAAGTGGATGACGGTTCGGCGACGTAGTCGTAAGGCTAGTCCACGAGAGCACCACTCTTTACCTGTTCACGTGTCCAACAGGTTTGCCCTCCTCAGTGAAACACCCACTGAGCAGCCTGTTGAAAGAGCTCTGGTCATAGGTGACTATTTTACGACACGTGAAACTTGCTACCCCTTTAGGGACACCAGCAGCTAGAGTTCTCTGTATCCCCGGAGCCAGAGTGCCTGACGTTGTAACGAGTCTTAGTGAACTCGAGAGCCGCAGATTCTCTAGGATAGTTATTCATGTAGGGGCTAATGATATACGCCTTCGTCAGTCAGAGGTTACTAAGGCTAATTTTGTAGAGGTGGTTAGCGTGGCGAAGGCGATGTCCAATGCTGTAGTGTGCTCTGGCCCCATCCCAATCGGCGAGGTGACCAAGCCTACAGCAGGTTATGGTCGCTGAACTGCTGGCTGTCCAAGTGGTGCTCTGAAAACAACGTGGGCTTTATAGACAACTGGACAGCCTTTGAGAGTAAGCCTGGCCTTTTAGGATGGGACGGTGTCCCATCCCACTCGGGAGGGTGCTGCTCTCATCTCCTGCAACATTGCCCATAGTCTTATGGCCCGATTGGTTAGGGGCTGACTATCCAGAGCAGGGGTCAGGCAGCAGACAGACCGGCTTAACCAACTGTCTGCTGGTAGCCATGCCCGTCACCCAGAACCCACATTATTGAAACTGTGTCCTGTTACCCGCATCTGCCCTAAACGTAAACGCTCTCAAAAAGTCTGTTTTAATAACCTCATTAGTATAAACACAGATAGCTGCCAAAGAAATAACAACATTAGACTAAAGCTAGGACTACTTAAACATTAGATCACTTACAAACAAAGCAGTGATTGTAAATGAAATGATCACTGATAAACGCTTACCACGCTCTGTGTCTCACTGAGACTTGGATTTAGACCTGATGAATATTTAGCCTTAAATGAAGCCTCACCTCCTGGATACAGTCATGCTAGTCGCCCTCGTCCTAATGGTGGGGGGGGAGGCATAGCCACAATTTTTGACAAAGAGTTAGGTGTTACAGCTAAATCCCATTACAAGGCTAATTATTTTGAAATACTGATTCTTAATGTGACTGATCCATCGTTATGGAAGTCAAAAAACACACTCTTTTCAGCTTATCACTATTTACCGCCCGCCTGGTCCCTATTCAGAATTTCTTCAGGAATTTGCTAACTTTCTTTCCTGCTTACTACTGTCAACAGATAAGGCTTTAATTGTAGGTGATTTCAATATTCACTTTGACAATGAGCAGGATCCACTTAAAATTGCTTTCGAGTCCATCTTAGAATCCATGGGTATCACTCAGAATGTGATGGGACCAACCCACCGCTGTAATCATACTTTAGATCTAATATTAACATTTGGTATCAATATAGATAACCTGATGTTTTTCCCGCAAAGTGATTCGATTTCAGATCACTATCTTTTAGTATTTGAGCTATCTCTAATATAAATAAAATCCTTCTGCCTCGTTATCACACCAAGCGCACTATCACATCTGCTACTCCAGCTGCGTTTATTAAAAACCTACCAGACTTAGAATTTAATACACCTATGGAGATAAAATCATCTTGAGTGTGTAAATGAGCAATTAGAATGTGTGCTTTTGCTCAACCCTGGACACGACTGCCCCCTGCTAGGGTCAAACGTATTAGGGAAAAAAGGCTAGCACCATGGTATAATGACCACACCCCGTACCTTAAAGCAAAGAACACGACGGCATTTAGAGCGCAAGTGGAGACAAAGTAAATTGGAGGTGTTAAGATTGCTTGGAGGGACAGCATGCCCTCACTAAAGCTAAAGCTGCATACTTCTCTTCAATCATAGAGAAAAATAAGAATAATCCAAGATTTCTCTTTAATACAGTCTCCAAATTAACAAAAAAAACCCCACAGAAAGTGACTCTCCCATTCTGTGTAATTTTAACAGTAATGATTTCATGACTTTCTTTAATGATAAGTTAGAAAACATTAGGCATAAAACTCAATGCTCATCACATCACCAAACTGTTCAGCAAAACCTTTCAGATGCAGCACTAGTGAAGACATCTGTTCAATTAGCCGTAAAATCAAGATTAGATCTTTTTACCCCAATTACTAATACTGAAACTATCCGCACTGATCAGCTCGTCTAAGTCATCAACATGTTTGTTAGATCCAATTCCTACACGTCTACTCAAACAAGTATTTACTAGTGTTATAGAGCCGTGTTAGTTATTTTTAAATTCATCCGTTACCTTAGGTTATGTGCCCGATCCTTTAAGTCTGCCGTTATCAAACCACTGATTAAAAAAGCCAATCTTGACCCTTGTGTGATATCTAATTTATAGACCAATTTCAAATCTACCGTTTCTGTCCAAAATCTTAGAAAAAGCCGTCTATCAGCAGCTCTGTAGTCACCTCCAAAGGAATGAAATTTATGAAACATTTCAGTCTGGCTTCAGGCCCCATCATAGTACTGAAACAGCATTACTTAGGGTACTAAATGACTTGTTAATGTCCTCAGATAAGGGATGTGTTTTCTTTTCTTGTTCTGTTAGATTTAAGTGCAGCATTTGACACTATAGATCATGATGTTTTACTAAACAGATTAGAACATACTGTAGGTATTAAGGGATCAGCACTTTTCTTGGTTTAAATCCTACTTAACTGACCAGTACCAGTTTGTTCATATAAATAATCTAAGATCTAAGCTCTCAAAAGTGAAGTATGGCGTGCCTCAGGGGTCAGTGCTTGGCCCGCTTTTTATTCTCTCTGTACATGCTGCCACTAGGCTTCAGTTTATTCGTAAACATGGCATTAATTTCCACTGTTATGCAGATGATACACAGCTGTACATCAGCCAAAAACTAATGACAGCCTTACAATCAACAAAATCGAGGACTGTGTAAAGGAAATAAAAGATTGGATGTTATTTAATTTTCTCTTACTTAACTCAGATAAAACTGAGGTGCTATTAGTGGGACCCAAGGCTGTGAGAGACAGGTTAGCTACATCTATCCTAAATCTAGATGGCTGTCCAGTATTGCCCAGTCCGTCTGTAAAAAACTTAGGGGTCACATTTGATTCAGATCTCTCCTTTGATGCGCACATTAGCAGCATCACTCGAATTGCTTTCTTTCAATTACGTAATATCGCTTAAACTTAGAAAATATCCCTCTCTTTTAATGATGCAGAAAAACTTGTTCATGCGTTTATAAACAAGGTTGGATTTACTGTAACGCCTTACTTACTGGATGCTCTAGTAAATCTATAAAATAAACTTCAGTTAGTTCAGAATGCAGCTGCCCGAGTGCTAACTCGAACTAGAAAATTTGATCATATCACTCCTGTTCTATCATCACTGCACTGGTTACCAGTCAAATTTCGCATTGATTACAAAATACTTCTTATAACTTATAAAGCTCTACACATGGCCTGGCCCCCACATTATCTGAGTGACCTCTTAGAGTTTTACAATCCAACTCATCTACTTTTCGTTCGCAGGGGTGCCGGACTTCTTTTTAGTCCTAGAATTAAAAAAGTCACAGCAGGGGGGAAAGGCTTTCTCATACATGGCGCCCCAACTATGGAATAAACTTCCCACTTTCGTTCGAGATTCAGACACCCTCCAAAGTTTTAAGTCTAGGCTAAAGACATACTTTATTTACGCAGGGCTTTTGACTAGATTTAGACCAGGTTGCATGGTTTGGGTTGCTGGGGGGCCGGAGTCTGGAGTCATGTCTGGCCTGCCTGCCTTGTCCGCTAGCCGGGAGTGTCGAGTGGGCGGTCTGGCTGAAACTAGGCTTCGGTCCTCGTGATCTTGACTCATGCATCCTTGCCTTAGAATAAGGGCAGAGCTGGGGGTGCATAGTCAAAGAGTCTTATGGTGATCAGAGACGTTGGGTTGCTGTCTTTCTGCCGCTCGTGGGGTTGCCAATGTCTCATGTGATCCCTCTTGGCTGTGTTTCCTACCAGTTCTCCTCTTTCTAGCTTTTCTAGCTATGCTGCTATAGCTAATGCTGCCGGGGTCTCATGCTACACTTGGCATCAGTGATTGACATGGCATCAGTGATTGTTAATAAACACTGTGCTCTTAATCAATAACTAATTACATTTTCTGTTTTCTCTCCGAGCTGTGTTCCGGCAGTTTCGGCCCCACACATGATGTACATCTGATGGAGCTCCACTGTGCATAATTCACATTTTTATTCGACAATGACTCCATGACTTTAGTTTCGCTCTTAGATTTATCATCATACCTGGGCCACTTAATGTCGATGTGCATACTTCACATTCTATTCAAACTTTGACTCCATAACTTTAGTTCGCTCTTAGATTTATCATCTACGCCGCCCAAGGAGGTTGGCTCCCTTTTTGAGTCTTGGTCCTCCCAAGGTTTTCTTCCTAGAACTAGGGAGTTTTTCCTTGCCACTGTCGCCCTAGGCTTGCTCAAGTTGAGATTGGACGTAGTTATTAGGAGATAATCTAAACTTGTAAAGTTGCTTTGAGACAATGCTCCATTGTAAAAAGCGCTATATAAATAAATCTGACTTGACTTGACTTGACCATGCTCGGATAAAAAACCAATGGGCGCAGCAGGCTCAAACACAGAGCCAGGCGGCTCTAACGATTCCAACTCGGAATCAACAAACTCGGGTACAGAATCAACATGCTCGGATATGAAACCAAAGGGCACAGCGGGCTCAGATACGGAGCCAGGCGGTGCCAATGATTCAAACACCGAGCTAATGTGCTCAATTACAAAACTAGGGTGCTCATCCATGACGCTGACATGCTCAAACACGAGACTAGCGTGCTCACATATGGAGCTACCATGCTGAAATACTGGGCCACTAGACGCTCCGGTACTGAGCTACAGGGCAAAACAGTTCGTCTATGGAACTATGAGGCACAGTGGGCTCGGATTCAGAGCTAGCGGACCCAGATGCAAAGCCAACATGCTGTAAAGTTAAGCTAACATACTCAAATGCTGGGTTACTGGGCGGTAACGGCTCAGGTTCTGAGCTACGTGACGCTAACTGCTGTTCTATGGAGCTTGCGCACTCAAATATGGAGCGAACAGGCACAAATTCAAGGCTACTAGACGCTATTGGCTCAGTTACTGAGCTAGCGGGCGCAAATACAGGGCTAACCAGCTCAGCTAACAAGCTACGGGACGCTAACTGCTCCGGTACTGAG
The DNA here is from genome assembly GCA_025084515.1 of Ancistrus triradiatus. Classification (NCBI taxonomy): domain Eukaryota; kingdom Metazoa; phylum Chordata; class Actinopteri; order Siluriformes; family Loricariidae; genus Ancistrus; species Ancistrus triradiatus. The sequence continues at coordinate 281,071 of JAJAGP010000515.1, forward strand.
CATAAAAAGCAAACTTGCTCATCTAAAGAGCTTACATACTCAAATGCTGAGTTAACATGCTCAGATACTAAACAACTGGGTGCTAATGGCTCAAGCACTGAGATACAGGGTGCTAATGGCTCAAGTACTAAGCTAGCAGGTGCAGCATGCTCAACTACGATGTTAGCAGGCTCAAGTATTGAGCTAACATGCTCAACAACTGAGCTAACACACTCAGATATGGAACTATTGGGCACTAACGGCTCAGGTACTGAGCTACGGGGTGCTAATTGCTCATCTACGGAGCTAACAGGCGTGACATGCTCAGCTACAGTGCTAGCATGCTCAAGTACACGATTAATGGACGCTAACGACTCAGGTACTGAGCTACGGGATGCTAGCTTGTACCTGGACAACCCCTTCCTCCAATTAATGAATGGGGAATCCAGTAGCTTACGGACGACCAGGGATTCTTGCAGGCGGCTGGTGGACATCGGCCTTGCGTAGACTGTGGGGTCGCGAAACAAAACATTAATTCATCAAAAATTCCCCCACAGTCCCAGCCTTAAGCACTGGCCAGACCTCGGTGGCCCAGTGTAGAGCCCTGCCCATTAGGCGAATAAAAATAAACGCTACCCCTGCGTATTCCAAGACAAGGGGGTACTCCTGGAAATAATGGACACACTGGCCCACAAACTGCTGGATGTTTAGGGAACCTGTTCCATGTTTGGCGAATTCTGTATGGGGTAATGGGAGGAATGGAGACGAATGCAGGTATAACAAAACAAAAAGGGCTTTATTGCCACACAGGTAACAAAAATGGGCTTTACCACAAGACGTGTAACAAAAGTGGGCTTACCGCAACATGACATACAAAGGCTGGCATGCCGCAACACACGGACGAACCGGGAGAAACAACTGCGACACACGGGCAAGACGAGCAGTCCACAGAGATACCCCAAAGTAATTCCAATTTCCCACGATGTTTGAGAGCTTGGGCCCTGCTTAAATACAGTCCAGTCCAGCTGTAAACAATCCCTTCTAGGGCCCTAGCTTCTCCTTCAGGTGCTCCACAGTCTGGCGGAGCACTGAAAATGCCATAGTCCGGATCGCCCCTAGTGACGAGGAGGGGCATAGCGAGATCAAGTCCGGGGCGGCCCGTGACAATAATAACCCCTTCCTGGAAAATAAAAAATACATTTCTGAGTAAACCTTTAAGTATAAAAGGGGTTTTATGTGGAGCATAATGACCCATAAATATAAAAACTGTAATATCAGTACGGGAACTAAAAATATCCTTACACATTTATTTTAAAATCTTCTTTTACACCTTGCCTCTTTTCTATTACACATGTCCTTCTTCCGTCTGTGCCACTTCCTGTTCCTGTAATATTCTGTTTTAAACCAATGATGCCTTTGCCACACATACTCATGCGCACACACATGCCTGCACACTTGTATCCACTTACAACCTCTTTCTCTATTCTTTGAGTCCCTCATATTCTCAACAGTTAGGAAAAGCAGGTGTATGGTGAAAATCAGCGAGAGGAAGTGACAAGTCTGTGTCCTGTCCTGACCACACTGCACTAACCCCTCCAAGGAGATCATATTGGAACACCAGAACTGTGGTGGGACACTTCCTGACAGCTGCAGCCCTATTGTTCCTCTCCATCAGATAGTAGTACTATCTAGGGACAGTCTGGAATGATACACAAACATTTCTGTTTTGGTTCATACACACAGACCCTACCACATACACACACACACAAAGCAAGCCCTGCAGTAAAGGACAGTGATGGTGGATTTGTTCTCTAGGATCCTGCATAAAACCCATAATATTGCTTTAAAGCCAGAGAGTAGAATTAGGAAAGTGGATGCACTGCATTTTTAATTCATGAGAGCTGAAAAATAATCTAACTTTTAACCAGGGTACAATACATGGGCAAAAAAGCTGAATTTGTAAAAGAAGAATTAGTGCACCATAAATAAACAACTTATGTACTGGCCTGTGAATTTGGCTGAAGCACATACCTGCAGGCAGGACATGGAGAAAAACAGTGACCATGGTGAGAGTCTCCAGAGATTTTTATTCTGCTCAGTTCATGGTTTTGGTGGTGTACAGTTCATACAGAGTTGGAAGTTTAACACCAATTGTCTTTTCTGTAGACTAGATGATGCACTGTAATTAGTGAGTGCCGTGTATAGTAGTAGAGCCATACCACATTGTAACTGAGTTGGTGATTGCAAACTATTAGTGGTTCGTAAAACTCCTCCAGCAGCTCCTGTGGCAGGCCAAACTTCCTTAACTGTCGCAGGAAGTACATCCTCTGCTGGGCACTAACAACAATGGAATTTATGTTTCTATCACACGTTAGGTCATTTGTGATAGTGGTCCAATAATGTCAAGCACTCAAAACATTAATAGTTTTCCAGGATAGTAAGGGTTGACAAAGGAGGAGGACATCTCCTAAAATCCATTGCAATTTCCACTGTTTTGAGCATTTTCAGATGGTTTGTTTGTTATAACCACACCAAAGCAACAACTGTTCAACCTCACACCTATAAGCAGATTCATCACAATCTTCGATAAGACCAATAAAAGTGACGTCATCTGGGAACTTCAGGGCTTTGACTGATGGGTCAGTGGAGGTGCAGTAATTTGTATAAAGTGGGAATGGTGCACATCTTTGGAGTCCCCTAGTACTAATCATCTGGGTGCTTGATAGATGTCTGCCCAATCTAACCTGCTGTTTTCACCTAGGTAGGAATTGTATTTCAACATGCAGGTGGAGGAGGGTACTCATACACTGAGGTGAATGAGTTTGTGGTAAAGCAGCTCTGATAATGTTGAATGCTGGGCAGAAATCCAGAAAAAGAACTCTTACATTGGTCCTCGGCTGGTCAAGGTGTTGGAGGATATGGTGTAAGCCTGTATCAACTGTGCTGTGTACTGACCTGTTGTCCCGATTAATGAACAGCATTAGGTACAGAAGGAGGTTTGTGATAGTCTTCAAATGTGCTAGCACCACTCTCACAAAGGAATTAATCTCCAGAGAGGTTATGTCAAACTGCTTGTACTGGTTCAATCCTGAGATGTGTTTTTATGGCTGTAGCTATTATTGTCAAGAGCTGACAGCAGGTAGTACTCACAATTCTAAAGGTATTTCACCTTTCAGAATTTTATGTAGGCATATTTCTGCCTAAGTATGACCTGATACATCATAAGCTTTTCAAAAAGTCCTAAGAGAAATAGAACCCAGTTAACCAAATGAGACAAAAATGTACTCACTGATAAAAAATAACACACCCAGAAATGTCAGATTGCTGCAAAACTCGGTAAGCAGTTATGTTGCAGGCAGATATATAAATGATTACAGGTATGGTCTAATTAGACACTGGGTTTTACCACAAGAGGGCAAAAGTGCTTCCCCTGCTGCCCAATAAAAAGGCTCTCAGATGTTACTTTTGGGTAGTATTACCTTAATAGTATTGGCTAGTATCACCTCTTGGTGAGAAATCGTTGACTACTAGACATTCCTCTATGATTCACTCAAAGATATTTTGCCCAATTGACAGAATTTGAAAGGGGGTGCATCAGTGGATTGAGAGAAGCAGAATCAGAATCATTTATTCGCCAAGTGCAAGAAGTACAAGGAATTTCTCTTGGCGCAGGTGTCAACATAGAGTTAAATCAAACCTAAACATAGAAATTAAATCAAATAAAAAAAGACTATACAGAGAGATATGTTCAATATTACAAATATGACATGATGTACAGAGGGGCAAAAAAATATTTAGTCAGCCACTGATTTTGTAAGTTCTCCTACTTAGAAAGATCTGCAATTTTTATCATAGGTACACTTCAACTATGAGAGACAAAATGAGAAAATAAATACAGGAAATCACACTGTAGGATTTTTAAAGAATTTAATTGTAAATCATGGTGGAAAATAAGTATTTGGTCAATAACAAAACTCAATACTTTGTAACATAACCTTTATTGGCAAGGACAGAGGTCAAACGTTTCCCGCAAGTCTTGGGTGACCAAATACTTATTTTACACCATGATTTACAATTAAATTCTTTAAAAATGAAAGACCTCTCTCATTTTTCTAAGTAGGAGAACATGCACAATCAGTGACTGACTAAATACTTTTTTACCCCACTGTATATATACTGCAGATTGAGTCCTATACTGAAGTACTAAGGCACATACAGTGAAGCTTGAAAGTTTGTGAACCCTTTAGAATTCTCTATATTTCCGCATAAATATGACCTAAAACATCATCAGATTTTCACACAAGTCCTAAAAGTAGATAAAGGGAACACGGTTAAACAAATGAGACAAAAATATTATACTTGGTCATTTATTTATTGAGGAAAATTATCCAATATTACATGTTAGCGAGTGGCAAAAGTATGTGAACCTCTAGGATTAGCAATTACTTTGAAGGTGAAATTAAAGTCAGATGTTTTCAATCAATGGGATGACAATCAGGTGTGAGTGAGCACCCTGTTTAATTTAAAGAACAGGGATCTATCAAAGTCTGCTCTTCACAACATGTCTGTGGAAGTTTATCATTTCACGAAAAAAGGAGATTTCTGAGGACCTCAGAAAAAAGAGTTGTTGATGCCCATCATGTTGGAAAAGGTTACAAAACCATCTCTAAAGTGTTTGGATTCCACCAATCCACAGTCAGACAGATTGTGTACAAATGGAGGAAATTCAAGACTATTGTTACCCTCCCCAGAAGTGGTCGACCAACAAAGATCACTCCAAGAGCAAGGCGTGTAATAGTAACTAAGCAACTGAAGGCCTCTTTCACATTGGCTAATGTTAATGTTCATGAGTCCACCATCAGAAGAACACTGAACAACAATGGTGTGCATGGCAGGGTTGCAAGGTGAAAGCCACTGCTCTCCAAAAAGAACATTGCTCTTTGTCTGCAGTTTGATAAAGATCACGTGGAAAAGCCAGAAGGCTATTGGAAGAATGTTTTGTGGACGGATGAGACCAAAATTGAAATTTTTGGTTTAAAAAAAAAAGTGTTATGTTTGGAGAAAGGAAAACACTACATTCCAGCATAAGAACCTTATCCCATCTGTGAAACATGGTGGTGGTAGTATCATGGTTTGGGCCTGTTTTGCTGCATCTGAGCCAGGACGGCTTGCCATCATTGATGGAACAATGAATTCTGAATGATATCAGAGAATTCTAAAGGAAAATGTCAGGACAGCTGTCCATGAACTGAATCTCAAGAGAAGGTGGGTCATGCAGCAAGACAACAACCCTAAGCACACAAGTCGTTCTACCGAAAGAATAAGAAGAATAAAGTTATTGTTTTGGAATGGCCAAGTCAAAGTGCAGACCTTAATCAAATCAAAATGTTGTGGAAGGACCTGAAACGAGCAGTTGCCTAAAACAAGAAAATTCTGTTATACCTATACTTTTTTAAAGAGTGTGATCAAGTAACTATGGAACTTTGACTATCAAAAGTACTTGCTTGACTGCCTTTTTATCATTGCCACCCTGCTGCTTTTACAAGCTTTGGCTTGTGACGGTTTGTGAATGTCACCATGGCAATTGAGGCCTACATAAGTGCAGACTGGGGGTGAAAGCTCAACACTAAAGAAAGAGGTGGGTTACAACTAAAACAGAGGGAGTATGACACTGTGAGAGTGAAAAATACTGAATATAAGAGTTGGATGAAACAAGGAGATGAAGGAAGAGAGAAGGAGAGAGAGAACAAGAGCATGAAAGTTAGAGGAGGACAGAGAGTACCAAAGCTCTTTAGCATCTCAAAGCATAATGGATCTATTTAAGGCAGAGAAGCAGATGCTAGAGCTGCCACACAGCATTCTCAGACACTCCACTGTGTGCCCTCCAAAACAGCAGAGCCACACTGTCACTATCTCCAATGAGATGCAGCAGGAGACATCTCCTACACAATATCTGTCAATTAACACCAATGGATGGAGCTTTTTCTGCCTAATGAAGAACGCTGTTGGCCCAATAGTCTAGAGCCACCAAAAGGGATAAACTAAAACTCAGTTACTAAAATAATTTCTCTACTTACAAAAAAAACTAAATAGCTGAATAATATTAATAGAAAAGAACATAAATAACAGAGACCACTACTTTTTTAACAAACACCCCAACAAAATGTAAACCGTTTCAAAAACTAAATATCACCACCAAATTCTAGGTGTCCACAAACAACATAATAATTCTATTTTAAAGATCATAAATTAGTAGTAATTCATTCATTCATCCATTTTCTTAACAGTCTATTAATCCTGATCAGGATTGTGGGAAAGCCGGTGCCTAGTCGGAGGCACAGGGTGCAAGGCAGGAACAACCCTAGACAGGGTGCCAATCTATTGTAGGGCACATACAGTAACACTAGGGGAAGTTCTAGACACATCAATTAACCTATCACACGTGTTTCGACTGTGAAGCCCTTTCACGCATGCACAGTAACCCAGAACTTTTGTGAAAATCACCCCGAGAAGCTGTATGTGTGAACGCAAATATCCAATGTAAAAACATTACCTGCAGTTTCTCCAATACAGTGGGGAAAAAAAGTATTTAGTCCTGGATTTTTTTTTCATTTTGTCTATGATAGTTGAAGTGTACCTATGATGAAAATTACAGACCTCTCATCTTTCTAAGTAGGAGAACTTGCACAATCAGTGACTGACTAAATACTTTTTTGCCCCACTGTATATGAGTGAGCTCATGTGAATAATGTTGCAAATAATTCACAGCATCAGCTGGATGTGCAGAGCCAAATCAAGTTGAGTAGAGTGTTGGTAAGTCAGTCTGACTCGGTGATAACCAAAATTATGTAATTAATTTATATTCTGTGGTAGCCTAGCGGGTAAGGTACTGGACTATGGACCAGAAGGTCCAGGGTTCAAATCCCACCTCTGCCAAGCTGCCACTGTTGGGTCCTTGAGCAAGGCCCTTAACCCACAATTGCTTGGATTGTAAGACTGTATCAATTGTAAGTCGCTCTGGATAAGGGCATCTGCTAAATGCTGTAAATGTAAATGTAAATATTCCTCTTCCACTTTAAATGGCAGTAACAATTACAGTCACACCTCGGCACTCGACCACCTTGCAACTCGTCAAATTGTGAGTCTCACAATAGCTCTCAGTGCAGATCTGTCCTGTGCTTTGAGGTGTTTTTTTACATCTACAGTACAGTATCCTTAGAGCAAATAAATCTCCATGAATCCAAAGAAGATTAGTGATCACCAAAAAGACAACAGTGAGAATCACTGCGAAGTACAATACATTTACTTTTACAGCATTTAGCAGACGCCCTTATCCAGAGCGACTTACAGTTGATTCAGTCTTACAATCCAAGCAATTGTGGATTACGGGCCTTGCTCAAGGACCCAACAGTGGTAGCTTGGCAGATGCGAGATTTGAACCCTGGACCTTCTGGTCCATAGTCCAGTACCTTAACCGCTAGGCTACCACAGTCCCTTGCATATTCTGGGCATCCAGACAGCTGAGCAGCAGCACCCTGAGTTCGCCAATGGACTAAGCATTTTATTTTTATTTTTCATTTTCAATAAATCATTCATTCAACACATCACAAGGACACTCCAGAAATTCTCCGAACCTGATTCTTTAGACATTTTGCGGAGTTTATATATGAAAATGCTAAGAATATCTTTTTCACCACGGCTTGACTCCTGTGCGGTCCTTGTGCAATCTGGCTTCCTGGTCTGGTTATTAAAACACCTTGAGATGACATGTCAGAGCTTTCAATGAAATTAATAAAATGTGAATAATATAATAGTTCTTGCAATCAGTTTGTGCAGACAATTTAATCGATCACAATATAAAATTGTCATAACCCACCACCTAGCAACAGACTGTACCGCTTCATTCTTGTGCCAAGGACAGCTCTAATGTCTATTGAGACCTGAACACTCAATGCTTATACAGACAGGCAGACAGACAGATTCCACCTTACTGCCACTGCTCAGCACAATTACAAGAGAGAGCTATATTTAACAAGGTGTGCTTAGGAAAGTCAGTGACTCTTTGAACAGGTATTAAAACCCTGTTTAAAAATGGCAGTGTTGGATATGAAAGTACAGAAACACAATGGCCATGTCCAGAGTTTGCAAATGCAAAGTTTAAGGCAAAGTTTACCAAAATACAGTCTTAAAATGTTTATTAATTACACTTCGTATATCGGAGATGCTTTTTTCTTGTGCCATACTCACTCTTGCAATAGGCAATATTAAGCCCAGAATTTTCACTTTGTAGTATCCACAGTATTCCATGACAAGTATATATTCCATGAAAGGCATATAGGAAAACATGCACAAAAATACAGAATGTCATTTAATGGCAGTATGACCTAAAGTATACGTGTTTGATTCTGAAATGTAACATTTTTTAAAACTGTATTATTTGTGGGGGTTTTTTTTCTTCCAAGTTGTATTATTTGGCATGAGAGAGTTGTCAATTTTTCGACATTTAGTTAAATACTTCACAACCAACTGAATTGCATCTGATACATCTGGTAACCCGATGATCAAACTCCTGATACACAACTGTACATAACAGGTAGCACATGGAAAGGTGTGAGGTTTACACCTGCAGTTCCCTACTGGATATGTAAGGTTTGTTGCAGGCTTGTTGGTCCACTAGAATTAAAAAAAACAACCCCTACAATAAAAAATAACTAGCTATTTATTGTTTCTAGCAGATCTTTCTATGTTTCTGGAGAGTTTGGTCCCCACACAAACACACACAGGCATTATATATAATTATTTCTCAGTCCTTTTATTCAAATACAGAATAAAAAAATCTGCAAAATATATCAGAAAAATAGTTCTATAGGCTACAGTGCCAACTATTTAGTGTGACCTCCCATGTTGACCCCTCTATGGAGGAAGAGTTATGGAGTGACAAATCCAAGTTTGAAATTTTTGGGTCCAATTCTCGACTATTATATCGATCATTCGATCATTATACCATTGCTAAAACAACAAATCTATGGGGTGCCTAAGACTTTTGCACAGTACTGTATATACAAACTGTATATCGATGTGTATTTTTCTTTTGTTGTTTTCTTTATTCTATTGTTATAACTAGTGTAGTTCTATTGCTCGGTCTTGTTCATTCATTTGCTCAAAAGCAATTACATGTTTTAACAGTACTGTAAGAAAAGCTTTTGTAAATATATTCACACAACCTTCTATAATGCAAATGTGTCATGCTATTATGCTGTTTTTCTAAACACAACAAATGATCAAATGTGTCTAAAACACTACAAAGCTTTTTTAAGGTATACCACCATCTGCATTTATTACTAGTACTTGGGCAGGATTATGATTGATGGTATAACACCAAACTAGTCTACTAAGCAAATTTTAGCATTATTTCACATTTAAGAGACTTTTATGAATAGGTCATATTCATTTGTAAATCTTGATTACTTGAGTGATTAAGCTGAGATCTGTTCTTCTATTCATGCATCTGCAAACCCAGCACTCAAATACCAACCATGGAGAAGCCCTGCTTATGAGACTGTTTATTACAGAAGCATTGGCATGTCCGTCAATAATGAATCAGGTATACTGTGATGTTTCCTTGCTCTCACATTGCAGTTTAACTCTCCACTGTGCATTTTAGCCGGTGTGTGAGGGCAGCAGTAAAAGCTACAGCATTAAATAAGACCAAAGGTCCTCTGACAGTTGCTCTGTCAGAACCAACAGAAGCATTTATTGCTCCTGAAAGCCGCAGCACAAATTTCCAACCACTAATGATTATTTATCCCAGGCTAGTGGTCAGACAGGCAGACACTGGGAATAAGAAGAGCTAGGACAGGAGCTGTGGTCATACCACTGTAATACCGCTTTCCTGCTCACTGCTGAGTGCTCATTCTGTGAAGATACCACGGATGGGAATGTAATGAGGCCAAGGAATGTTCACTTTCAATACAGGGCATTCAAAATGGACTGGATGGGTTACTGAGCAGCATTTATGACAGTATTGTCTATCAGCTGCAATCAGCAAGTAGGAAAGCAACAGGGAAACCCAAGTCTGACCATTATTACTGGAGTGACTAGCATAATGGATTGGTGCTCTTCAGGCATTTGCAAACTTTGGAATCTCTGTCTAAACAGCTGAAAACTAAATTTGGGCACACCAACAGGCTGCAGTCTGTGTAATTTTGCAGTCTTAACTGCATTCACTTGATACTTCCCATTTATTACAGTATTTTATGCTAATGATAATAACATTGGCAGCAATGTTATAAGGCTGGTTTAATATGGCATGCATAAATATAAGTAATAAAAGCACAAACGTTTCAGCAGTAATTAGATTCCATGCTACCATGAATCAAACTATTTTAGCATGAATATATTATTTTTAACAAGGCATGCACGGTGAAGGGTGCAGAATCCACAACTAGCAGGAAAAACATTAAAACATAATCTAAGCTTGGAGGTTTAAAACCTGAAAAATACACCACAGTGAGAACAGCCAAAATGGGTTGTGGACGATGGCCACTTCGTCACTTCAAATTCCTGACGAGCACAGACAAAGAGAAAAAGTACAGCATGGAAAATTCTGATTCTTGCACTCAACTGAATCCAGCACAGGCCTAATGAGCTATTCCATCTAAACATATAAATAAATACCTATGACTACTATTCCTGTATGCAAATGAAATGAGGAGAAGTGGAGAGGAGTAAAAGAGAGAGAAGAGAAGAAAAGGGAAAAGGACACTTTGTACATCTCCCTGAACTTATAACTTCTACCCCATGCTGCAAGCATTGTTGCCCAGAACTATATTGAACATTAGACTTTCAGGGGCCATTATAAAAGGGGTTTGATCACTTAGATCAGTAAAATTAGCTGACATGGCAAATCTCGTTAAAAGAAAACCAACAGACGTTTATAAGGACTCATTAAAATGCTCTCTTATACAAGACTGATTTAACACATCACTATTTTCCAGCTCAGTGACGCATGCGTCTACCTCATTTTGCAGGCTACAGAGTTAGTGACTGTCTGTGCTATTTTTAAAATGTTCACAGCTCTACCATTTCGCTGATTCATAAACCAGCCCTCAAGTCATACAGTGGGAAATATCATACCATTGCCTGCGTAGAACAGAGGAATTCCAAGCGATTGCTGACACAATGCTGTTATATGACTCCTTACATTTTTTTCAGGTTCTTTTAGGCAGTGAGTGTATGTTTGTGCTCATTAAGTCAAACTGCCAGAGTTACCCATTGGACTGTGGTATCCTACTCCTCCATGCTCAGTAAAGCATACAGCACAGCAGAGTTAGTTCAAGTTTTAAACAGCCTTTAAACAATGCTCTGCTTTAAAGATTTTCACAATCTGACCCAAGATTGCTTCAATGAATGCTCATAAATACATCACACACAAGCAGGACAACCACAGACATTAAGCACACAAAATGCATGACCCAAAATCAATACTGTGCAGAGAACAAAAAAAATCTTGTCTCATAGTAAATCCTTTTATTTCAATAAAAAATAAAAAGAGGAAGGCTACTAATGTTCTGACTTTTTTAACAGTTGTCTGAATGCCCCACCTCTCTGTGACCTCTCTTTGTACAGAAAGTTCATCATTCACCTGAATCACTTCAAAGCACTCAGAGCTTTGTGTCCAAAACATCTGCAGTAAACAGCATTCCACAAGAGAGAGAAATGTATTTCTGTGGTTGTATATCTCACCCATACCGATACTGTTCCTCATGGTAGCTTCCTCGTGTGGCTGCTGTCCGACCTGGAGGCAAACTAACAGCACAAACTTAGCCTGTTCATTCCATTCTTCAGCCTCACAACCTGTCTCTTTCTCCCTGTCTCACACACAACACGTTCTGTCCCATATAGTCTCATACACACACTCCGTCACTTTCTTCCTGCTCCTCCTCTTGCACTCCTCCGCCTCTACTCAAACTTTCCTCTATTTGTCCAGTCTGTTCACTGCAAAGCCGATTCCTATCCTCCACTTCAGCACTAGCACCTCCCCCTCTCCCTGCCCCCTACCTCTCTCACTTTATGCAACCCCACCTCCCTCACACACACTCATTCCCTCACACATACACCTAATCCCTTCTCATGCTGGGACTCAGTCGTTGTTTCTCTCTCTTTTCAGTCTAATTTCTCCCTGTTGCTCTCTCTCCCACTCTCTCTCTTTCTGGAAAGTGGGGGTTGCCTGTAACAGCTCACTTCCTGTTTCGAATGTGATGCTCAGCAGCTGCAATGATGTAACCAAATGATGAGTTTTCTCCTTCTCTCTCTTTCATTCTCTCATAAACCCCTCTTTATTTAATGAAATTTTCCTCTAAGCAGCATGAATCTGAAACGCTGATAAGAAATCCAGTCTGCAGAACCATACACACCGGTAATTATAACTTAGAAAAACGTTAAGAAACAAAAAGTATTTTAGTATATGTAAAACAAATACACTAAACTTTAATATTATCAGAAGCAAACAATATATTAACTCTAACTAACTGGAGTAAAGTCAAAAACAGACTTGGATTCGTGCCCCCTAACATATGCATGCCAGTGAGTTCAGAAGTGCAGAAAGAGTGTGAGTGACTGTTCTAATGATGTTACATAACAACTGTGTCTTTAAGTGGGCTGGAACAATTGGGCATCGTGTTCAGTATCCCTAAATAATGTGGAAGGGATTTTAAAAACCTTTATTTCAATTTACCCAACGCATGTCTTTGGAATGTCGGAGTAACCAGAGTAAACCCATGCTGACATGGAGAGAACATTCAACACAACACAGGTGGAGTCTGAACAGGGGATCTCTTACATGCACTTAATAATCCAATCATAATTGGATTTCTGCAGTTATCTGATTATTCAGGTGGTTATGAATATAGCATACTCTGATCTAGAAATCAGATTAAGTAATCTGACAAAAGGAGCTGGATTTTACTCAAGTAATTGGATTACTCACAGCATGTATACCAGTCACCCAATCTCAATCGTTTTTCCAATCCGTGCATGTGCGCAAGCCTTACTCAGCACGGTTGTCAGGTCTGCCTATTCTAAAGACTTGGCTTAATATGGCCTTTTTTTTCCAATGACTGTGAAGAGATTTTTCTTGAGGGATCTCACAACCCTGAAATTAAATGTGTCATGGAAATAAAGGCAGCAAAACGGCTACTGAACACTTAGTGGAGACTGAAATATATACTCAAGAAAACAAAAACGAAGAATTTTATTATTTAATATAAATGTATGTCACATATTTCTATTACATTATTGGCTGGTTGCAAAGCAGAAATCCAATTACTGCCTGAGTCATGTAAACCTGGAGGTTTCACCTTATCTGATTACTAAGTGCATGCATACTCGTTTATCGGATTACTGAGTAAATTTGATTTTCTGCAGTTATCGAATTAAGTGCATGTAAACAAGTTCAGTGTTACCCACTTGTGCCACCGTAAAGGGGGGATATTATATAAAACTCACTTTTTGCAATGTCCCAGCTACAGTTGGCAGAAACTGCCCCAAAATTATGAGTGCACAAAAATAAAAAATTAAATAATAGTATGTTAACCAGTAAACTAAAATTCTATCTTTAGGCTGGTTAAAAGCTAATTTACAGGTGTAGTAATGTGATTCTAAATTGGGTTGGAGAGCTTCGTGGAGGGTGCCTTGAATCACTGAGTGTGTTTACCCACACTTAATAATCCGTTAACTCATGAAAATAATTATTTGTCAGTAATTCAATCAACAACTTTACAAGCACTTGGGTAATCAGATAATGGGAAAACTCTGGATTTACATGACTCAGGCAATAACTGGATTTCTACTTTGCAACAAGCCAATAATCTAACAGAAAGATGTCACATAAACTTCAAACTTATTAATTAAATAACGAAATTCCGCAAGCAGATACTGTGTTTCAGGGTCTTCCCAATAGTGTTTAGTAGTCATTTCCTACCAGTCCAGATCCTGCAAGAGAAACAAGCAACCACGTCTATGAAAACAAGGCCAAAAGAAGTGAAGTCTCTTAAACTGAGGGGACGTGGCATCCATGTTTTATCCTGCTAGTCACTTCCAGGACAGCTTTACACTATATCTGGCAGTGGACAGGCCCTTCAAACCCTACAGAGAAGGGGTAACAAACATGTATATGTAGAATATTACATAAATATTTATTTCATGAATAAAGTAAAATCAAAAACATCATCCAATTCAAAAAGCTACTCTACATTTTCTTGGTTGCTATAGAACACGTACCTGACCAAGTGCTACTAACCAATTAAAACTGCTCATCAGAATGACTCCTGTCTACATGTTTGCGTGACCCTTCTGTTTATATTTTGAAGGTCCCCATAATGTGAGTCTACTAACAAACAGACAAGGAATCTGAACAGATTGAAGATTTTCTCTACGAGGGCTTGGCCATAATGATGTGAACACTTCATGGCACATTAAAGAAGGTGCTACGTATTCCTCTATCATAAATAAATGTCACTGTCTATTTGCATGCCAATTTAGGTCATATAACATCAAATGGCAACTTACAAGAAAACTTGTAATAATTCCACAATGTTCTCAAACAGGACATCATTTAAATAGGACCTACCTGACAAAGCAAAGTACACCAGAAGATCCTTAAAAGCTACACATCATGCCGAGATCCAAAGAAAGTCAGGAACGATTGAGAAAGAAAGTAATCGAGATCTATCAGTCTGGAAAGGGTTATAAAGCCATTTCTAAAGCTTTGGTACATCATCAAACCACAGTGAGAGCCATTATCCACAAATGGCGAAGACATGGAACACTGGTGAACCTTCCCAGGAGTGGCTGGCCGACCAAAATTATCCCAAGAGCACATTGACGACTCATCCAAAATATCACAAAAGACCCACAACAACATCCAAAGAACTACAGGCCTCACTTGCCTCAGTTAAGGTCAGTGTTCATGCCTCTACCATAAGAAAGAGAGTGGGCAAAAATATGCATGGCAGAGTTCCAAGACGAAACCCACTGCTGAGCAAAAAGAACATTAAAGCTTGTCTCAATTTTTTCAGAACACGTCTTGATGATCCCCAAGACTTTTGGGACAACATTCTGTGGACTGATGAGACAAAAGCTGAACTCTCTGGAAGATGTGTGTCCCATTACATCTGCCGTAAAAGTAACTCAGCATTTCAGAAAAAAAATATTATAGCAACAGTAAAATATGGTGGTGGTAGTGTGATGGTCTGTTTTGCTGCTTCAGGACCTGGAAGACTTGCTGTGAGAAATGGAACTATGATTTCTGCTGTCTACCAAAAAATTCTGATGTAGAATGTCCGGCCATCTGTTCGTGACCTCAAGCTGAAACGAACTTGAGGACAATGATCCAAAATAACACCAGCAAGTCCACCTCTGAATGGCTGAAGAAAAACAAAATGAAGACTTTGGACAAAAGTCCTGACCTGAATCCTATTGAGATGCTGTGGCATGACCTTAAAAAGGTAATTCATGGTCGAAAATCCTCCAATGTGGCTGAATTACAACAATTCTGCAAAGATGAGTAGCCAAAATTCCTCCACAACGCTGTAAAAGACTCATTGCAAGTTATTGCAAACGCTTGGTTGCAGTTGTTGCTGCTAAGGGTGGCCCAACCAGTTATTAGGTTTAGGGGGCAATCACTTTTTCACACAGGGCCATGTAGGTTTGGAATTTTAAAATCCCTTAATAATATACACCTTCACTTAAAAATAGCATTTTGTGTTTACTTGTGTTGTATTTGACTAGTATTTAAATTGGAATGATGTTCCGAAACACTTAAGTGTGACAAACATGCAAAAAAATAAGAACTCGGGAAGGTTCAGTGATGCTTGAAAGTTTGTGAACCCTTTAGAATTTTCTATATTTTTGCATAAATATGACCTAAAACATCATCAGATTTTAACACAAGTCCTAAAAGAAGATAAATACAGCCCAGTTAAAAAAATGAGACAAAAATATTATACTTGGTCATTTAGTTATTGAAGAAAATGATCCAATATTACATATTAGTGAGTGGCAAAAGTATGTGAACCTCTAGGATTAACAGTTAATTTGAAGGTGAAATTAGAGTCAGGTGTTTTCAAGCAACGGGATGACAATCAGGTGTGAGTGGTCACCCTGTTTTATTTAAAGAACAGGGATCTATCAAAATCTTCTCTTCACAACACGTTTGTGGAAGTGAAGGACGCACAAAGGAGATTTCTGAGGACATCAGAAAAAGGGTTGTTGATGGACTCCAACAATCCACAGTCAGACAGATTTTGTATAAATGGAGGAAATTCAAGACCATTGTTACCCTCCCCAGGAGTGGTTGACCAACAAAGATCACTCCAAGGCGTGTAACAGTTGGCAAGGTCACAAAAAACCCCAGTGTAACTTCTAAGCAACTGAAGGCCTCTCTCACATTGGTTAATGTTAATGTTCATGAGTCCACCATCAGAAGAACACTGAACAACAATGGTGTGCATGACAGGGTTGCAAGGAGAAAGCCACTGCTCTCCAAAAAGAACATTGCTGTTTGTCTGCAGTTTGAAAAATATCACGTGGACAAGCCAGAAAGCTATTGGAAGAATGTTTTGGATGGATGGATAAGACCAAAATAGAACTTTTTCGTTTAGAAGAAAAGTGTTATGTTTATAGAAAGGAAAACACTGCATTCCACCATAAGAAGCTGATCCCATCTGTGAAACGTGGTGGTGGTAGTATGGTGGTTTGGGCCTGTTTTGCTGCATCTGGGTCAGGACGGCTTGCCATCATTGATGGAACAATGAATTCTGAATTATATCAGAGAATTCTAAAGGAAAATGTCAGGACATCTGTCAATGAACTGAATCTCAAGAGAAGGTGGGTCATGCAGCAAGACAACGACCCAAAGCACACAAGTCGTTCTACCAAAGAGTGGTTAAAGAAGAATAAAGTTAATGTTTTGGAATGGCCAAGTCACAGTCCTGACCTTAATCCAATCAAAATGTTGTGGAAGGACCTGAAGCGAGCAGCTAATGTGAGGAAACCCACCAACATCCCAGAGTTGAATCTGTCCTGTATGGAGGAACGGGCTAAAATTCCTCCAAGCCGGTGTGCAGGACTGATCAACAGTTACAGGAAACGCTTAGTTGCAGTTATTGCTGCATGGGGGGGTCTCACCAGATACTGAAAGCAAAGGTTCACATACTTTTCCCACTCACTAATATAGTAATATTGGATCATTTTCCTCAATAAATAAATGACAAAGTATAACTGTTTTTGTCTCATTTGTGTAACTGGGTTTTCTCTATCTACTTTTAGGACTTGTATGAAAATGTGATGATGTTTTAGGTCACATTTATGCAGAAATATAGAAAATTCTAATAGGTTCACAAACTTTTAAGCACTACTGAAATGAGTGATTATAACTTTGATGAATGGTTGTACTTGTAGGATTTGTGAATTATTTTCATTGATCTGTATTTTGAAATCCACTGAATAATATAAAGTCAAGCTTCTAGTTTCTGTCATACATTTATTGTGCGGGTTGCCAGTGGAGGGGTGGGAGGGGGTTGTGTATGTTGCAGAAGGGTTACCCACTATATGCTCTCCTCATCAGATTTCTTAGTCTGACTTTTAGACCCTAAGAAACTGGAGTATGCTATTTTGATGACCACATCAATAATCAGATATTGGCAGAAATACGATTATTATCAGATTCAGATTATTAAATACATTAAAACACACTCACTGAGGGAGTGAAGCAAACATTGGCTCATTAACAATTAGAAAGTTTAGAAAGGGTGAGAAGGGTGTTCTGTTGCCCCATTCTGGTCTATTCAATCATAGCATGTCACATACATTCATTAAGGTCCCAGGTAACTGTGTTAACTTGAGAGGTATAATATGCCAACTTCAATATTATACTACAACACAAACAGGGCTGCAGGTTTGAATAGTGAGTTCCTTTTGTTGTTTAGTTTTTGTCTTGACAGGTTTTTGACAGGTGGGGATGTTACTGAACGATTTTATGCAGAGCCCTGTTTTCCAAAACATATGGTATTACATGAAAAGTGGCACTGTACAAGGTTCTGAAAACCATTTTCAACTGAATAACCGTTCTGCATCGATAGGATAACACAATTTTGAGCTACCAAATAAAAGAACATGTCATTGGCTCATTATCTCATTATTCATTTAATGTGTGTTTGTGTAAGCACTCTGTGTTCTGAGTTTGAAATGTGTCTGCTGATCTGGGTTCACCTCACCGTTACACATGTATTCTATTCTCTGACTCAGCAGTTACTTGGCTTTCTGTAATTCTACGATAATAATTGAATGAGTACATACTATGAGACATGGTCTGAGGTGTTCAACACATGGTGTTGAACATTGTCAAACTGACAGGTTGCCAGTCAGGTAGCCATTGACAGTGCTCTGATCGAATGGTGTTTTGCATTGTCAGACTGACAGCTGTCTAGCCCAATGGTGCTGAAGGGGCAAGGGGAGAGGGGGAATTATATTTCTTGCGAACCCTTTAAAGATGCCCTTCAACGTTTCAGGGGAGAAGTTCTCATCTGCTGCTTTTTAAATCCAGTTAGCTTCAAATTTTATTTTTAGCTCTAAAAGATTACTGATGTCCAGACCTTGATACCATCACAGCTGGCTATGGGCATGAACACAAACCACACCCCACAATCGAAACAAATTTATACGTGTATGCACTGCATCATTACAGCATACCTGCCATAAAATACACTTTACGAAAAAGAGAACTACAATGACACTTTTTAAAAGAAAACTTTGGTAGCACTTTACTTTGAGGGGCAAACATCATGAACTCTTGAAGTAGTAATGGTTTAGTAATGCTTAACATTCATGTACTACCTTAATTACTAAATTAATTAATATATTGCTCCTGCATAAAGGCATGCACGACACATGCTCACTTCACGCATATTCATGATGACTCATAATGCATTTCATGTAAGAATGAATGATTACTAACTCATGAAAAACTGAATTAATGCTATTTCATGTATCCTTATAGTAAAGCATGACCAAAGCTTCATATGCAAATGCAGTGCAAATTTTCTTTCAAAATCTGTCCAAACTATGCAACACATAGGCCTTTTGCTTTAACAAGGGGCCCAGTCTCTCCATGTTATGGCTGTTACCACTCCTCTTCCTCAATTACTGAATATCTCAGAACTGGACAAAAGCAAAGGAATCACAGCATGCTAACCTGAGCACACAGTCACAAAGCCAAGGGTATGCATATGTGGGGGTAGTGACAAAAAGCACAAAAAAAATATATAAGTTGGGCAACTACAAAAGCTGCTTTTAAAAAACAACTAAGCATTTGAGTGCTTATTGGAACCCTCCTGGGAAGTTATCATATGAACATGAACTCCAAATAAACTCCCCAGAGGGGGTTAACCTGGTAATGCACATTGTAGCAGATGTACTCACATACATTATCTCTATTTTTGGGCAGCTTGAAAGGATATAGGGATGCTTGGAGACTTAATTAATGGGTCTGATTATTTGATTGAACATACCATAAATTAAACGCTACAAAACACCTGTCAAAGTCCCCCAGCGTTCTGTCCAGTCTTCAGCTTTTTGTCAAGGGCAGTGCAATAATCCAACACAGCCATGCTCTAATCCAACACACAGTCATCTGATCAAACATGAACACTCACACGGTGGCACAAAGCAGCATGCTCATAGTCTAATTCTACAAAACACTTAACCCCTGGGGGTTGGGGAATGCAGAAACGAGAGCGACAAAGAGCTAAAGAGCGTGGCAGAGTGTGAACGGAGTACCTGCAGTAATAATGAGACCCTGCTTCACATTGCATATTTTCCTCCTTCATTTTTACTTTAATTGCAGACTTTTACATTTAAGAAATGTAAAGTTTCAACTGATATCATTTCAGGATCAGGGTGTGAATCAGTCAACACTGAACATCATTAACAAAAAATACACTATATATAAATTATACAGTGTGTCTCAGCTATGCAGACAAACCTTTAAAGTTCTGTTACAAACTACAGTCTGGTTTAGCAAACAAAAGTCTGGCAAACATTTCTTGTTAGTCAGAAATGCCTCAACCCAAACAAACCTCTGAAAGACATGTTCATCATTTTATAGAATAGCAGGAGCTATTTGCAGGTTGACAACCTAAAAAGGGTGAGCTGTGAGCAGGAAGCATTAAAAAAGTATTAAGGACATAAAAACCTAACTATTGATGTTTTGATGGCTGTTTAAACAAAAGATCACTCTTTAGCCCTGTCCATATTGTATGAGTTTAGCAGGATGTATGTGATTTTTACTTGTCTTCTCACTAAAACCCCGCTTTTAATCAGACAGTGCTTTCTGGCATTTCATGTTATTTTTTTGTCCTGTTATTGCTCTTGGAGCGACCTGATAACAGAATGAGAGTTCTCTCCATTACAGTTAAACACTTCAGTGACATTTTAATGCCTCCAGTTGTAGATTTGGAATGTCTCTAATCAACTTTCATTCACTACATAGAAGATTGTGAAAAGCAACCCTTTTTTTCCAAATGCAAGGTGACATCTGCCGCTAAAATCATGGAGATGTGCATCTGGAAAGGACTAAAATTATCAGGGGCAGGGCAGTTTGGTGATACACTGTAGTTAATTCTACCTGTAATTTTCTCTGGGAAGGAGAAAGAAAAGCATGGCCAAGATGGACAGAAATAAAATCGCAGAGTACCACCTGAAAAGAGGAAATTACCTGAAGACCCCTTGTAATTTTGGTAATGTCCGGATATGGTTTTAGCAAAAGGTTTCATCTAGCACCTTAAAGGCTGTTGAGTATGTGTGGAGTAGTGTTAAATAAGGTAAATGGCTAAACTCCCACAAGTGTTGTGGACTTTCTGTTATGCTTACAAATTAACTGTGGGTTCTGGTTATCTGCTTTAAAAAGTAACTTTCCACAAATGCGTTTTAGAATGTTTGTTGAAAAATTATTTTAAAATGCCAAAAACTAGTTGGAGCAGCAAAGAACATTTTGGAATCTTTCAGAGGGTGTCAAGTAAAAATGATTCTAACCACGGAGAAATGCTTTTCCTTAAGATTATATTTTTCCTAGCACCTTTGTGGTGAAAGGAATCATCAGTGAAATGTATAGTGCACAGTCTCAGACAACCTTTCTCCTAGCTTACTCATCATATTACAGCAAAAGACTTGAAGCTCTAATTCACTTTCATACACTAATACTGGCCAGTTGATGATGAGATTGGTACCAGGTTTGGATGTACAGTTCAAAGAGAGACGTTTCCAAGCTGTTTTGCCCTATACCCTCCAAACTGCTTTACAGACCTTCTGACATGGCTTACGAAGCCTTTAGAAGTGAAGATAAATCAGGTTTAATGAACACAATCATGCAGTCCTTTGTGTGTGCATGCATACATCTGGAGAATACTCTGCCTAGCATGCATGATGTATGTATACTCACTTTTCACCTTATTAGGTAACCTCCTTATTTATACTCTTATTGTCCATTTTATCAGCTACACTTACCATATAGATGCACTTTACCCTGTTCTACAATTACCCTGTCCCCTTTACTCTGTTCTCTAATGGTCAGAACCCCCCACAGGACCACCACAAAATTCAGGTGGTAGATCATTCTCAACATTACAGTGACACTGACATGGTGGTAGTGCGCTAGTGTGTTGTGCTGTTATGAGTGGACTGCTGCTGGCATTTCTAAACACCTCATTGTCACTGCTGTACTGAAACGGTTTGTTTGTTTATTTGGTTTATTTAACATCTCTTTGAGCATCAATGGCTATTTAACAACAGACACAAGGTTACATCGAAACTAGTCACAAATACTCAGATCGGACTAATTTGGCATAATCAATTAACCTAATGCATGTCTTTGGACTGTGGGAGGAATCCAGAGCAGTCACAGGTCAAACTCCACACAAGTGGAGTCTGAGGTTGGGATGATTGAAAATGTTACCAACAATAAATACCATTTGGTCAATCTAAAGGAGCCCATAAGGGAGGGAGGACCTAGGAACCTGGATGATCTGAAAAGATTCTCTATTGAATTTCAGTGTGTTTCATTTTCTCCGTTTTATTACATTTTGTATCAAGCTGACTATCTTTCTCAGTCCAACTACCAGTTTAGCTTACAAACAATAATCATTAACAGTATCTTCATGAAAAACATGTACTCATTTTCTCACTCTCTCACTACAGACCAAACCCTTTCTGTAATGCAAACATGGAAACATATCCAAACCACATGGTAAACATATACAAACACTCACACATTGTGTGATTCTAATAAGAGTGGTGACTCTAGACTATCCAACACATGAAGCTTACAGTGGGGCGAGAAGTGAACACCACATTGTCATAGAAATCCATTAAAGTCATGAAATATAAAAAAGAGAACATATGAAATTCACAGCCCTTTTCTGGAATCACCAATAAAGGGCCTGAGTGTAGCCTGCTGCTGACACTTTTGAGGATACAACCAGCAGCAGCATGCATCCTCTCCCAGTCTGTGTTAAAAAGAGTGGGAGGGAGAGGGTAAACTCCTTTCCCTACTATGTTTCAGGGGGTTTCCATTATTAGAATCCCTGCACAAGTGAACTGAAGCTTTTGTAAATGGAGCCTACAAAGAGACACACCACCTGCCCTGACGTTAGCATGGTTCACCTGCAGAAATCACAGGACTATCACAGTGTCAAGACCACATGAGACTATACATGTTTTCCTCACATGCACTTTACTTAAAAAAACAAAAACAGTATAGAAATCAACAAATTAACATGTAAGAATTTACCGGTCCCTTAATTTTTAGTGACTCTATAAGCTACTGATATACTGGTATTAAGTAGTGCAAAACGCACTGATGTGTTGACAAGAGGGTAACCACAGATTAGTCACATGGAAGATGGAAGATACTTCAACATTTTGTATATGTGTGTGTTTTTTTTCGTGTAATGTTTACAGTGAAGTTCTTTAAACTCTCCGATTACCCTATGTTCACTTACAGTGGTATGAAAAAGTTTGGGCACCCCTGATAATTTTCATGATTTTAGTTTATAAATCATTGGTTGTTCAGATTCAGCAACTTGAGTTAAATATATCATATAGCAGATGAACACAGTGATATTTGAGAAGTGAAATTAAGTTTATAGGATTTACAGAAAGTGTGCAGTAATTATTCAAACAAAATTAGGCAGGTGCATAAATTTGGGCACCCCAACAGAAAAATTACATCAATATTTACTAGATCCTCCTTCCAGTCTGGATTCTGGTTGAAGGTGCTTTGGACCATTCGTCTTTAGAAACATCTCCAGTTCAGTCAAGTTTGATGGTTTCCAAGCATGGACAGCCCACATTTTCAGTAATATTTATGTCTGGGGACTGAGATGGCCATTCCAGAACGTTGTACTGGTTACTCTGCATGAATGCCTTAGTAGATTTTGAGCAGGGTTTTGTGGTCGTTGGCCTCGGTGCAAAAACTTTGTCACTGATTCTTGAACATTGTTCTCAAGAATCTGGAGATATTAACTGGAATCCATGAGACCTCAACTTTAACAAAGATTCCTAGTACCTGCACTGGCCACACAGTCCCACAGCATGATGGAAAACCGCCACCAAAATTTTACTGTGGGTAGCAAGTGTTTGTCTTGGGATACTGTGTTCTTTTTCCGCTCCTTGTATGTCCAAAAAACTCAATTTTAGTTTCATCAGTACACAGCACTTTATTCCAAAATGAAGCTGGATTGTCCAAATGTGCTTGTAGCACACCTCAAGTGACTCTGTTTGTGGCGTGTCGCAGAAAAGGCTTCTTCTGCATTACTCTCCCATACAGCCGCCTCTCCTTGTGCAAAGTGCGCTGTATAGTTGAACGATGAACAGTGGACACCATCTGCAGCAAGGATGAGGTTGTAGGTCTTTGGAGGTGGTCTGTGGCTTGACTATGACTGTTCTCACCATCCTTCGCCTCGCGCCTATCTGAGATTTTTCTTGGTCTGCCACTTCGGGAGTTCCTTAACTAGAACGGTGCCTTCGGTCTTCCATTGCCTCACTATGTTCCTCACAGTGGAAAACTGACAGCTGAAATCTCTGAGAGAGCTTTTCCGTTTCCCTGAACCATGATGTTGAACAACCTTTGTTTTCAGGCCATTTGAGAGTTGTTTTGAGGGCTCCCATGTTGCCACTCTTCAGAGAAGATGCCAAAGAGGAGAAAAAAACTCCAATTGGCCACCTTAACCCTTCTCATAGTTGGATTCACTTGTGTATGTAGATCAAGGGTCAATGAGCTTACAAAACAAATTTTGTGTTTCCAATAATTAGTGCTAAAGGTATTCAAATCGATTTTAAAATGGACAAGGGTGCCCAAATTTATGCACCTGCCTAAATTTTGTTTGAATAATTTACTGCACACTTTCTATAAAAAACCTATAAACTTACTTTCACTTCTCAAATATCACGGTGTTCATCTGCTATATGATATATTTACCTGAAATTGCTGAGCTGGACAACCAATGATTTATAAAGAAAAATCATGAAAATTATCAGGGGTGCCCAAACGTTTTCATACCACTGTATCATATAAGATGAAGACACATGCACCCACTCACTTAATAATCCAATAATTGCAGAAATCAGATTCTGTCAGTAATCCGATCAATGAGTATACATGCACTTGGGAAATTAGATTATAGGAAAACTCTGGGTTTACATAACTCAATGATCAGATTTCTCCTTTCTACTTTTTAATAATCTCACAGAAATATGTGATGGAAACTTTGAACTCTAATAATTAAATAATGAAAATTCTTCATTTCACCAAGTATATACTGCATTTCAGAGTGTCCCCAAAAGTGTTTCGCAGATGCTGCATTTAAATCCAGGGTCCTGCGAGATAAACAAGCAACCAGGTGTATGGAAATAAGCCCAAAAGAAGTCCCTTAGAATAAGCGATGATGTATAGGTCTGAATCTGAACTGAGAAATCAGAGGATGCTGTTTACTTGACCATGTAAACCACAGTTTTAGTGCCAAAACAGTAGCTACACGGCAATAAAAGCTAAAATTAATAACAAATTGCTTCGACTGAAGTATTTGGCTTTACATGATAAATTATGCCACAGACAAAAGGTTAACCAGCTATATGAAAATGCAGGGCTGATTTTAAAATTGTTTACTGTTTCTCTGAAGCAGCTGTACCATGAGAACAATGTCAGCGGAAAGCCTCAATGGTGGTCTCTGCCTGTGCCACCTGCTCACCTATGACCCGAGGTCACCACACCAAACATGACTCCTCTACCTAGCCCTAATTAGAAACACTGACATTAGCTAGTAAAAAAATACAATTGCTTGATGTAAAAATACGCTAGTTTACACTACCATGTTTCATATAATTTCAAGTTAGAAAATGATACAGGTACGCACTGTTATATATAAATTAAGCACAGGCGATTTTGCACCAAACGAGACTAATTTAGGAGGAAGTACCCCCATGAAGCTCCCCTGAGAACAACATTAATTCTAGGGCTTTTTTTGGTTTACAAATGCAATCGTGGGTAGGAACACTAAGTGACGCCGAAGTAATAGAAGCAACGTGAAGTTCACTTTGAGGACTCAAAATCACTTTGTACCTCCTCCGTTGCATAAAGGTTCAGTAAGGCCTGCACTTCACTGTCAGTCATTTTGTCTGTTTTCATTTTTAGCAAGAAGATCTGTTCATATGGCTGCTGTTGTACAAGTATATATAAACATGCCGGTTGAGCTCAGCACAAGCAATGGTGCCTGGGACATTCACTATACACTTACATCACTCAGGGTTCCTATGTGCTGAGAAAAGACCCTACCTTGAAATAGGAGCTAAAAAAGGCCCTGTACACAGTGTTCTAAGAACTACAATCATTCGTAGTTTCTGCGTGCAAATACGTAAAAAAGGGTTACTGTTCTAAGAACTATGAAAAGTTCCTCCAGTTCAAAAGCAACTCATGAAATCATGGAGGGAGCTTGTAAGTAGAAAGTACAGGAAGACTGGTTAGAGAGCTTGAAGGAAAGAGCAGGATATGATGGCACACAAGAAAGATCTGCAGCCATCTCAGACAGTGGAAAGAAAGAGGTTGCAAATAACTCAGAGATGCAATATCAGCATCAGATATCTGGTTTACAGGGATACAGCAACGAGGAAACACATGGTACCCATTAAATACACACACACAAACATATGCTCAGTAAATCTTAGCAAGAAAATGGTAGTAGCAGGTAGTATGTCAGAGCCTGTTCTTTCCACCCGCCTGCCTATTAAATTTCCATTAACTCCCAGTATACGCTGCGCTTTTGTTCCTCTGGAATTCAGTAAGAGCCAGAACTGCCGTCTGTGCCAGTCCCTATATGCAGTTCTCTGTGCAAAAGTCTTAGGCATTCTATATGTTTAAATTTCTGTTCTGCCTATTGTTTATTTAAGTTTTAGTGACCAATGCACTTTGTAGTTCTACAATTACAGACTGCAGTCCATCTGTTTCTATACATATTTTGTTAGTCCACTTTACTCTGTTCTCTAACGGTCAGGACCCCCATAGGACAAGTACAGATCAGCTAATATTTGGGTGGTGGATCATTCTCAGCACTGCAGTGACACTGACACGGTGGTGTGGTAGTGTGTGTTAAGCTGATACGAATGGACCAGATGCAGCAATGCTGCTGGAGATTTAAACCACTGTTCACCGACTACCCACTTTATTATTATTCACCTTATTGCTCCATCTTGTAGATGTAAAGTCAGAGATAGTAGCTCACCTGCTGTTGGAGTTCGTGTTAGTCATTATCTATTCCTTCATCAGTGCTCACAGGATGCGGGTGGCTGGACATTTCTGGCTGGTGGACTGTTGCACAGCAGTGATACTGAGGTGTTTGAAAATTCCAGCAGCACTGCAGTTTCTGATCCACTCGTACCAATGCAACACACACTAACATCACCACCACTACGTCCACAATTATCCACCACCCAAAAACTACCTGATCTGTGGTGGTCCTGACCACTAGAGAACAGAGTAAAGGGGTTAACAAAGTATGTAGAGAAACAGATGGACTACGGTCTGTAACTGTAGAACTATAAAGTGCAGTGACCACTAAACCTTAAAGAATAGGCAGAATATAATAAAAAATATAGACTGCCTAATATTTTGCACTGTACTATATCTATCTATCTATCTATTTTATACTATAGCTAATCTGTTGTGAAGTGTAGATGTGTGTATGAAGACTAGACCACACACTGACAATCACGGGCAGCTACTATCAATCACATGTAGAAAGGCAAGGGCAAAGGGCTACCGCTGAACAAAGATGAAGGACAGCTCCGCTGACTGTTCTGGCAAAAGAAGACAATACCTTGCCACTGTGGTTGTGTGTTGTGTTTTACATAAATGTTTTGGGGACAAAAAACAAAACAACCAACAAACAAACTACTACTGAGGTGTTATGTTTTGAATGTTTAAATTTGAATTTGAACATATGAATGACTTCATTATTATTCCAATTATCTGGCTGAATATAAAAATCATACCAATAATTATTCATAAAATTCAGGAACAAAATAGTTTTGCTGAACTTGATCCTTTTACAAACAACTTTTAAGATTACACAGTATTAATAATCCTGTATTGCTTTAAATATGTAATTCCCTGAACCAGAATAAGTCACCTGGTTTGTCACTTTAACCATGTGTACTTAAGAATGACTAAATATAATAAACTTAAATAAAGAGGTAAACAAATAATAACCAAATATACAGATCCATCCATCCATGTTTGAATTCAGCATTCTTCTAAAGACTCCTCACTCATGACTGACTTAATCATCTCCACAAGACACACTACCGGCAGTACCAGCAGTTTAATGATTGCAATGACAAACTTTTTAACTTTGGCAGTAGTGACAAGTGCAAGATCAGTGTATTAACACACTTTGGGTTGTATTTGCTCCTGCAATAATTCACCCTCTCTCATACACAGACACACAAAACACAAACTCAGATAACATAAGTTTAATCCGCGGAGGACACAAAAATGTGATCGTGATTTAAAAATGAATCACTACTGAGTGGTGACATGGGAATAAAAACTGAACTGCTGAATGTTCTTAATGAACAGTCTCAGTGTGAATACTAAGCAGTATGTGGTGCTTTTGTGAATGCCTGGCTTTGACATGCACTGCTCAATTCAGCCACTCTGTTCTGTGCTCTCCCCCTGTCAGTAACAAAAGTGTTCCACCAATCTTGCCCCTTGACCCATCACCCTCCCACACACCCCAAAACCTCCCAAAGTTCACTGTGATTGTAACACACTGCGTTGACATCCATCACAAGGCTGAACTCAGAGGACAATGCACTTCAAAGAGATAACCAAAATCTTGATTTAAATTTTACGACAAAGGTCAACTTTGAACTGTGAATCCAACGCAATCACAGCATTAATCACTGAGCAAACGAGGCTGATTTATCACTCCAGAAGAGCTAACACACTTCTGATACATGACCAAAATGATACTGCGTCACATAACCATATTAACATCCCTAATCTGATAAACAAAGTTTCTTCTCAGTTACACAGACATATGGCTCTCTTCAATTGGATTGAGTAGTTTCTAATCAGTGAGAGGTTGCTTTACGTATTAAAACATACAGCTTTAAATGATAGACACACACAACAGAATGCTAAGTCATATTTTAACTGGCATATTTTTTGCAATGTGGAGAGAAACCAGAATACCTGAAGTAAACAAACACAGACTTGAGGAGAGCAGAACAAACTTCACACAGATAGTAAGTTCGTACTCATACTAGGTGATCTCTACCATGCCCAGGCATGTTTGACCCCCAAAGTGCAGTTTGTTTGACTAATGTGATCACTTCATACCATACCCGGTGTTATGTGCACGTTAGTTTATGGAGCAGCATGAACCATTAACAATGCAACACTAGGCCATAACACCTGCGATAGAGACCAAAAGAGACAGCAACTGACACACCACTGACAAATTCATCATTGCATCATTTAGGAGTTTATTGACAAACCAGACATTCCAACATTGAACATTTAAACAGCCATATCTCCAGGGGTAAGCCAGGCCAACATAATAAACAAATAACTAACTACCCACTTAACGCTCACTTCCCTACACATAAAACAAAACAAACAAACTACTAAGACCTTCCCCAACTCCCTCACTGCCGGACAAACTAGGAGAAAAGAGAAATAAATCAATTCTCATTCTTCGTTTCAAATTAAACACCCTCTGCAGAGTTTTGCGATTTCATGACATGTCATAGAGGTATGAAGGAGAGCAGGCAATGATTTTGTAGCGGCAGGCTGCGGATGTAGCGGAAATCCTGGTGCATAATCAATAAATCTGCAAGGCATGTGAGAGGGCTGTCTCACAGTGCATTCAAAACAACTCCAAAAACTCCATAGTAAATACAACAATAAAGCCCACTGTGTTCCAAGTGCATCTTACTCCACCACAAAAAGTAGAATCCTGATGAGTTAAGCTTAGTCAGAACCAGAACGTTTAAGGGCAATGCCAGGGCAGGCCAAAGGGGGTGTGCAGAAGAGTGACAATCATGCTCTGGTACGGTACAAGGCAAACGGGGCATAGAGTGAGTACACCCTAACTGGAGGCAGGGAATGAATCAAGACCGTCAGATTTTTACAGCACCAACAGTACTGCTGCAACATCGTTCAAGTCATGTAAAGTGGTAATGGAATCTAATGATAACACACTGAAAATTGAAAGATGTACCTTGGCCAAACGTCCAAACTTCAGCTCCAACAGGATGGGGGAAGTCAGGGAAGGAGGATAATTTGCACATAGCCAGAATCCCACCACAAACTCTGCTTTCGCTGCACATACACCTGCAGAGATGCACATTAACTGGAAGTTATGACGTATACAATGCCACTGAATGGACAACTGCAATACCACAAGCACTGGAATAACAAGTATCAAATATCAAAGGCTTTTAACAAAAGAAATGATAGCTTTAGAAATGCTCTGTTTTCCTGATGTAGTTTTATAAACGGGTAAACACTATACCTTACACCTGCTGGGCACAGTTAACCACACAGCAGCAAAAAGGAAAAAAGCTGTAATTAGGTTACCGAGAGAACATGATGAGGTCATAGCCAGGGGGAAGCATGTGAATCAGTTATACTTAGTTTTAGCACTTCCCTGAGGACATCAAACAGAATCATATGCATGTGGGAGGAGTTATGGGTAAAACAAATGTTTGACCCAAACCAAGCTTTTCAAGGTTTAAGCTTCTTCATACATCTGTTACAGCCTCTGAGCTGCAATGGAAGGTGCAGACTGCCCCCCACTGGTCCCCTTCATACCCTCTCACACATACAGACACTCATCATTTCCAAGGCTAATGGATGAATGAATACACAGTATGTTTGCAGCTTGCTGACAGGTTCTGGCAGATCATGACTTGATTTAACAAAATGTTACATTTTAAAACAGCAAACATGCACAAGTTTGTCTTTTTATTATTGTATGGGAATTTCCATTGACATATCATAGCTAATAAATGCTACTCCTAAACGTATTCCTAACCTTTACCTCAATTGCCTAAATCAAATATTTTGGCTCTTTTGATATGTCAGAACAAATATGCAGTTTGTAAAGATGAAGCTGGTCTTTGCAAAGGAATGTATTCTAGGGAGAATAGAAAGAGCTAACAAGGTAGAAAATATCAGCCCTTTCTATTCTTGTGGGGATCTGGTCTTCATAACTACAGAAAAACTTCAGACAGATAAAGACAGACACAAACACACAAACACATACACACACTCCATCGGTGTCACTCTGCAACCCGAAACAGCTTCTGATCTATGCAGGAGTAAGCTCTTCAGCAGGCGAGAGTTCTTTGCGTAGTACATGGGGCACATGTCTTCCTTCCAATATGATGCATATTCATTCAAAGAACACTTTGCTTCTTTCATATGCTGTGGTGGAACATATTTTGCATGGATTTGCATCTAAACTGACTGCAGTTTCTTGTTTATTTTAAACTCTATCCCCTGCGTTTTTTTGTTCTCAAGTGATGGACAGAAGCATTCAAAATTCATTTTAATAAGTGATCCTATAATGAACCATATCTTTAGCTTCATGAACTGTACCACACTTAATTTGTGTGGTGAACTGGTCACTACTTTAAGAAAACCAAAAGCATAGATTGTGCATATTTAAATATAAAATAGTGTAATTAGCTGTAACAGCCAATAAAAAAGATGTGCATCCAACCAGGACTAAAAATATCAGAGTATCAGTGAGCTG
The DNA here is from genome assembly GCA_025084515.1 of Ancistrus triradiatus. Classification (NCBI taxonomy): domain Eukaryota; kingdom Metazoa; phylum Chordata; class Actinopteri; order Siluriformes; family Loricariidae; genus Ancistrus; species Ancistrus triradiatus. The sequence goes on from JAJAGP010000515.1 coordinate 312,420, forward strand.
GTCAAAATCGTTCTGGTCGTAATTTTCTGAGGGGAGGAATAAGGATAAACACAGACATGGCCAATCTGGAGGGAAATAAAATAAAATAAATCACAGAGTAGCACCTGTTAGAAGGAAATAACCCTCGCTGGATATGGCTTATGTTTCACTATCCAACAGGCACAAGGGATAATGGATTTTAATTAAACCATTATTGTACATTAAAGTTATCACAGAAAAAATACCATCAACAATTACAATATTATTAATGCATAGATGTTTTACTATTATGTTTTTGCGTTGATACAAACTGCTCACTTTTCACTGAGCGTCTGACAGTGCTTGAATGTTTTGGTTGTACTTCTCATGCTGATTTCCCTACTCATAGTCATGATCATACAGTGGTGCTTGAAAGTTTGTGAACCCTTTAGATTTTTCTATATTTCTGCATAAATGTGACCTAAAACATCATCAGATTTTCATACAAGTCCTAAAAGTAGATAGAGAACCCAGCTAAACAAATGAGACAAAAACATTATACTTAGTTATTTATTTATTGAGGAAAATGATCCAATATTACATATTAGTGAATGGCAAAAGCATGTGAACCTTTGCTTTCAGTATCTGGTGTGACCCCCTTATTCAGCAACAACTGCAACTAAACGTTTGCTGTAACAGTTGATCAGTCCTGCACACCGGCTTGAAGGAATTTTAGCACATTCCTCCGTACAGAACAGCTTCAACTCTGGGATGTTGGTGGGTTTCCTCACATTAACTGCTCGCTTCAGATCCTTCCACAACATTTTGATTGGATTAAGGTCAGAACTTTGACTTGGCCGTTCCAAAACATTAAGCTTATTGTTCTTTAACCATTCTTTGGTGGAACGACTTGTGTGCTTAGGGTCGTTGTCTTGCTGCATGACTCGCCTTCTCTTGAAATTCAGTTCATGGACAGATGTCCTGACATTTTCCTTTAGAATTCTCTGATATACAGTGCCTTGCAAAAGTATTCGGCCCCCTTGAACTTTTCAACATTTTGCCACATTTCAGGCTTCAAACATAAAGATATGAAATTGTATTTTTTTTGTGAAGAATCAACAACAAGTGGGACACAATCATGAAGTGGAACGAAATTTATTGGATATTTTAAACTTTTTTTAGAAATAAAAAACTGAAAAGTGGGGCGTGCAAAATTATCCGGCCCCTTTACTTTTAGTGCAGCAAACTCACTCCAGATGTTCAGTGAGGATCTCTGAATGAATCCAATGTTGACCAAATGACTGATGATGATAAATAGAATCCACCTGTGTGTAATCAAGTCTCCGTATAAATGCACATGCTCTGTGATAGTCTCAGAGTTCTGTTTAAAGCACAGAGAGCATCATGAAGACCAAGGAACACACCAGGCAGGTCCGAGATACTGTTGTGGAGAAGTTTAAAGCCGGATTTGGATACAAAAAGATTTTCCAAGCTTTAAACATCTGAAGGAGCACTGTGCAAGCGATCATATTGCAATGGAAGGAGTATCAGACCACTGTAAATCTACCAAGACCCGGCCGTCCCTCAGTCTTCAGCTCAAACAAGGAGAAGACTGATCAGAGATGCAGCCAAGAGGCCCATGATCACTCTGGATGAACTGCAGAGATCTACAGCTGAGGTGGGAGACTCTGTCCATAGGACAACAATCAGTCGTACACTGCACAAATCTGGCCTTTATGGAAGAAGAAAGCCATTTCTCAAAGATATCCATAAAAAGTTTGCCACAAGCCACCTGGGAGACACACCAAACATGTGGAAGAAGGTGCTCTGGTCAGACGAACTTTTTGGCCACGATGCAAAACGTTTTGTTTGGCGTAAAAGCACAGCTCATCACCATGAACGCACCATCCCCACTGTCAGCAATGGTGGTGGCAGCATCATGGTTTGGGCCTGCTTTTCTTCAGCAGGGACAGGGAAGATGGTTAAAGTTAATGAGAAGATGGATGGAGCCAAATAAAGAACCATTCTGGAAGAAAACCTGTTGGAGTCTGCAAAAGACCTGAGACTGGGACGGAGATTTATCTTCCAACAAGACAATGATTCAAAACATAAAGCAAAATCTACAATGGAGTGGCTCACAAATAAACGTATCCAGGTGTTAGAATGACCAAGTCAAAGTCCAGACCTGAATCCAATCGAGAATCTGTGGAAAGAGCTGAAAACTGCTGTTCACAAATGCTCTCCATCCAACCTCACTGAGCTCGAGCTGTTTTGCAATGAATAATGGGCAAAAATTTCATTCTCTTGATGTGCAAAACTGATAGAGACATACCCCAAGTGACTTGCAGCTGTAATCGCAGCAAAATGGTGGCGCTACAAAGTATTAACGCAAGGGGGCCGAATAATTTTGCATGCCCCACTTTTCAGTTTTTTATTTCTAAAAAAAAGTTTAAAATATCCAATAAACTTCGTTCCACTTCACGATTGTGTCCCATTTGTTGTTGATTCTTCACAAAAAATTACAATTTCATATCTTTATGTTTAAAGCCTGAAATGTGGCAAAAGGTTGAAAAGTTCAAGGTGGCCGAATACTTTTACAAGGCACTGTATTTCAGAATTCATTGTTCCATCAATGATGGCAAGCCATCCTGGCCCAGATCCAGCAAAACAGGCCCAAACCATGATACTACCACCACCATGTTTCACAGATGAGATAAGGTTCTTATGCTGGAATGCAGTCTTTTCCTTTCGCCAAACATAACGCTTTTCTTTTTTCCCCAAATCTTTTTATTGATGACTCCACAATAAAAAAAAGAACAGTCATACATTTCAAATAGTTATACAGAAATCATCGATTTTCACCCATTAACCAAACAACATCAACACACATACACGCAATTACTTCACATACAGGGAATAATTAAACACATACAATGAAATAAACATAATTATTCAAAAGAAAGTTAAAAAAATAAATAAATAAATAAAATAACAACAACAACAACAAAAAAAAACACGGTCCTAACACTACTCCTCCGGCCCCCTGCCAACTCAGTAAGATTTTTAAAATAAGTAATGAAAGGCTGTCATGTCTCAAAACTTATTAGCATAACTTCTCAAACTAAACTTAATTTTCTCCAGACTAAGAAAAAAGATGATGTCTTTTAACCACAGCGAGTATGAGGGTGGAGCAGCTGATTTCCAGCTCAAGAGAATCCTTCGCCTAGCTAGTAATAATACAAAAGCTATAGCCTTAATATCACCAACAACACCTACAGGGACTACCTCAGGCTCTCTAAAAATTGCCCACTGGGGATCCGGCTCCAATTTATGATCAAACACCCTTGATAGAATGATGAAAATGTCTGTCCAAAACTTATCTGATTTTTTACATGACCAGAACATATGCAATAAATCAGCCAGATCGAAGTTACACCGCGGGCAGACAGCATCAGTGTTTGAAACATTTTAGCCAGTCTCGCTTTGGTATAATAGGCCCTATGAACCAATTTCAACTGCATCAGACCATGTCTGGCGCACGATGAAGAGGAGTTAACCCTAGACAGAGCTCTAGACAACCACTCATCACCTAACTCCTTCCCCAAATCTACTTCCCATTTGGCCCTGAGTGTTAAACCTGTCCTCAAATGGGGAATCATAATGCAATTATATATTTTCGATATCAGGCCTTTTGTGGCAGGTTTCAAGTCACATACCCTCTCCCATGGTTCGTCCTCAGACTCATAGGGAAAAGAAGTAAAAAGTGTTTATGCACAGTGACGAACTTGTAAGTAGCAGAAGAAATTTGTGGGGGGGGACTTAAATTTAGCTTTTAAACTATTCAAAGCTGGAAAAAATTCGGTCCTCGTACAGATCACGAAAGTAAGTAATCCCTAGATTAGCCCATTGAAAGAGGGTAGGATCAGTGAAAGGGGGTGTAAACAAATGATTATAACAAATAGGAATTGATAACGAGGCTGCTTGGGACTGAGTCAGCCTCTTTAGCTGTGCCCAAATTCTCAAAGTAGACGCAACCACAGGATTATCCAAGTATCGTTCATGAGACAGTGGAAGAGATGAAAAGACTAATGCAGGCAAGGAAGTAGAACTACAAGACAGAGATTCCACTCTGCACCAATCTGTGTCTGGCGAGTGTAGCCAAAAACAAATCTTCTGTGCATTTGCAGCCAAATAATAACAAAAAATATTGGGGAGTGCTAATCCACCGTCAATTCTAGGTTTCTGGAGAATAGATCTCCCAATCCGAGGGACACTCCCAGACTAAACAAAACTAGTAATAGCCCTATCAATCCCTTTAAAAAAAGACTTTGGTAACAATACTGGAAGGCACTGAAACAAAAATAAGAATTTAGGTAAAATATTCATTTTCACACATTGAACACTGCCAGCCAATGAAAGTGGAAGACTATTCCATCTCCGAAAATCAGTGTTCATTTCTGCAACCAAAGGGGGGAAATTTGCACACATAATGGAGGACATATTATGGGTAACACTGATACCTAAATATCTAAAACCCCCCCGGTGAAACATGAAAAGGGATGGCAGCTTGAGTTAGGCAATGGGCCTCTTGATTTACTGGGAAGCACTCACTTTTTTGGAAGTTTAACTTACAACCTGAAAAAGACCCAAATTCTCTTAAAATAGATTCTGCTACTGGGATTGTTTCTAGAGGGTCCCGAAGATACAGCAGCAGGTCGTCAGCATACAGGGAGGCTTTATTCTCGATACCCTGTCGCAGAATGCCTTTTATAAGTGGGGAGGACCGAAGGGGCTCCAATGCTAAGGCGAAAAGCAGTGGGGATAGAGGGCAACCCTGACGAGTCCCATGAAATAAGGGAAAATATGGAGAACAGACCGAATTAGTGCTCACACTTGCCTGTGGAGAGGTATAGAGCAATTTAACCCAGGAGATAAACTTGTCACCAAACCCAAATTTACCCAAAACAAAGAACATGTAATCCCATTCAAAGCAATCAAAGGTTTTTTCTGCGTCCAAGGAGGCAACTACTTCCGGAATAAGAAAGGGACTGGGAGTAAAAATAATATTTAATAATTTTAGAATATTAAAAAACAAGTGCCGTCCCTTAATAAAACCCGTTTGTTCCTCTGAAATAATCAATGGTAGGATATTTTCAATGCGTTTGGCCAAAATTTTACCTAATATTTTATGTTCACAACACAAAAGGCTTATTGGCCTATATGAATTACAGGAAGTAGGGTCTTTGTCTTTCTTTAACAGAAGAGAAATAGTGGCTTGGGTTATCGTCAGTGGCAATCTACCAATCTGAAAGGATTCATTAAACATATCCAATAGCAGAAGAGGACCAAGTTTATCACAAAATTTCTTATAGAATTCAATAGCAAACCCGTCTGGGCCGGGCGACTTGCCATTTTTCATAGACTTAATAGCATCTGTTATTTCCTGTAAAGAGATTGGATTGTCAAGTTCACGAATTGTTGTCGGATCTAAGGATGGAATCTTAAGGTTATTTATAAATGAACTCATTATATCTGTGTTACCGGAGCTCTCTGACTCGTATAGCAAAAAAAAATTCCAAAATTTTATTAATGTCCCTCGGATTGGTGACCAAATTGCCCGTGTCGTCTGCAATTTGGGGGATCAATCGAGATGCCGCCTGTCTTCTAAGTTGGTGTGCCAGCAAGCGACTGTTTTTATCTCCATATTCGTAAAAATATCCCTTAGAACGCATGATAAGGGCCTCTGCTTTTTTAGTAGAGAGAAGATTATACTCAGCCTGGAGATCGAGGCGTTGTTTGTATAACTCTGCAGAGGGATTTAGGGCCATATGCTTATCCAAAGTCAATATGGATATAGACAGGTCCTCCAACCGTTTTAGTCTGAGTTTTCTCTCGTACGCCGAATACGAAATGATTTCATCCCTTAAAACCGCCTTAAGCGATTCCCACAAGACGGAGTTAGATATTAAATCGGATTTATTCGTTACCAAGAAAAAATCAATAGAATTAGAGATTTTGGAGCAAAATTCTTCACTCGCCAGAAGAAGGGCACTAAAGTGCCAAGGTATTCTCCCTTTCTCGTATGAAGTAAACGCAAGGTCCATTTTTATTGGTAAGTAATCAATGGTTTTGATAGAATCCAATAATTGCTGATCTATAAAAAAGTAGTCTATGCGAGAAAAGGAGTGATGTGGTTGTGAAAAAAAGGAAAAGGCTTTAGCTGAAGGGTTTTGAAATCTCCATGGATCAATACAGCCATTTTCCTCCATGAACAAAGACATAGACAGGGCCATCTTAGAACGAGAGATGTACCTCGCCTCAGATCGATCCAGCAAAGGAGTCAAAAAAAGAAGTTTGTGTGTGTCCAGATCAGGAAAGTTAGAGAAAAGCCCATTCATAAAATCAACATCGTCCCAATTTGGAGCATACACGTTCACCAGTAAAACAGGAGTTTGGAAAAGAACACCTGAGATAATAACATACCTGTCATTTTGATCTGAAACAATTTTAGAAGGCTTAAACTGAACCCTTTTATGAAACAAAATAGTGACCCCTCTAGATCTTGAATTATAATCGAAATGAAATACTTGACTAATCCACCCCCTACGTAACTTGGTGTGCTCAACTTTGGACAGGCGAGTTTTCTGCAGAAAAATAATGTCCGTATTCAACTGCTTAAGATGCGAGAATATTTTCACATTTTTCAGAGAAGACTGCAGCCCCTTCACATTCCATGAAATAAACCTAATTCTGTGGCCTAATTTCCACAGAATGAAACGAAGTGGACACGTGGCATCCTGACTATTATGGTTATAGCAGCATAAGAGGAGAAGAGAGAAGGAGAGGGAAGAACCCAAAAATGAAAAAAAAAGGGGGAAAACAAAGCAAAAACCACAACAACAACGCACATAAGACAGATATCTCCCCATAACAAACCCACCCCCCCCATCTTCCCCAGTAACCATCCTGAACGTCCTTCCGGCACAAGCCAATCCCTATATCTAACCCTCAGCTTGCATCACTACCCACAACGCCGCGCAAACTTATACAGTCCTTCTACACATTTAAGCAAATCTTTCATTACAAGGAGAAAGTCACATACTTATAACCAACGTAAAATGTAAACAACTCAAACTCAAATACTGTTACAATCCCTGAACAAAAACAAGTCACCAGGTATTTTCACCGCAACTCACCACCGTTCCTGACAAAAAGTCTGAGCCGTTTCAGCGGTATCGAAAAACATTGTACGGCCTTCAAAGTCCACTCGCAGACGCGCAGGAAAGGCGAGCCTGAAGCGGAGTCCCTTGCTGTACAGCGCCATTTTTTTAAATTGCGAAACGCGTCACATCTGCGAGAAAGATCTGCACTGTAATCAGAGAAAAAATGAATTTTGTGTCCTCGAAAAGCTAAATCTCCCCGACCACTTCTGAGAACAAATTCCTTGTCCTGGAAGTTGTGGAACAAGATAAGGAACACTCTGGGTTTATTATCAGACCCTTCTTTAGCCGTCACACAACCCAGCCTATGAGCTCTGTCCAGAACGGGTCGATATTGAAATTTCTCAGCACCGAAGACCTCGAAAAGCAAATCAGTCATAAAGTTCACAGGATTGTTCCCCTCTAATTTTTCAGGAATCCCTATTACGTGGAGGTTAGCTCTCCTCGAGAGATTTTCCAAATCATCATTTGTCCAGAAGTTCGGAATTGCGCGCTAGGAGAGATCCGCATTTATTTTCCAATGTGACAATCCTGTCAGATGTGGCTTCCTCTAGAGCTTTAATGCTACCTGCATGCGAGTCCAGAGTCTGTTTGATGGAGTTCAGGGAGTCCTGGTTCTAAGGTCTTCTTCAGCGTGTTCTCGTGTTCCGACAAAAGCGACTGTTCCAACTTTGTCAATGCAGGTAGAAACCATGATGGAGGTGCAGTATCATCGGCAATTCGATCCACTTCTGTTGTATTCGCCAGACTGGAGCACCCATCACGCTCCATGTCCGAATTAGCAACAGTCAGCGTAGCTACTTTAACCGAAAACATTCGCTCAATGGTGGGAGTGCGAGTTTCAGAAGAAGCCTTCAAAGTTGTTTTCTCTCTCAAATTGTGTGACATTTCGTGTTGCAGTATAGTATCGTAACTTATCTCCTACTCGTCACTAGAGTAATAGTAGATAAAAGATTAAAATGTGTGCAACTTGCAGGAGCAATGCCGCTGCACGTCTACTCTATCTCCGACATAACCCGGAAGTCCCCATTACGCTTTTCTTTTAAACCAAAAAGTTATATTTTGGTTTCATCCATCCACAAAACATTCTTCCAATAGCCTTCTGGCTTGTCCATGTGATCTTTAGCAAACTGCAGATGACCAGGAATGTTCTTTTTGGAGAGCAGTGGCTTTCTCCTTGCAATCCTGCCATGCACACCATTGCTGTTCAGTGTTCTTCTGATGGTGGACTCATGAACATTAACATTAGCCAATGTGAGCGAGTCCTTCAGTTGCTTAGAAGTTACCCTGGGGTTCTTTGTGACCACACCAGCTATTACACGCCTTGCTCTTGAAGTGATCTTTGTTGGTTGGCCACTCCTGGGGAGGGTAACAATGGTCTTGAATTTCCTCCATTTGTACACAATCTGTCTGACTGTGGAATGGTGGACTCCAAACTCTTTTGAGATGGTTTTCTGACCTTTTCCAGCCTGATGAGCATCAACAACTCTTTTTATGAGGTCCTCAGAAATCTCCTTTGTTTGTCCCATGATACACTTCCACAAACATGTGTTGTGAAGAGAAGATTTTGATAGATCCCTGTTCTTTAAATAAAACAGGCTGCCCACTCATACCTGATTGTCATCCTATTGATTGAAAACACCTGACTCTAATTTCACCTTCAAAGTAACTGCTAGTCCTAGAGGTTCACATACTTTTGCCACTCACTAATGTGTAATATTTGATCAGTTTCCTCAATAAATAAATGACCAAGTATAATATTTTTGTCTCATTTGTTTAACTGGGTTCTCTTTATCTACTTTCAGGACTTGTGTGAAAATCTGATGATGTTTTAGGTCATATTTATGCAGAAATATAGAAAATTCTAAAGGGTTCACAAACTTTCAAGCATTACTGTACATTTAGAATACATTTAGAGTGTCTCTGATTATCATGTGTGAAAGAGACTCAGTCCACATATCAGTTTTGCAATTCAGAATGCAAAATCTTTGAAGCTCAACATCTCAAAACTACTCAGAATGCAGATAGGACCTTGTACTTCCAAGGAGACAACATGCGCACCACCACTAGAGGAAACTTAACTCAAGCTGTCTGCCATCTATTTGTGCTTGTTACTGCATTAAAAGAAATTACATTTTTCATGGCTCTTAAAATTTCAAACTGAAACAGTAAATACTATTATTTCAAGCTTATTATATCTTATTTGGGATACAGAACACTGGTCGAACCAAAATAAAGGCAATCTATAAAAAGTGGAAAGCTATAAATATCAGGATATATAGACACCTATCAAGTAGTTAAGTTAGATCGGTATCGGTATAAATACTCTGTATCGGCCAATACTGGAATTTCAAAAGGAAAAAAGTGGTATCGATGCATCCCTAATTGGTGGTACTGTGTACGTTTCGGTATATTTTGTATTTTATTGATTCTTATTCTTCTTATCAATTCCGGTTCTTATCGATTCCAATTTTCGATTCCAAAATGGTGAAAACGTGCCAAATTTTTAGGCATAAGGAATATTTATTTTTTTATATTTCAACTTCAAAAGTAATCACTTTACATTAAGCTTTTTTCTTAATTTGATTACTTTCCTTTAGATTACAGGTTCATCATTTCAGCAGTAGAGGTTACTTATCAACAGAAGTAACTGAGATAAGTGTCTTCCTAAGTCATTGTTTGAGTAGATTAAGCCACATTAAGCTTTGTTCACTAAGTTTTTAGATTGCCCACCATTCACTGACAAAGGTGAAACGTCCTTTACAACAGATCAGCTGTCCACACATATGGCGTTTAGCATTTTCACTGAATGTGGAGCTGTGCTTTTGAGCTCAGATTTTCCTCTATTGCAGAGCATACCAAAACAAAACCACATGATCACATGACACACTGATTCTGGCAGCAAATCTTCCATAATACGGATGTATTTTTGCACTAATCGTGGCCGTGTTTTTAAAGCATAAAATGTGTTCCGAGGAAGTTAAATCGAAATTGTATTTTCTTAACTGGTACCCTTAACACAAATTAACGCTCCCACGTGCTGGCTCCAAAAATAGGGAAAAACACTGCATATGTCAGCGACCTCTGACATGCTCAGACACATATGACATGCCTATACACAGAAAGAGACAAAAACACAAAATCAAATGACCTGAACACATGTCCTAACCAGGTTATTCTGAGAAACCAGACCATGTCCATTTGTTTGTTTATTCATATATTCAATGTCACATATATATGATTATAATGGTATAGTCAGATCTATTCACACTGTGCTAAATTAGAACAACCAATTAGCCTAATGTATGTCTTTGGAATGTAGGAGGAAACTGGAGTACCCAGAGTAAAGTAATGCAGGCATGGTTAGGACATGCAGACTTCACACAGGCAAAGTCTGAGGTCGCCTGCACCACCACTCGTTACCAGAACCCCGACAGCACTTCTGTTTTATACAACCAAAGGAGAGACATGCAAGATTTTGCTACCATCTTAAGATGTACTCAATACATTTTACATGATCTGCTTTGTCATTTATTCTTAATATTATTTATATTACAAATGCAAATGCTTGAAGTACCAGTGAGTGTATAGAGTATATTAATTTTATGAGGTTTATGATGCTTTCAAGTGGTAGATTCAGCTTCATGTCAAATTCAAAACAAATTCAAAGAATTCATAACATCTTTAAATGGAAATGTATGTGAGTAATGTTTTCATTGGACAATTTCAATGGCAAAGTACTTGCCAATGGCAAATTGTGCTTGCCAGTATAGAGAAGAAAACAATGCAGGATCAAAGAGGCTTATTACTTTCACTTTGCATAACCAGGACTTTCTTTTTTGTTTTTCTCTTACATGTTGTTTTTCTTTACTTGTCCACAAGAGAGAGGGTGTACTGAGAAAACTGCTTTATTATGCAGACCCTGCTATCTCCTGCTTGTTGGCTGAGGTACTTTGTGAAATCTGAAGCTGTGATACTTGAAGTAAGCAGCTGATGATGGTGTCCCTGCCTGCCAGACTTCACTGAACTCATGTATGTTTAAAAAATATGATCTCCTCAAACTCACAAATGTGATCAACCCCTTTCTCTTAAAGAAATGGAATACAGATAGGACACAACACAACTCTAAAATACTTTCTATATATCACAGCCCTGGAGCATAAACAGGCCACCTATACAATTTGTTCATGCAAAAAATGAGGGGAAAAAAAGAAGTAATAATCACTTAACATTGTTACCTGGCTTGTTTGAAATGGGTGACGTCTTATTAGGTACACAACTCCATGTGGTTGAACATGAGAAAGATAAAAGAAGATGAAATGAAAATATTCTCCTGGATAGAAAACAGTGAATGGGACAGGTCCAGAAGAGGCGATTTAAAGTGTTGGCCCTTGAGCTGTGGCCTGCACGCTTTTGCACGGCAAGCTTGTTCCATATCAGCCAGCCAAGACTGAACAATCGCTGCCTTGTAGAATTCACAACTAAGTCACTGAATTGTTCAGTTTCTTGTCAGACATCTAACAGGTAATGAAAAGTGCAACAGACTGAATCATTCCTGTAGAGTAATGGTCGCATTTGGTTTCACCACCAACAGCCAGAAACACAAACTTTGTAGTTTTTGTGCAAACTTTATGAAATGTGACCCATGTTCTGGGTTTTAGCAATATCTTGGTATCTTCTCTGGCCTCTAAGCTAACCTTCAAGTCTGCAGAAATTTTCATTATAGATAGTTCAGCTTAGTGGAATGAATGAATAAATAAACAAAACAAATAAATAAATATATACATATCTTCACGTCTCCCAAGTTTTCCTGTACAAGGCAGGTGTATGGTGTAAATGGGATGATAAAATAACCTGAGATTTAAACAGGGAATGAATATTTGAATTTCTCGTGTTTTGCTGGGGAAACCTGAACCATTCAGTTATTTTTAGGACACCCTAAAAATCTGTACTGAATAAGACTAAGCATTCTTAATCTTTTAAGTTAAACATTTCCAAAACATTCTGTCCAGTCAGACTGAAAGCCATTTCCTGAATTTCTATAATTTTCTGCCCTAGGAGTTCAGATGACACATCAACATTCTCATTTAGTGCAGGATACTTGCAACCAGGGATCTGTTTGTCTTCCCATTCCAATGTGACACAGGCTCAGGTTTACATACACAAATTTAACTTGGACAGGATCTGATGGATATTACGTGGAGAATAAATGTCAGATACATGTTTGTGTGTATGACAGAGAGAAAGGAAGTATTCAAAATAACATATTAACTGGTATAGTTAAATGTTGGGGTTACACGGTGCACATGTATACACTCACAACCACCTGAGTACACGTGAAGGTATGATGGAGTTGACAGGAGCTCACTTTTTTTTTTACTGAGGTATGCAGCCAGTGCTACAGCAGGTCACATTGTAAATAAATCTCTCCATTCCTTGTCTTCCAATCATTCTCAGTACTGGAACCTAAACCAACAAAATCATATCTGAATAAAGAAGTGATGCAAAATATTAAAGTTGCACTGCTAAAAAAAGGACCCTGATTATGACTCACCAAAATCCAGACTGCTGTGCATAAGGAGGGCCCTGAGGAATGTTACATAACTATTACTAAACCTTTTTTCTATGCATGCAGAAATGGGAGGGTGGTTTTGCATGGCAAACCAGGTCACCATTAAGCGAGTCTTGCACAACTACTTTATGGAAGACACCATGGCTCCACTCATTTCTATTTAAACAACCAAAAAGTAACGATAGGCATGTAGGTCTGCACACTATACTGTAGCTTGGGTGTGTTTTTTTTCTCTTTTTAAACACAAAAGTGAAGACACTTAGATCCTGCAAATACAACAGGATACTTTGACTGCAACAATATATGAAAAATGGATGGAATTGCAGATTTGAGTTAGATATTGATTTCTCTCCCTTAATTACATCTGCTCGGTCGGAAGCAATGCCACGTTCATTCCGAGTTTCTTTGCAAAGAAAGTTCAGGCCTTTATTCCCTAAGCTATGCTAAATCCCTGAAATGTTCCTACTTTCCGCCAGAAATTGTGGTCTCTTTTCTCTTTCAGTGGCCAAAATTTCAGTGTATCTCTACTATTTGGTGTGGATGTTGTTCACTATTTAAATCGATGTTTAGTGAAACTAATGCTAAGCAGTATATCGGTTCATCTGTTATACCGTTTTTAATCTCACGCACAGTATGAATTTTTCATATACCGCTATACCGTAGTATAGCAGAGAAAAAAGCTGTAACGCTTCAGGCAGCAAATTATATAATATTGTTTGACGCTAGGAGTGCTACAAATCACTGTGTAGATTGGCATTCTGGGTACAGCTTGCTAGCTCGCCAGGTAGCAAAGCAAAGCATAGCATGTCATAGCATAGCACTGTGGTAGCCTAGCGGGTAAGGTACTGGACTATGGACCAGAAGGTTCAGGGTTCAAATCCCACCTCTGCCAAGCTGCCACTGGTGGGTCCTTGAGCAAGGCCCTTAACCCACAATTGCTTGGACTGTAAAACTGTATCAGTTGTAAGTCGCTCTGGATAAGGGCGTCTGCTAAATGCTGTAAATGTAAATGTAAATGTAAATAGTGGGGAAGTTTCAGTGTTATGGTAGATTAAATAACAGAAAACAGATGGAGGGTAAAGAAGTGAGAAGAACTTGTGCCCAAGAAAGGAGCAGTGTCTGCAGTTTGGAAGATTTTGGGTTATAAAAAACCCAGTGCAGATCAAAAGGCTGCAAAATGTACTGCAACATTTGTCGAGTCATATCGCAAAGTTTTTGATCATACTGCCCAGCACCAAGTGAAATTATATAAAAAAAAAAAAAATGCATCATTACATCTTTTTTGGCCTCAGCTTTATTCTATATGAAGTGTAATCAGTGTAATCAAACATTTCAGGTTTTGACCACGTGTATGTAGAAACTTTTGTGCACACCAACAATTATGAGTCACGCTTGACCCGCTAGAGGCCAGCATTGACTCAATATGGCGGCATAAGCATGCACAGCGCGATTGCGCATGCACCAGTCCCAATTTGGCGTTATGCGTGAAAGTGGCAACATCTATTGTTGGGGCTATATAAACACACCCTGTAGCCTACACAGGTTGTCGCATCTTCACATCTGCGTTTACCGCACCGGCCCCGCACGGCTGTGTTTTTGAGCGCTATTTTTTGGTTAGGGACAAAGGTAGGCTGGCGATTTGTAGCTCGCCAGTCGAGGGCGGTTGGGGGCAGTCGGGGGCAGTCGGGAGACTGTCCGGTACGTTAGGGCTTAGAAGCCAGCGTAGGGTAAGCTCTTCCAGAGCGCTAACGTGCTTCTTCAGGTGTCGTTTTTTGGTCTCGCTCGCCCCGACTTCTCCCTTTCTGGTGCCATCACCCCTCTTCGTCCTTCGCGATTGGGGGATAAACATTCCCCTCGCGATTGCGCTCAGAAAAGGACGCTGAGCTGATTCTCAGTCTCGTCCTTTTCCTCCCCATGTCCGTGCCACGCTTTCGTGGCTGCTCTGCTCGAGCTTCCGACCATGCGCGGACCCATAGCATTTGCGCAGCAGAGCCACATCGTATGCGTACTGTTGTATAGGGGCGCTGTATGCTTACTCCAGTGTTCGATCCTCAGCCACTGAGGTTGTTTTCTTTATTGATTTATTTCACTTTCTTTTTATATAGTTTGTTTCTTTTATTTTATTTATATTTTGGTTCAGATTTATATTTTGATTCACCTTTGTTTTTACATGGCGAACCGTAACAGGAAGACGCAAACAATACAGGACCCAGAGTTAGGTCCTGGGGCTTCCACTAGGGAAATCCTCACTTTTCCTAGATGGACTCAGCACTCTCGTCGCACTCTTTAGCTCTGTACCTGAGCAGCTAGAGCCACCCAGCTCCGTACCTGAGCTCGCCGCGCCCTTTAGCTCTGTACCTGAGCTTGCCTCACCCATTAGCTCCGTACATGAGCAGCTAATGCCGACCAGCTATGTACCTGAGCTCGCCATGCCCATTGTCTCCGTACCTGAGCAGCTAACGCCGACCAGCTCTGTACCTGAGCTCGCCGTTCCCATTAGCTCTGTACATGAGCAGCTAGTGTCACGCAGCTCCATAACTGAGCTCGCCGTGCCCATTAACTTTGTACCTGAGCAGCTAGCTTCGCCCAGCTCCGTACCTGAGCTCGCCACGCCCATTAGTTTCATACCTGAGCAGCTAGCACCGCTCAGCTCCGTACCTGAGCTCACCGCGCCCATTAGGTCTGTACCTGAGCAGCTAGTGCCGCCCAGCTCTGTACCGGAGCTCGCCACACCCATTAGTTCTGTACCTGAGCAGCCAGCTCCGTCCAGCTCCGTACCTGAGCTCGCCGTGCCCATTAGCTTCATACCTGAGCAGCTAGCGCTGCCCAGCTCCGTACCTGAGCTCGCAGTGCCCATTAGGTCTGTACCTGAGCAGCTAGCGCTGCCCAGCTCCGTACCGGAGCTCAAGACACCCATTAGCTCTGTTACTGAGCAGCTAACACCGTCCAGCTCTGTACCTGAACTCGCTGCGCCAATTAGCTCTGTACCTGAGTGGCTAGCACTGCCCAGCTCCGTACATGAGCTTATCGCGCCCATTAGCTCTGTACTAGAGCAGCTAGCGCTGCCCAGCTTCATACCTGAGCAGCTAGCGCCACCCAGCTCTGTAGCTGAACTCGCCGCGGCCATAAGGTCCATACCTGAGCAGCTAGCGCCGCCCAGCTCTGTACCTGAGCTCACTGTGCCCATCAGCTCCATGCCTGAGCAGCTAGTGCCACCCAGCTCCGTACCTGAGCTTGCCACGGCCATTAGCTCCATACCTAAACTTTCCGTGCCCATTAGCTCCGTATCTGAGCAGCTAGCACCGTCCAGCTCCATACCTGAACTCGCCACACCCATTAGCTCCGTACCTGAGCAGCTAGCACGGTCCAGCTCCGTATCTGAGCTCGCCGTGTCCTTTAGCTCCGTAGTTGAGCAGTTAGCGCTGCCTGGCTCCGTACAAGATCTCGCTGTGCCCATTAGTTCCGTACCTGAGCAGCTAGTGCTGCCCAGCTCCGGACCTGAGCTCGCCGCGCCCATTAGCTCCGTACGCATGTGTGGACCCATATGCCATTTGCGAAGCAGAGCCTCATCATCAGCGTACTGTTGTATAGGGGTGCTGTATGCTGTACGAGTGGCATGTTCGGTTAACTCGTTTATAACCGGCGTGGCCATCTAGTGTTTGATCCTCAGCCACTGAGGTTGTTTTCTTTATTGGTTTATTTCACTTTCTTTTTATATATTTTGTTTCTTTTGTTTTATTTATATTTTGGTTCACCCTTTCCATCTGTAGCTAACTGCATTTGGGTCCTAAAATCCTTTTACTTTAATTTTCATGGTTCGCCTTCGTTTTTACATGGCGAACTGTAACACCAACGTCTTATGTCACTTATGTTACAGTTACTACCTACCAATTATGTGGGATACTGATCCCACAATGACCGCCAAACACAGAATACTGCATGCACTGCACATATCACATGCATATCTCCTAAAGACATTTTAACCTACCTCTGAAAAATTTGATCTGGCATTCTAATTTTACATCATAAAGCAAAAGCACCTAACAACTTCAAACAATTATGTTTATTGTTTTTAAATGACTTTTACGCTTACAAATATACAGAAATTTGGTATATTGTGTACTTTCAACAAAAACAGAAGTGAGCTATGCAATGAAGTCAAGAGATAAACTAGTTGAAAATGCAAAACTCCTGCAAGAGACATTAATATAAATTAGAAAGAACTGCTTGCAAGGATGCAGAGTAAACAACACTCACTCTACCAATACAAAGGATTTTATCATGCAAGACAAACGGCTCATTTAAATAGAGATCCATCTCACTTTCTCCTGATTGCCAAGGTGTTTGCAAGATCGACCTAATTTGTCTTGCTGCCCATGCAGTAAATCAAATGGGGCCGTACTGCTGCATTTTATGCTTCCCCTCTGATTATATTAAATGCCATTCTGAACCAAACTACTAGTTTGAAATGCAAGTAGAACTTCTGACTCTATCAAGATCTGTTAAAAAAATATGTAGGTCCAGTTCTACCAATCAGCTAGTCAATACTTCATTAATCTGTAATATCTACCAAGACAAATGCAAAATCAATAAGGTTACACATGATGAAAGGGAAAAGTCGAGTTTTGGGATTTTAATTTTCCAAAATAATGTGAATACAGTTGATCCCTTCTATCCATAATCTTATATTCAAACCATTAGCCCACTATAACAAATGCTGGTTCAAATTCCTCCTAACCACAGGTAGCTTTCATTTTTGTTGTACTTAGGGGTTATTTATGAAGCCAAACTGTAGAAGAAACATGCTATGAGACAGCAGAGGACATCTTGTTCTTTTTATTTATGTACATGCACTTAGACCAAGAAACATTTGCTGGGCAGTAACGGAGAAGGAGGAGTGGGACACAAGCACATGCCCAATATGGTTAGAGAGGCAAAGTTCTACTAAATACACAGACAGATCTGTCTGTCCACCATGAATGACAGTACTATCTATGGCCCACAAACTGCTGAAAAGTACAGGCAGATTTTGAAGATGCAAGATCCAAGATGCATTTCCATCATTGAATTCTATCATTCTACAGCATGACAATGACCCCAATCATATGGCCAAAGTAATAAAGAACTGTCAGCCAAAATAAAATAAAATAATACAAGGAGTCCTACAGCAGATGGTATGGCCTGAGTACTGAGTACTGAGAATTTATGTTTTTTAAAGCCAAGGGTGGTCACACCAGATGCTCATTTGGTTTAAGTTTCTTCCATTTGTCAAGTTTATTTCTTTAATAAATCTCTGAAAATCTAAAATATGTTGTTTCCCCACTGATACACTAATGCAGAAGACTTGCAGTACTGTCTTAGGCTTTTTATATCTTTCAGTTTGTATTCTGCTTATTCCTTATTTATGTTTTAGTAGTCACTGCACTTTGTAGTTCTAGAATTGTAGTCCTTTGCTCTGTCCTTTAATGGTCAGGACCCCAGCAGGACCACCACAGATCAGGTACTATTTGAGTGGTAGACCATCCTCAGCACTGCACTGACATCGACACGGTGGTGGTGTGTTAGTGTGTGTTGCACTGATACGAGTGGATCAGACACCACAGTAATGCTGGAGTTTTAAAACACCTCAGTGTCACTGCTGGACTGAAAATAGTCCACCAGCCAAAAATGTCCATCCACCAGCGTCCTGTTGGCACCATCCTGTGAGTACTGATGAAGGATTAGATAATGACTAACTCAAACTGTGCAGTAACAGATGAGCTACTGGCTCTGACTTTACATCTATAAGGTGGAGAAATAAGGTGTCTCTAATAAAGTGGACAGTGAGTGAACAGTGGCTAAAAATATTATCCAACCGTACCCGCTCAACATACTAACTCACCACCGGTATGTCAGAGTCACTGTAGTTCTGAGAATGATCCACCACCCAAATAGTACCTGATCTGTATTGGTCCTGTGGGGGTCCGTGTCAGGATCTGTGCCCCGCCCCCAAGTTTTGTTCGTTTTTGCGATTGTGGGCGATTTAGCACTACATCACCCACAATCCCTTGCGGGTCGAAGATGGCAGTGGATCCTGACTTGCGACTCATCTGTGTTTTGGTTTGTAGACTTTTATTGGTTTGTGGACTTAATTGCTACCGCACGCAGCTGGGATTCTGCCTTTATAAGCGTCGTGTTTTCACAAGTTGCGTTGCGAAAGTATAATCTCGGCTCCTGCTGATGTTTGTATGTGGGTGTCATGTTATGTTTTTTTTCATGCTATGCTAAAGAAAGCCTCGCCAAGGCCCACCAAGCCAAGCTAAGTTGGATTACTTTTGTTTTTGCTGCGACGCCATTCGCCCCTGGACTTTCTTGTTTGACTTTCTGTTGTTTACAATTTTACTTTGAACTCTTGCAAGTCAAGTTAGCCTAGCCTAGCCCCAGCTAGCTGTGTTTCTGTTTTCTTTCGGCTACCATGCCAGGTGTGATTGCGCTGTGTTTTCTCTTTGTTCAATTTTTCATCATTGTTTTGTTTGGCTCCCATGCCAGGTTTTTGTTTATTAGTTCGCTGTGTTGTTTTTGGTTGCTGTTATTATTTATCTTTTTCATTTACCGTTTAATAAACTGTTTTTGTTGACTGGAACCTGCATCTCGTCTGCCCATACCGTGTGCCTTGCCGCACTCGTAACAGTCCAGTCCATCAGAGAACAGGGGACTGTTCTCAAAATACAAAATATGTAGAGAAACAGATGGACTACAGTAATTGTAGAACTACAATGTGCAATGGCCACTAATAATTAAATAAAGAATAAGCAGAATATAAATAAAAAAATAGAATGCCTAAGACTTCTGCATAGTACTGTATATTAAACACAAATACTATTAAACTGTTTGGTGCATAAAACTTTTGCACAGGTGGTTACTAATATTGCTTAATGTTGCCTACTACTCCTTAATCATGCCCGTAGCCAGCAATGAGATCACTGAAGTGTGGATCTCTGTAATTTGTTTCAAATTAAATTTTTAAAAATGAAGCCAAATGCAACTGAATTTGAAAAAATCAGCAGCTGAGAACATCTCTTCAGTTTCAAGACTTCAATTTAAACTATTAATTTAGTGTACAACGTATGAGAGGTGTGAGAAAAGTCTGAATACAAGTGTGTAATTACATAATTCTTTTATTTTTACTGATAGCTACATTTACCAATATGAATTACCACGCTTCGTACTGTAGACCTATGTATTATGATGGTCTAGATATTGTTGTGATTTTATTATTCATTCAGAAATGCAAAGGAATATGAAAGCACCACACCTTCCCTATAGTATCTATCAATACAATGATAATAGGACTATTATAACAATGTCTGTCCACACAGAAAACACCACACCTGTGTCCATCAAACGTTTGCTTTTTTGTGTGGCAGGGAGTGGGTGTGGGGAGGCAACATCCTACATCAAAAGAATCCATTTCAGATGGTGTAATTTAACAGTTAAGGGTGTACTAACAATCGCCCTGCTGCCTTGAACCCTGCCAGAGCACTACTGTCCCTCCTCCTCAGTCCTCAGCTGGCCTGCGCTCGCATTGCATTTAAACGTCCTGAGACTGATCACGCGAACATCATCATGATGCTACTTTTTGCACATATAACACGATTTTTATAGCACCTGACATTGTGTCCGTGTGTCAAACATGCTCGGGCACAGTACAGATGGTATGGCTGTGAGGTAGTATGAGTACACCTTAAAAGACAAATACAAATAGTTCTAATCACACCCTGCCCTATTGCTGTGTCAGGCTGCTATAACATCACAGAAAGTGAAATCAGCCTTAAAACCATGAAACAAACCTATCTATGAATTACCGTTTCAACTGGCACTTCAGTGTTCCAGGTTTTATAAACCTGTCTAAAATCCACCCAAACACAAAATCTTCTCTCTTCAACACTGAAACCATGTATGTAACAACCTCCATTTCTCCAAAATGCCCAAACCAAAAATGACAAGAGAGTAACCACATGATAGATCTTCATGAACTGAAGCCAAATCCTGTGAGTGGTGTGGTGCACATGAATGAATATTGAAGTTTCTGCAGGAAAATCTTTACTTCTGATACAGCCAATACACCAAACTATTTGACAGAAATGGATCTAACTTAGATGAGTCTCACCAGCACTCACACACTGTCAGCGCACACTGTCACGACGGGACTCAACGTGTAAGGAGGATACGAATGCAGGTTCTACTACTATTACCATATTAGTGTTTATTTAAAGGTGATGGCCAACAAAACATACACAGCTTCACTGCAAAAACGTAATTATAACCGACTTATAGCAACATGTTACTACACCGAGGATAACAACAACACGTTAACTAGACCGGCATCGCAGCAACATGTAACATTACCGAGTTTAAAAACCAAATGTAAACTTAATCGGGCTTACCGCATGGACAGAGGAATACCGGAGGCAGAAGCGGAAGAAATCCGCCATCCTTCGTCACACACGAAAGGGAGCATTCCCAACACAACGACCCGCGCTGAAGGAGGGCTAGGACCCTGCCTAAATAGTGTGTTGTACACCTGATATCAATCCTACTCAGGGTCCTAGCTTCTCCTTCGGGCGCGCCACGATCCGGTGGAGTACCGCAAATGTCCTTGTCCGGGTCGCCCTCCGGCAGTGAGGAGGGGCGCCACTAGTTCTATTGTAGGGCGAACTGTGACATTACCCCCACCCCCAAAGGAGCCCAAGACGAAGCCAGAGCTCCTTAACAGGCCCCTCGGGCCCACTTGTCCTGTCAGGGGGTTTCCTCTTCCTGGGGAGGAACGAGGTAAACAAGCAGTTTCTTATGTCTGTGGCCTTCATCCAACAAACGACCTCACGGGAACAAACGGCCTCCTGCTGGGCCTCACGGAAACAAACGGCCTCCTGCTGGGCCTCAGGGGAACAAACAGCCTCCTGCTGGGCCTCAGAGGAACAAACGGCCTCTGGCTGGGCCTCACGGAACAAAAGGCCTCCTGCTGGGTCTCACGGGAAAAACGGCCTCCTGCTTGGCCTCACGGGAACAAACAACCTCCTGATTGGCCTCACGGGAACAAACAACCTCCTGCTGGGCCTCACGGGAATAAACAACCTCCTGCTGGGCCTCATGGGAACAAACGGCCTCCTGCAGGGCCTCACGGGAACAAACGGCCTCCTGCTGGGCCTCACGGGAACAAACGGCCTCCTGCTGGGCCTCACGGGAACAAACGGCCTCTCTGCAACCCATGGCCTCTGGCAAGGCCCCTCTGGAACACACGGCCTCTGGCAAGGGCCCTCTGAAATACACGAATTCTGGCACAGATGCCCTCGGTGCACGCTTTAGGGCCAGGACAGCCACCCTGGGCGCCAGATCTGGAACAAACCTCATCAGTGCTGGAACAGGAACACACCCCCTCGGCGCTGAAACTGGAACAGCCTTCGGCACTGGAACCGGAACGGACCTCGGTGCTGGCACTGGAACAGGAGCAGACAACCTCGGTACTTGAACAGACACCCTCAGTGCAGGAACAGGAACACTCGCCCTCAGTGCAGGCACAGTTCCTGGAACAGATACCCTCGGCACAGCAACAGACACCCTCGATGCGGGAACAGGAACAGACCTCCTCGGCGCGGGAACAGGAACAGATCTCCTCGGCGTGGGAACTGGAACCGACAATCCTGTCGCTGGCACAGGAACTGGAACCGGAACTGACAATAATGTCCGTGGCGCGAGAACCGACGATAATGTCCCAGGCGCGGGAACCGACGCGAATGTCCGTGGCCGAGAGACACGATGCTCTCACAAACAGAACTATGCGTAGCATCAACAAGCTCGGAAGCGGATACTATAGGCACTACACGCTCACATACGGATCTAACGGGTTCAGACACATCATTAAATGCAAGTGGCTCAAGCATGAGGCTAGCTTGCTCAAAAATGAAGCTAACAGGCCTCAACACCGGGTTAGCATGCGTTGTGCTACTCGGGCATTGTGCTACCGGGTGCTATCCGATCAGCTACAGAGCTAGCGTGCACCAAAAAGAGGCTGATGTACTCAAAAACAGGTTCCACCTGACTAGCAAGAGAGGTAGCGGGTGACCTTCAGCTATCTTGCTCAGACACTAAACTAGAGGATGCAGTCAGTTCATACACAGAGCTAAGGTGCTCAGAACTTGGACGACCAGAAGCTACCGAGTCTACAGAGTCATTTGAGTTGACCAAATACTTATTTTCCACCATAACTTACAATTAAATTCTTTAAAAATCCTAAAATCCTACAATGTTATTTCCTGGATTTTTTTTCTGATTTTGTCCCATAGTTGAAGTGTACCTATGATGAAAATTACAGACCTCTCTCATCTTTCTAAGTAGGAGAACTTGCACAATCAGTGGCTGACTAAATACTTTTTTGCCCCACTTTAATATGGTGCTCAATTCTACCAACTCTTCTGAAAACCCTTGTCAAATTATGGATAAACAAACCGATAAATTATTATCAGTTCTGCTGACATATGACCAAATTTCACTCATTTTAATGCACAACTTGATGGATAATAGGCTTTACACCATATTCGTTTGGTGATTTCAACTAATGACTTTAGTCTCGGTTCCATTAGACCACAGCATTAGATTACAAAATGTGACTTGCTTCTTTAGGTGTATAGTTAAGTTTGTTTCATTCCAAGGTAAACTTCTCATTAAGGAAATACACTTTTAATTTGACAAAGGTGCCCAAATTTTTGCAGCAAATCATATTACACCACTGTTAACCACTATGTGAAATCATGTAACGCACAATGTGCCATGGTATAAGGTAAATGCAATCTGCAAAAACACCTGTCTATGCAGAAACAAAATCAGTAGTGTATAATAGAAATACAATGCATTGGTTTGTCTCTGTCTAGCATATTTGTCCAAGCAGACAATATAGGTCTTTCGGCCTAAACACAATGGCTCAGTGTGGGCAAGAGGAATGTCAGAAAAATGTGACTTTCATTTAGGGGCTTTGGCATTGTCTCCCTCATTATACATAAACACTGCCAAGTAGTGGTTACATCAGAACATTCCTCCCTAAATGCAGACCTATGAGAGAAAGAGGTGCTGTTCTGAGGCAGAGACATGTGCTGTGTTGTTACAGTGGAGTACACTGAAGGTCCTGCTCGAAGAGTCCACTGCTACACTGGGATTAAATGTCTCTGACACCGTGACCTTGTCCCATGACCTTGTTAAACAGAACCGACTAGCTCGAGAATAGAAACAGTGTTGAGGCTGACTAGGTCAACAACATAATCAACGTTAAGGTTCTAGGGATTCAGTCTGAGTGCACAACTTGTGCACAACTTGTATTCACAAACTTCAGGTTTACAGTGTTCAATAAAGAAGTCATTCTGGCTCTCAGGGTTCATTAGCACAGAAAGGTACAGAATGTGAGCAGCTGTGGAAAAGATGGCCTGGGATGGGAGTTCCATGCTGTACTTCAAGTATGCTAACTCAACGCAATTCTACGTAACAGTCTCAGACTAGAGGCATGTCTGAGGGAACAGTCCCATTTCAGCAAGAATACACTTTGTATAAGCCCTTGTTTCAGACTTTGTATAAGCCCTTGTTTCAGAAAACTCGTTCAATCATGGCTCTACAATTATAGGGCTCTCAGAGTGAAAATTTTCCACCCTTTTTCCTATTAACCATATGTTATGCACTTGCCAATTACAGATTTCTAAGAGTCTACAGAACATTTTTCTGGCTAAACTGCCCCAGCATGTAAAGGCCTCTAAATGGACTGCAAATGCCCAAGGCCTCAAAAGGCCTCCTAGACACCTGACCCTAACCCTAACCCTCCTGTGACAAAGATTCTATTTTAAAATGGGTTTTAAATGGCTTCAAATGCATACTGCATTTGATCCTCAAGGTCACGTACCTTATATAAAGTTTTTCATTACAGCTCACATATTGCTCAGATCTGCAGGGTGTAAAGTGGTTTGTAAGACAAAGCATTAATCAGTCCACAAGGAAGATTTGTATTTGGTGTTAGTTTTTAGACTAATCACAGGCACTTCATAATTCTGTATACCACAAGTGTAGACAGGAAAGAAGACCTGGCTCCTATCAATGACAGTGTTGTGTACAAAATGAATATGGATGTGCAGGATACTCCTAAATATCAACCAAAGGCAACACAGCAACAGGCTAAATTCTTATTTAGTCACTTAACAGTAGATGACCAGACATTTAAGCAGTTACAATATCAGGTGGAGAAAATATTAGTCCTGTTAAAGCTATTTTTCTTGTTGAGCATGTGTCATTTGTAGCAAAATGTCACTTCTGATTAGAAGAAAATCAGTATTAGTTCTTCAGTAACTAAAAAAACACAGCATTTGGGACCACTTCACATATTGTTTGACTTGTTCTGGGTTGTTGTGAACGATTCATACTGTGCATATCAGAAATAGTTTATAGGTTTCATAGAAAGGCTGAATTCTATGATCAATATGAAATTACAATTAACCATGATTATGTCATGATCTTTGTTTTGCAGTACTCTAAAATAAGCACTGGAAAAGAACCAGCATGGGAGTCATACAGATGCAATCCCCTCAGGACCTAACCACAGCACAACAATTCAAGCTGCCTTCCACAAAACAAGAATTACGTGCCTTGATTAGCAGTATTTAGTGAATCCAATGGCAATTTTCTTTAATACTTGGAAAAGCTAAGCACTTTTTCAGAAAACTCCAAAAAATTACTTGTGTACATATAAACATATCTAACACAAATAAAGAAAACAGAAAGAAGGCATGTAGACACAGCAGAAGACCACCCAGACTGTCTTTTTTCCTGAAACCTCAATTTTCAGAATAACTAACAGAAGTCGAATCAGTGCTCTAATTTACTAGAGACATGTATTTCAAATGCCAGGCACATTATATTTAATAACCAAAGACAAAGATGGATATAGACTTGGAAGAGCAGAAAACTCTGAGACTTTAATTTAGCAGACTTTGTCTTTGTCTCCAAGGTGGCTCTGTGTGTGTGTGTGTGTGTGTGTGTGTGTGTGTGTGTGTGTGTGTGTGTGTGTGTGTGTGTGTATTGGGTTTGAGGCGAGAGCAGTGGCATGTGTGTTGCTCAACTGGGACTGTCAATTTATCCATCTGATAATGGAGTCCAGACTCTGCTCTGGGGCTTCCACTGTCGTGGTGTCTGGTGCTACTTTCTTCTGCAAACAAGGTCATCAGAGTCAGACTTTGGGTGACATGATGACATTTTGTTTTTGCTTTTTGTGTATTAAGATGATTCTAAAGTGAAATAAATGCAATCAAGGTCAGTTTTTCTTCAAGAAAAGCATATCACCAACTCACTAATGTCACCAGCCAACAGTCTGGATCTTAATCTCACTGAAAATTTATGGTGGAAATTTAAAAAACTGGTCCCTGACAAGGCTCCATATTGCAAGGCTGATCTATCATTCACTACTGGAACCTGTTTGATGTAGAATATTGTTTTCATTAGTGAAGTCCATTCCTCAGAGAGGTATTTATTTTGTTTTGGTTGATGATTACATATTTTTGCTCTACTTGATCTGGAAAAACTATGACAATTGAAATAATTTAACAATTTGTTTGAGGCATGCTTTAAGAAGGCATATTTTTTAGCTATTAAACAAAAATTGTTTGGTGTTTTATATATATATATATATATGTATATATATATATATATATATATATACATATATATATATTCATTCATTCATACATTCATTCACTTTCTTATCCACTTAATCCTAGACAGGGTCACGGGAGAGCCAGTGCCTAGCCATCTGCACAGGGCGCAAGGCAGAAACAATAAGTGAAACAATAAGTGAAAGTAGTATAGAGCCACCCACATGTGATAACAGGCACAGCTTGCTACATCCACAGGAGACAGACCTCGAGTGACTTCAGCTTGTCGGTGTCTAGGGTGAAAGTAATGTTAGGGCTCCAAACCAAACTATTTATATGTGAAGGCAATTTCTGTGCTGTATGTTTCTCTTAAGACTTGTAATATTTTCTGCACTCCACACACAATGTCAGTTTTGGAACCTGAACATACGTGGGCTTGAATTGCGAGGTTTTCCCACAATTTGACACAGTTGGCTCAGCTGCTGTGTGTCTGTAAAATCAGGTTTTTTTCACACTTGCAGCAGCAAATGGCTGTAAAATCAGTAAAAAAAACTGTACAAAATACCACGACCGTAACGTTATATTATACGCACAGAAACAGAGAAAGAACCCTCTAAAACGCTTTAACATTTGACACATTAAGCATAAACGTATAACGCATGTCAAGTTTAACATTTAAAGCTGCAAATACCGCTATAACACAGCGTTCTACGTGATAAACGAAGTGTATACCTACATGATCAATCAGGTAAGTAAAAACTACCTCACAGTTCAAGCGCTCAACGATAAACGGTGTTTAAACATGGAACTTTTTTCACTCTGTTGGATATTCAATACGAGAGAAAAGTCTGACTAAAAAACCTTAAGGATACTCACAATATTTTGCGTTTTCTCAAAGCCACCAAAGGTACGGCATGCAAAAGCGAACTTGTGTCAGTACAGATGCTCCCATACTCAAACGTGAGTGACCGTTGAGTTCATTTCAGTGCAGGAGACAGCGCGAGTCCTTCCTCTGCAAGTCTTCGCTGCAGACTCATTCTATATGGAAAGCCATAGGTGCCAATCCACCTAACGCCAATACGTTTTTTTTTTCACAGGATTGCAAAGTGCAGTAAGAGAAATGTCATGTCACTCTGGCCCTATAAGCAATTCAGCAGCGGCTATAACCAGTTTAGAAGGAGATTTTGCCAAACGTGATTCAATCTTTAAAAGTATAAAAACAAAACAACAATAAACATGACCTCCATGTACAGTGGGGCAAAAAAGTATTTAGTCAGCCGCTGATTGTGCAAGTTTTCCTACTTAGAAAGATGAGAGGTCTGTAATTTTCATCATAGGTACACCAACTATGAGAGACAAAATGAGAAAAGGAATTGTAGGATTTTAAAAGAATTTATATTGTAAATTATGGTGGAAAATAAGTATTTGGTCAATAACAAAAGTTCAACTCAATTCTTTGTAACATAACCTTTGTTGGCAATGACAGAGGTCAAACATTTCCTGTAAGTCTTCACCAGGTTTGCACACACTGTAGCTAATATTTTGGCCCATTCCTCCATGCAGATCTCCTCTAGACCAGTGAAGTTTTGGGGCTGTTGCTGGGCAACATGGACTTTCAACTAGGCCACTCCAGGACCTTGAAATGCTTTTTACGGAGCCACTGCTTCATTGCCCGAGCGGTGTGTTTGGGATCATTGTCATGCTGGAAGACCCAACCACGTTCCATCTTCAGTGCTCTCACTGATGGAAGGAGGTTTTGGCTTAAAATCTCATTTCATTCTTCCCCATTCCCTTAACAAATTAGTCGTCCTGTCCCCTTTGCAGAAAAACAGCCCCAAAGCATGATGTTTCCACCCCCATGCTTCACAGTATGTATGGTGTTCTTGGGATACAACTCAGCATTCTTCCTTCTCCAAACATGACAAGTTTTTACCAAAAAGTTCTTTTGATTTAATCTGACCACATGATATTCTCCCAATCCTCTTCTGGATCATCCATATGCTGTCTGGCAAACTTCAGGGTGGAAATGTACTGGCTTATCTGGCACTGCAGGATCTGAGTCCCTCTCGGCGTAGTGTGTTACTGATGGTAGCCTTTGTTGCTTTGATCCCAGCTCTCTGCAGGTGATTCATCAGGTCCCTCCGTGTAGTTCTGGGAATTTTGCTCACCGTTCTCATGATCATTTTGACCCCATGGGATGAGATCTTGTGTGGAGCCCCAGATCGAGGGAGATTATCAATGGTCTTCCATTTTTTTCAGTCGCTCCCACAGTTTATTAATTCACACTAACCTGCTTGCCTACTGTAGATTCACTCATCCCAGCCTGGTGCAGGTCTACGATTTTCTTCCTGGTGTCCTTCGGCAGCTCTTTGGTCTTGGCCATGGTTGAGTTTGGAGTCTGACTGTTTGAGGCTGTGGACAGGTGTCTTTTATACAAATAATAAGGTCAAACAGCTGTCATTAATGTAGGTAACGAGTGGAGGACAGAAGAGCTTCTTAAAGAAGAAGTTACAGGTCTGTGAGAGCCAGAAATCTTGCTTGTTTGTGGGTGACCAAATATTTATTTTCTACCATGATTTACAATTAAATTCTTTAAAAATGCTACAAAATGCTTCCTCATTTTGTCTCTCATAGTTGAAGTGTACCTATGATAAAAATTACAGACGTCTCTCTCTCTCTCTCTCTCTCTCTCACTACTTTCTAAGTAGGAGAACTTGCACACTAAATACTTTTTTGCACCACTGTTTATGTATTAGATTCACCAGGTGAACCTAATGCAGTAACAGGTAAGTGCTACATGCGCGCGCGCACACACACACACATTTATACAGACAAACAGACAGACAGACAGACATCCCAGGACATCATGGATGCATGTATTAACTTTTGTATCTGAAATAGATAGGACAGAGCATTAACAGAGAGTACTTCTGTCATCAGTTTGCAAAAGAAATAGGGTGATGTTGAGGTTGCACCAGTTTTTAACCACTACCTTCTGATTTCAAAATACCTGTTCCTCGTGACTGAGATGCTACGGAATTAAGCAGTGATTTATGCAATACTCAACATGTAATTGTAAAGAGATAAATTAAAAATCTAGTGAAACAACCAGTCAATAGTAATCATGCCTTGCTTGTCAAAACCACAAGTTCTGGTACACAACTTTTGATTGCTGCAAATACCACTGAAATTAACATTTCTTGCTTACAAAAATTTTCTGAGTAGCATTGTAGAATTGTACTGTAACTGGAAGCAAAGTTTAAACTCCTGAAAAATGCAGCACCAACTATTGGCTGAGGGTTTGTTGATAATTAGTAATTGCTCACAGTGTAATAAATAAAGGTAAACGCCGGCCACGATACTGTCGCCACCATGCCAGAGGTCGGCATTGCCTGAGTTCTGAGGGCCGCCAGTTTCTGGCTAGGTGGGCATTTCTACTCGAATACTATACTGTAATTCTTTACTTACTGGATGTTCTAGTAAGTCTATAATAATAATCTTAAATTAGTTAAGAATGCAGCCACCTGAGTGCTAACTTGAACTAGAAAATTTGATCATATCACTCCTGTTCTATCCTCACCACATTCATTACCAGTTAAATTGATTACAAAATACTTCTTATAACTTATAAAGCCCTACATGGCCTGGCCCCACATTATCTGAGTGAACTCTTAGAGTCTTATAATCCAGCACATCTACTTCGTTCGAAGGGTGCAGGACTTCTTGTAGTTCCTAGAATTAAAAAAGTCACAGCAGGGGGAAAGGCTTTCTCATACATGACCCCCCAACTATGGAATAAACTTCCCACTTTACTTCGAGACTCAGATATTCTCCGAATTTTTAAGTCATTTTAAGGCATTTGACTAGATTTTGTATATTAAAATATGTATATCATATTAAAAATAATGACGAACCGTATTAAACAAAAATATAAATGGGTTGGGACCCAAATGCAGTTAGCTCCAGTTAGTATTTATAACTGAAATAAAACTAGATAAATAAAAGGAAACGAAACAACAAATGTACAGTAAGTCATAAAATAAAACTAAATAAACAAACAGAAAATAAAATAGAAGATATAAATAACTAATTAAACTAAATAAAAGAAACTGCACGCCGTAAGCCTCCGTTGCGCAACACGTGCGCCGGGTCTGCGCATGCGCAGCGCACAGTAACCCGGACCGAGCTTCCGTGAGCCGCGGTCGTTTGCGGCACGATCGTGGGGAGTAAAGAGGACATGGTTTAAACAAACCCAACGTCCTCTTCAAAGGCGATCGGGGAATAAAACACCTGATCGTGGCGAGGGGGGGGCGACGGCGTGAGAGGAGACGGCGGGATAAAGGCTATGAGCTGCAGATGCAGCTCGGCAAAAGTAAAAAAACAATAAACAACAAAAAGGCTGACCCTACCCTATATAGGGCCCTAACATTACCGAGCTGCCTCCAGACAATTCCCGTCTGAGGGACTTGATTCCCCCAGACTACCTTTATCCCTACCAAATAAATAACAAATTGAAAGAAAAGGAAATAAGCCATCAGAAGCCGGAGTGCAGGCAACAGCGAACACGTCAGCCGCCGGGTGCATTCAAAAAGGTGACGTGAGCGCCAGTCACGTGATCGAGGGCATAGGCAGTGGCAGCCACTGAGTCCATACAGTGTGTTTATATAGGCAGGACTCCAGGTGGCACCACTTACCCATAAATGGCCCAGGAAAACTGGCGCACGCGCGATCGCGCTGCTACCGCTCACACCGTCAAGCAATCTCTAACAGTACCCCCCCCCTTTTCTCACCCGCTCATGGTTGAGGTGGCGGCGCACAGTGGGGCGCCAATAGGCCGGAAAGGCCTTGAATAAGGGACTGAAGGGGAGAGGAAGGCTGGGCCTGGCCAGTCCAGTGTCCATAGTGGACTTAGTGACCAGCCTGGTGGCCTCAAGAGCAAAACTGAGCACTGGAGGCAGAGGAGCAACACCCTGTGGCTCAGAGGCGGAGTCCAGCGCTTCAGGAGGAGAGCCTGAGGCCGGTGCCTCAGGAGGGAAGCTCAGAAGCTCAGGGGTAGAGCTGGGAGGCTCCAGGGTAAAGCTTCAAGTCTCAGGGGCGACGCTCGGCCCAGGCAGCTCAGGGGCGAGACATGGCCCAGCGAGGGCCGCCAAAAAGGTGGGTGCGAGTCGAATGGCTAGATGAGCAATGGGGAGCACCCGTAGCCACAAGGGAGTGACGGGGTCGACCGCGGAGTGCTCTAGAGCGGCACTAGGTGGCGCTGGAGGTGGTCTAGACCGAGGCGGATCGGGGATCGGGACCACCAATCGCGGCGCATGGATTGGGGCCGAGGGTCGTGGCGCGGGAATTGGTCTAGACCGAGGCGCAGGGGTCGGCGGCAACGACCGGTGCGCATAATGCCCATGCGTGGAGCTAGGTTGCTCAGACGCGGGGCTTGGAGGCGCAATGGGCTCCTGTATGGGGCCAGGTGGCGCTAAACGCCTCACCGTGGAGTCTGACTGCTCTAACACGGGGCTTGAGTGCGCGGCGGGCCCAGGTACAGGGCTATTGGGCGCCATATGCTCAGGCACAGGGTCTGACTGCCCAGGTGCGGAACGTGCATGCGCGGCGAACCCATCAATAGGGCTAGGCGGCGCTATATGCCTCTCCGTGGAGCCAGACAGCTCAAACACAGGGCTTAAAGGCGCAACACGCTCCTGTACGGGGCCAGGCGGCACTAAATGCCTCTCCGTCTAGACTGACTGCTCTAACACGGGGCTTACGTCTGCGGCGGGCCCAAGTATGGGGCTAGGGGGCGCTATACACTCAGGCATGGGATCCAACTGCCCTAGTGCGGAGCTGAAATGCGCGGCGAGCCCAGGTTCACAACTGGAGGGCGCTGTACACTCTCTCTCACAGCTTGAGCGTGCAGTGCACTCGTGAACGGGGCTAGGCGGCGCTATATGCACTGGAAGGGGACCGGGTGGACCCGAGCTGTTACCACTAAGGCCCCTCCTTTTCCTCTCACGCTGCTTGAGGCGGGCTTCCGCCACTAATGCCAGCTCGAGCAGGTGGTCAAAGGAAGAAGCAGGAGGGAGAAAAAACAGCACGTAATCCACCTCTGTCAGGA
Organism: Ancistrus triradiatus; assembly: GCA_025084515.1. Lineage (NCBI taxonomy): Eukaryota > Metazoa > Chordata > Actinopteri > Siluriformes > Loricariidae > Ancistrus > Ancistrus triradiatus. The sequence goes on from JAJAGP010000515.1 coordinate 344,934, forward strand.
ATGCAGCCACAAATTCCTGCACACCCGCGGAACTCTGATCGATGTTAAAAATGGTCATCGGTTTGGGGGCAGGAATAAGTGGCTGGGGGTCCGGATAGATGACGCCGCTAATCAAATCCATCCGAGCCCCATGTGAACGCCGACGATGACGGCGGCGAGGACTGGGCAATTTGGGAGGGTCAAGATAGAAAAAATCCTCAGCGTCTTAGCCACAGACGCTGAGAGGCCCCCCAAATGCCAGTCGTGACCCGGGTAATGAAACCCGCTGTCCACGGCATCTGGGGACCTCCATATTGGAGGTCCAGGAGCTAACGCTGGGTCCCTTGGTTGGCCACTGCCTTCTGTTACGGTTCGCCATTAATAAAAAAGGACGAACCGTATTATAACAAAATATAAATGGGTTTGGATCCAAATGCAGTTAGCTCCAGTTGGTATTTATAACTGAAATGAAATAAATGAATAAAAGCAAATGAAGTCAAAGATAAATAACTAAAGAAACTAAATAAAAGATATGATTAATAAATAAAACTAAATAAACTAAACTGCACGCCGTAAGCATGACGTACGTTAATCCACAGTACGCTTACGACGTGCCTCCGTTGCGCAATAAGTGCCGCGGGTCTGCGCATGCGCAGCGTTCAGAAACCCGCTCGTAGTTTCCACGAGCTTGTGCCGCTCTACCGCGGATTAAACGCGATCGCAGGGGCGTGGCACGATCGCAGGAAAAATGGAAAAGAAAAAGTGAACGAAGAGAACGGGTCTTATTTCCCTGATCGCTGTGAGGAGGGGTGACGGCGTGAGGAAAGACGGCGGGATAAAGGCTGAGAGCTGCAAGTGCGCTCACGTGACACTCTGAAGCACCCTGCATTTTTGAACGCACTGTCGCGTTCGCTGCTGCCTGCTCTCCGGCTTTCTGAGGGTTCATTTAATTTCTTTCATTTGTTATTTATTTTGTTAGGGATAAAGGTAGTCTGGGGGAATCAAGTCCCTCAGACGGGAATTGTCTGGAGGCAGCTCAGTAACTTTAGGGCCCTAGATAGGGTAGGGTCAGCGTTTTTGTTGTTTATTGTTTTTTGCTTTCACCGAGCTGCACTTGCAGCTCTCAGCCTTTATCCTGCTGTCTTTCCTCACGCCGTCACCCCTCCTCCCTGCGATCAGGTGTGTTAATCCCCGATCACATACCAGAAGAGGACGTAGAGTGTTTCACCTGTCCTCTTTGTTCACTTTTTCTTTTCCCTTTTTCCTGCGACCATGCCACGCCCCCGCGATCGCGTTTAATTTGCGGTAGAGCGGCACGAGCTCGTGGAAACTACGAGCGGGTTTCTGAACGCTGCGCATGCGCAGACCCGCAGCGCTTATTGCGCAACGGAGCCATAAGCGTGACGTACGTTAATCCACAGCACGCTTACGACGTGCAGTTTAGTTTATTTAGTTTTATTTATTAATCGTATCTTTTATTTAGTTTCTTTAGCTATTTATATCTTTGACTTCATTTGATTTTATTTATTTATTTCATTTCAGTTATAAATACCAACTGGAGCTAAACTGGCTGAACTGAGCTTCAGATCTTGTGTAGCGGAATAAGACTACACCTTTAAATTGATTCATTTTAATAAACAAACGGGGCACCACAGGATCGCATGGGGACTGGTGGATCCGAAAAACCAGTTGAAAAAAGAAAAGCCGAATTAATCTGGAAGTCAATATGGGCAAGTTCAGTCTGGATCTGAAGAGTGAGTTTGCAGTTCTTTTCTCAACCTGAGGTTGAATAAATAAAATCTCTCCCAAACAAAGGTACATTAAAAAGGGTATGACGAGTTTATTAATTACAAATAACTCAAATTCCCAACTGATAATCTAATGTAATGACAACGTATATCACAGAGTTAAGAACAGGAAATAATGGCGACATATATATCACAGTTTTAATACCATTTACAGAGTGTATGTCACGACGGGGCTTAACAGGCATGTAGGAGACGAACGCAGGTTCAATAGTAATGACCATCTGTATTTACTTATGTTCACGGGAGTCAAGAAGTAAACAAAAGATAGACCTCAACGCGATGCAACAAAGAAACAGGCCTTCAGATGACTCACACTGGTAAACACGACTCATGCAAGGGAATTACGGGACTCAACTTAACTATAACAAGGTAAATGAGACTCGATAAACGTGTCCCGAACTTAACAAGGCTCAACAAACATAAACAAGCTTAATGATATAACTAAACATTAGTAGATATACCCGCACTAACACAGAACGTTCACGGGCTTACTGCACCAACACAGAACAAAACAGGGCTTAACCGCACACTCATCGAGAAAATCGGGCTTTACCGCACACACAATCGCAAAAGCGGGCTTACTGGAAAAATAATGTTAATAAGCGCGAGTGCACCGCACGCGCAACAAACATAAGCGGCGGCAAACCGCACAACAGCCGCACAACAGTCAGAAGGACGTTTCTCCCAAAAATATCCAAACAATACTCCACCCTGAGGGAGAGCAAGGACCCTGCCTAAATACAGACTCAGCCACCTGAAAGTCATCAGCATAAGTGCCCTAACTTCTCCCTCGAGTGTTCCACAGTCCGGCAGAGCACCGAACATGTCCCTGTTCGGACCGCCCCCTGTCGGCAGGGAGGGGCACATAGGGTCCAAATTCCCAGCGATCTGTGACATAACCCCCCCCCCAAAGGAGCCCGAGACAAAGCCAAGGCTCCTTAACAGGCCCCTCGGGCCCACTTGTCCTGTCAGGGGGCTTCCTCTACGGGCGGAGCCTGAGGGGGAGCTCGACAAACAACTGGTCTCTTATGTTTGTGGCCTTCATCCACCAAATGGCCACTCGCTGGACCTCACTGGAACAAACGGGCTCTTTCTTAGGTACAGGAAAGGGGACAGTTGCCCTCGGCATGGCGACTGGACTGGTCGTCCTCGACGCTGATACCAAAACAGTTCCTCTCGACGCTGGAACTGGACCAGCAGCAGACGACCTTGGCACTTGAACAAACACCCTTGGTGCAGGAACAGAAACAGACCTCCTCAACACTGGCTCAGAAACCGGAACGGGCCTCCTCGATGCCCCTCTGGAACCGGAACGGACCTCCTCATCGCTGGAACCAGAATGGACCTCCTCGTCACTGGAACCGGAATGGACCTCCTTGATGCTGGAACCGGAACGGACCTCCTTGGTGCTGGTACTGGAACCGACCTCTGTTAGCACAGAATCTGAGCTGCTGTTGACCAAAACCTCCTCAGTGCTGAATCTGGAACAGCACTGAGGAGGTTTTGGTCAACAGCAGCACAGATTCTGTGCTAACATACTCCTCATACAGAAACACCTCGACATACAGAAACACCTCGACGAGATGCTATTGCCTCAATAACTGAGCTAGCGAGTTCAGAAACACATACCTTTGACGCTATCGACTCATTTACGGAGCTAGTGTGTTCAGAAACACCATGACGAGATGCTCTCGGCTCAATAAATGAGCTAGCGACTTCAGAAACACCTTGACGAGACGCTCTCGGCTCACTAAATGAGCTAGCGAGTTCAGAAACACATACTTTTGATGCTATCGACTCATTTACGGAGCTAGTGTGTTCAGCAACACCATGGCGAGATGCTCTCGGCTCAATAAATGAGCTATCAAGTTCAGAAACACATACTTTTGACTTTATCAGCTCATTTGTGAAGCTAGCGTGTTCAGAAACACCATGACCAAGACGCTATTGGCTCAATAACTGAGCTAGCGAGTTCAGAAACACCTCGACGAGACGCTATCGGCTTGATAACTGAGCTAGCGAGTTCTGAAACACCACGACAAGACGCTATTGGCTCAATAACTGAGCCAACGTGCTCAAACTTGGAACAACAAGATGCTATTGGCTCAACTACTGAGGTAGCGTGTTCAAACTCGGAACAATAAAGACGCTATTGGCTCAACTACTGAGCTAGCGTGCTCAAACTTGGTACAACAAGATGCTATCGGCTCAACTACTGAGCTAGCGTGCTCAAGCTTGGAACGACAGGACACTATCGGCTCAATAACTGAGCTAGCATGTTCAAACTCGGAACAATAAGACGCTATCGGCTCAACTACTGAGCTAGCGTGTTCAAACTCGGAACAATAAGACGCTATTGGCTCAACTACTGAGCTAGCATGCTCAAACTTGGTACAACAAGACGCTATTGGCTCAACTACTGAGCAATTGAGCTTTAATTGCTCAGGTACAAAGCTAACACGAGCTGGCCGACGCTTGGCTAGAATGGTCCGGTGCTGGCAAGCTTGGGGTCAAGCAAATGACAAGCAAAAACAGACAGGACCGTGCGACTGGTGGATTCCTGCTTGAAGCTATCATAAAGACCAAACTTGTCCCATAGTTCACTCATGAGCTGGTCATACGTTCCCTGGAACAACCGGGACCAGTTGGCCTCTGCCCAATGAAGTGCTGGGCCTGTAAGACACCAGTTTACCGAACCGGCTTATCTAGTTTACCTGCCGTCTCCTTAGTTTGGCGGAGTATTCTGTCACGACGGGGCTTAACAGGCATGTAGGAGATGAACGCAGTTTTAATAGTAATGACCATCTGTATTTATTTATGTTCACGGGAGTCAAGGAGTAAACAAAAGATAGACCTCAACGCGATGCAACAAAGAAACAGGCCTTCAGATGACTCACACTGGTAAACACGACTCATGGAAGGGAATTACGGGACTTAACTATAACAAGGTAAATGAGACTCGATAAAAGTGTCCCGAACTTAACGAGGCTCAACGAACATATAACAAGCTTAATGATATAACTAAACATTAGTAGATATACCCGCACTAACACGGAATGTCCGTGAACTTACTGCACCAACACAGAACAAAACAGGGCTTAACCGCACACTCACCGATAAAACCAGGCTTGACCGCACACACAATCGCAAAGCGGGCTTACCGGAAAAATAATGTCCCACGCGGTAAACCGCAGAACAGCCGCTGCAACAGTCAGAAGGACGTTTATCCAAAAAACATACAAACAATACTCTGCCCTGAGGGAGAGCTAGGACCCTGCCTAAATACAGACTCGGCCACCTGAAAGTCATCAGCACAAGTGCCCTAGCTTCTCCCTCGAGTGCTCCACATGTCCCTGTTCGGATCGCCCCCTGTCGGCAGGGAGGGGCACATAGGGTCCAAATTCCAAGCGATCTGTGACAGTGTACTTATGTGCAGCCTATCTATTGTGTAGTAAAAACCCAGGTGCGATGTTATAAACTATTTTATTATGACTATTTTATTATCCGAAGTGTGTCTCCAGCCTCAAAGAAAATGAAAGACGTTACTCGCATAGGCACGCAGGCGCAGTACAGCGCCATAGGGTGAGTAATAGGAAGCGATCGTGTTCTAGCGATCACTAGAAGCGAAGGTAAGAGGGAGAAACAGGAGGAAATCTTAGTCCCTACACTAACCAATAATCCCTACCTTACCTCGGGCCTTCAGAATCCCTATGCGGCCGATTCTCTAAGCGGAACTGGTCTACCGCTAAGTCCTGACCGGGCCAGAAACAATACCACTTATTGTGAACCGCCGGAGCGTATGGAGAGCTAAAGTGGTCAGTCTATTGTTAACTGCTGGAGCATATAGACAGCCAACAATAGTCATGCAGCAACACTGCCAAGCTCAGGAGCAGATCTTAAATACCTGAGGTGACAGGTGCTGCATATTAACGCGACTGTTCAAATGCACTGTAGGAAAAAATGCAATTATGCTATAAATTAAAGTCCTGTACTATTATTTGGCAGATGCTATTTTGTTTCAGAATGTATTTGTGTTTATGTTATGTTTGGTATCTTTGAGATCCATACTTCAAGGAGACCAAGGTGGTGAGACATATAGCACTGTACAATGGTTGCACGATAATGCATAGAACGGACACTCATTTTTGACCGTATGAGACACCATTTGCCTGGACTGAGAGAAGTGTCATTTCCTCAAACCAAAGGTGCGGTCATTCCCAACAGCATGGGGTCTTCCCCTCTTACCTCAGACAGATAAGAATGACTGTTTCAGCTGACCAACAACCATATGATAACTAACTGAATTACCATCTCAAACAGGACTATGCACCTCAAGACACACACCAACCTGTATGCAAATTACATACTGTTACAGACAGCTAACACCCTATAATAACTTTGTCCTTTTGTTAGATCAAAGGTTACTAAGTAGTATAAAGATATGTAGCTATAGAACCAAAGGAGCTTTTTAGTTAAGATTTCACGAATGACTCACACAGAACTTCTCCAGAGGCTGATACTCATTACCATCACGATTCATCATCTCTTGTAAGTTTATATTATTTGTGATGTCTTTACATTCTGTATGTTGTATTATTATTATATGTCTTTTATAATAAATTTACTGTTATCTTTTCTTTATATTAGCCTTCTAGTAGTCCTTTCTTAGACAGATAATGTATGTGTAATAATAGATCTCTTGAAAGCTGTATGGTAAAACATGTTAATGGTCAACCTCTGCCATGCATAAAAGACTAGATCTTGATACGATTCTAGCTGGCATGTTGATAAAAAAAACCTCTGAACTAACTTAATGCATTAACACACTAGACACGTTGTAACCGACCTCTGACTGTCACAGGCCACGCTGGCTTCCGTCCATTGGACAATAGGGGTCAGCGTTGCTCCTGTTTTCAGTTCGGGACGCGCATTTCTGATTGTGCGCGTTCCCGTCTAATTATGGTTTCATTAGAGTGGCAACACCTACTCGCTCAGGTATATAAGACACTCCTGAAGTCTAGCAGGTTGCTGCTGCATTCCTTGCCTCAGCCTCGTGGGGTTGCTAGGGAAAGTGGGTAACTGACGATTGGTAGATCGCCAGTAATTGTACGGACCGGGAGGTTCAGAGGTAAGGTAGGACTTAGTTTGATTAGTGTAGGGTCAGACTCCATTAATCGTCCCGGTATCCTATCCTCCGCCTCTCCGTCGAGCCCCAAACGCGGCTTCCGGCTCACTCCGTTAAGGCAGTGAGTCCCCCGCGCTCTCCCTCACCGCTCCAGCCCTGTCGGCCGTCTCGGTTCCCCCTCTCTACGCGATCAGGGAATTGGCGCCTCCCCTTTGTGATCGCGTTATACTGGAGAAGCGCTGCGCGGCACCCTTTCCGTCTCGCTTCTCTTCATCGCGTTTGGATCCCGCTTTTGGATTCAGCAAGCCGGGATCCACGCTTCTCTCTGTCAGGAGAGCATTCCGCTGCCACCCCTTCTGACGCTTACGTCATCGCTCTCTCTCTCTCTCCCTCCTTGAGCGAGCTGCATGCTCGGCGCAGCCTGAGTGAGAGAGCGACCGCTTGCTCCTTTGACTTGGAGCTTTATTTATCTGTTTCAGCAGTTTAATGCGCTGTGGCACGTTTCAGTGCTTATGGGAACTATTTCCCTGTGTCTTAGTTTGTTTATTTATTTGTTTATTTATTTATTTAGTTGCATTACGTCATCGCTCTCTCTCTCTCTCTCTCTCTCTCTCTCCTCCTTGAGCGAGCTGCACGCTCGGCGCAGCCTGAGTGAGAGAGCGACCGCCTGCTCCTTTGACTTGGAGCTTTATTTATCTGTTTCAGCAGTTTAATGCGCTGTGGCACGTTTCAGCGCTTATGGGAACTATTTTCCCTGTGTCTTAGTTTGTTTATTTATTTGTTTTTATCACGTTTCATAAGCATCCTTTTTTTGAGTCCGTTGCCTAACGGCGCTTCAGTTTGTCCTTATATAACTTCCTAGTCTGGTGTGGCTGTCGCGTCTCCGTGGTGACTGCTGTTAAGCCAGTGAGTCACCAACACTGCGGCCCGGGTTCGATCCTCAGCCACCCAGACTCAGGTTGGTTACTTTCTTTTCCTTTTCTTTTTGTTCATCTTTTGGTTATAACTACCATCTGGAGCTAACTGCACTTGGGTCCCGAAAGCCCTTATTTCTTTATTTCTAACGGTGCGCCCCCTAGGCCCCCCGTGACAGAATGCAGCAGCCAATACAGGGACCCAGCGTTAGCTCCTGGACCTCCAGTATGGAGGACCCCATTCACCGTTCCCGGCGGATCTCACTCCCTGGTTCCCGGATGGCATTTGGTGGCCCTGTAAGCTTCCTTAGTTCAGGGATGGCCATTTTTTCGCTCCCCGAACCTGTAGAGGCACCCAGTCCCCGACGCAGACGGCGTCGATGCCCCCCCCCCGGTCCCAGGCTTGGCCAGCCACTGCAGTAAGCGATCAGGATTTTGGGTCTGACAATGCCTCAAACTGCTTCCCCCCATGGAGATGTCCCCTCGGCCATGGGTCAATTTTCGGAGACCCCCTGGGATCCTTGATCTCAGACAGGGTTCCAGGTCGGTCTCGGAGTTTGTGGGGGACTTCAATGCCCTAGCCGGCCCCTCCGGGTTTAATGATCGGGCCTTAATGACCTACTTTACTTTGGCGCTCAACGGGGAAGTGCAGGACGAGCTTGATCGGCTCGAGCCACCTTCCTCCATTCATGAGCTGTATGAACTGGCCTTGGAGGCCAAGTCTCGACTCCTCCAGGCCAGGAGGAGGTCTTTTAAGGTCCCTGAGATCCAGCCCACTTCGAGTCCGTCCGCTGAGCTCCGGCCTGGTTCGAGACTGTCTGCTCTATTGGAGCAGCTCTCGACCGGGTCTGCTTTATTAAAGGAGCTCTTTGCGCCTCATAGCCCCGTTCATGAGTGCGCTGAGCTGTTAAATTCAGAAGCTCAGCAGCCAGCGCCTCCCAGTCCTGAACCTGGGCACTCGGCACCGCCTAGCAGTGAACCTGAGCAACTGCGCTCCGTTCCCAAGCTCGCCGCGCCCGTTGACCCCGTACTTGGGCACATAGCGCCGCCTAGCTGCGAACCTGAGCCATTACGCTCCGTTCCCAAGCTCGCCGCGCCCGTTGACCCCGTACTTGAGCACATAGCGCCGCCTAGCTGCAAACCTGAGCCCTGCGCTCCGTTCACAAGCTCGCCGCGCCCGTTGACCCCGTACTTGGGCACATAGCGCCGCCTAGCTGCGAACTTGAGCCATTACGCTCCGTTCCGAGCTCGCCGCGCCCGTTGACCCCGTACTTGGGCACATAGCGCCGCCTAGCTGCGAACCTGAGCCCCTGCGCTCCGTTCCCAAGCTTGCCGCGCACGTTGACCCCATACTTGGGCACATAGCGCCGCCTAGCTGTGAACCTGAGCCATTACGCTCCGTTCCCGAGCTCGCCGTGCCTGTTGACCCCGTACTTGGGCACATAGCGCCGCCTGGCTGTGAACCTGGGCCACTGCGCTTCGTTCCCGAGCTCACCACGCCCGTTGACCTCGTACTTGGGCACATAGCACCGCCTGGTTGCGAACCTGAGCCACTGCGCCCCGTTTCCAAGCTCACCGCGCCCATTAACCCCGTACCTGGGTACTTAGTGCCGCCAGGCTGCGAATCTTAGCAACCACACTCCGTTCGGGAGCTCACTGCACCTGTAAGCCCCAAGTCAGAGAATTCAAGCTCCACGCTCAGGCATTCAGCGCACCGGTCGTTGCTGCCGACCCCTGTGCTTCGGTCCGATAGACCTATTTCTGCACTGCTGTCGCTGGCCCCGACCCCCATGGCTCAGCTGCAAAGGCCGGCCTCCGGGCCATTGAGCTCTGCCTCAGAGTCGGTCGGGTTGTTCGCCGAGGGTTTGTCGAGGTGGTGGACCGGCTCTCATGTGCTCCGCCCTCCTTTTCAGCCCCTCGTTCGAGCCCGTTTTGGCCCTCGGGCGCCTCTCAGTGCTCCACCTTCTTAATCCTGAGCGTGTGAGGCAGGCCAGGGGGTGGTTTGGTTGAGCTTCAGGTCGTCGGGACAACGCCCCTTGGGGGGGGTACTGTCACAGGCCACGCTGGCTTCCGTCCATTGGACAATAGGGGTCAGCGTTGCTCCTGTTTTCAGTTCGGGACGCGCATTTCTGATTACGCGCGTTCCCGTCTAATTATGGTTTCATTAGAGTGGCAACACCTGCTCGCTCAGGTATATAAGACACTCCTGAAGTCTAGCAGGTTGCTGCTGCATTCCTTGCCTCAGCCTCGTGGGGTTGCTAGGGAAAGTGGGTAACTGACGATTGGTAGATCGCCAGTAATTGTACGGACCGGGAGGTTCAGAGGTAAGGTAGGACTTAGTTTGATTAGTGTAGGGTCAGAATCCATTAATCGTCCCGGTATCCTATCCTCCGCCTCTCCGTCGAGCCCCAAACGCGGCTTCCGGCTCACTCCGTTAAGGCAGTGAGTCCCCCCGCGCTCTCCCTCACCGCTCCAGCCCCGTCGGCCGTCTCGGTTCCCCCTCTCTACGCGATCGGGGAATTGGCGCCTCCCCTTTGTGATCGCGTTATACTGGAGAGCACTGCGCGGCACCATTTCCGTCTCGCTTCTCCTTCATCGCGTTTGGATCCCGCTTTTCTGGATTTCAGCCAAGCCGGGATCCACGCTTCTCTCTGTCAGGAGAGCATTCTGCTGCCACCCCTCCTGACGCTTACGTCATCGCTCTCTCTCTCTCTCTCCCTCCTTGAGCGAGCTGCATGCTCGGCGCAGCCTGAGTGAGAGAGCGACCGCCTGCTCCTTTGACTTGGAGCTTTATTTATCTGTTTCAGCAGTTTAATGCGCTGTGGCACGTTTCAGCGCTTATGGAAACTATTTCCCTGTGTCTTAGTTTGTTTATTTATTTGTTTATTTATTTATTTAGTTGCATTACATCATCGCTCTCTCTCTCTCTCCCTCCTTGAGCGAGCTGCACGCTCGGCGAAGCCTGAGTGAGAGAGCGATTGCCTGCTCCTTTGACTTGGAGCTTTATTTATCTGTTTCAGCAGTTTAATCCGCTGTGGCACGTTTCAGCGCTTATGGGAACTATTTCCCTGTGTCTTAGTTTGTTTATTTATTTGTTTATTTATTTATTTAGTTGCATTACGTCATCGCTCTCTCTCTCTCTCCCTCCTTGAGCGAGCTGCACGCTCGGCGCAGCCTGAGTGAGAGAGCGACCGCCTGCTCCTTTGACTTGGAGCTTTATTTATCTGTTTCAGCAGTTTATGGGAACTATTTTCCCTGTGTCTTAGTTTGTTTATTTATTTGTTTTTATCACGTTTCATAAGCATCCTTTTTTTGAGTCCGTTGCCTATCAGTTTGTCATTATATAACTTCCTAGTCTGGTGTGGCTGTTGCGTCTCTGTGGTGACTGCTGTTAAGCCAGTGAGTCACCAACACTGCAGCCCGGGTTCAATCCTCAGCCACCCAGACTCAGGTTGGTTACTTTCTTTTCCTTTTCTTTTTGTTCATCTTTTGGTTATAACTACCATCTGGAGCTAACTGCACTTGGGTCCCGAAAACCCTTATTTCTTTATTTCTAACGGTGCGCCCCCTAGGCCCCCCGTGACACTGACAGACTTAAATAAGGTGTAATACTTGTGCGTTATATAATATACACTGAGTTTGCATGTCAGTATGAACCTCTGAACTAGAGAAACATATTAATAGGAGATAACTATTAAAGTTGAATGCTGGGGCTCTTTACCCCACACATCTAAAAACTATATAGAATTTGGAGTCAGATATTAAATTAAACTTGGAGTCAGATCATAAAAATCATAACACACATCTATTGTTCGACTGTGTCCTATTTACGTCTTTGGTCATAGAGCCGCAGAGGGTTAATAAGAGCTCTGATAATCTCAGACATAAAAACCCTACAGCATGTGCACAATCACGTTTGCTGTCAGGGTTGCAGGATAGTAATCTAGCCGATGCTTCCCCCTAGTGTCGGTACCCCTAAGCGGATCCAACATCCTCTCTAGCCTGTCAGACACGCTCATGATTGAGCGTCTGCCGAACAGGGAGGCCCAGGTAGGCAGGAGTGGTCTTCAACGAGAGGCTAAATGGGAGGGCAGGGGACACTGAGCCCAACCAGGACTCAGTCTAAATGGCTTATACTCAGGTCTAGCCATAAGTGGCCCAAGGTCAGAACCCGGCGCTGGTGGCTCAAAGGAGGAGCTCGGTGCTGGAAACCCGAGCACTGGGCCAGAACCGGCCAAGCGAATGAAAAAGTCAGTTACGGCACTAATGGGCGCAGAGAGCTCAGATATGAAGCTGGGCGTACTCAGGTACAGCGCTAATAGGGCTGGCGAGCTCAGGTACGGGGCTGGGTGGCGCTAGCTGCTCAGATACAGAGCTTATGAGCAGCGCTGCGGTGCGCACTTCCTTAATGGCTGTGGCAATAGACGAGAGCTGCTTTATTATGTCAAGTAGCTCAGGATCAGTCTGAACCGTACCAACCAAGGAAGTTGAAGAAGCCACCGCAGTGGCAGGAACAGTGGGAATGGTCTGAGAATCTGGTGTCGATATGTTGGTCAAACCGGCCCTCTCACTGGCCCTCAGAATTAGACGCACGTCAGTACCAATGGCCTGATTGTACAGATTGGTTCCAGAAAGAACAACTCGTCCCTAACTTCCTCACTGAGACTCTGTTCGAAAATGGTCATAAGCGACCGGTCACAAAACCCACTCTCCTCAGCCAGTAGATGGAATTCACCCACACACTTTGCTACTCGCCTCGAGCCCTGTCTGGCCTCTAGAATGCCAGGTGGCTTGTGAGGCAGGGCCGGGGGTTGATAATCCATAGTGCTGGAAGAGACGTAGGAGGTGGCTGGGGCGGACTTTCAAGGTCAGTACAGGTCGCAGGTGGCTCAGGCCAAATAAGATCAGCCTGATCGAAAGGCATCAAACTATGGGGCGACCCAGCCCTGACCCTGGGTATGGGAGTGAGGTGGGCGTCAACCTGGATAGCCAGATCATATAACTCTACCAAAGAGGGAGGTGGTTCCAGGGCAAACAACTTGTCCCTGACCCTCCTTCCTGAGGCCAAGCTCAAAAGCCTCCATTAACATCCAGTCATCCAGACCCATCTCTACGGCCAGCCGATGGAACTCATCCACATAATCTACAACCCACTGAGAGCCTTGCCTGACCTCAAAAATACTAGGAGGTTCAGGTGACTGGCACCGGAGTGGAGGATCCATCGAACTGGGGGGATGCAAGAGATGGGCTGGGGTGGACCTTCAGGAACTGCAGGACAGTCAAAATCACTGGGCGGGCCAAAAGTGGAAAAAAAAGCTAAACGGGACCCCACCAAACACTGACGGTGGCGGGGGACCTCCATGCATGAAGGCCTCAGAACTAACTCTGGGTCCAATAGTGGTTGCTGCATGCTGTTATGGGTAGCCATAATTTTAAGCTCTGGCAATCCCGTTAAACTAATAATTAATTATTAGTGGGTTTAGGACCCAATATGCAGCTAGCTCTGACAGAAGGTGTGTGTAAAATGAAAAAAAAATGTCCTCCACGTGATCAGTTAAGTGGATCACGATGGTAGGGCAACCGCGAATCGAATACAGGACGCTGAAGTGTTGGCTAGGATGCTTAACACAGCATGCCATGCTGAGGATGACGTAACCCAGTGCTCAGGGTCCTATGAATGTGCGGAGGGGCAGGGCATCCACACCAGCGAGGCGGCACGGAATGAAAGCGTGAGAGAAGCATTAGAGGGGCAAGCATGAGAGAAGCGCGCCAAGTGAAACTGTGCCGAAGCACGTCTCTAGCCTCAAGCAAAACGAAAGACGTTAACTCACGTAGGCGCGCAGGCACAGTAGAGTGTGCGGTGCCACAGGGCAAGAAAGCGATCACTTTCTAGCGATCGCTAGAAGCGAAGGTAAGGGGGAGAAACAGGAGGAAATCTTAGTCCCTACAGTAACCACTAATCCCTACCTTACCTCGGGCCTTCACGGTTGATTCCCTAAGTGAAACCGGTCTACCACTAAGTCCTGACCGGGCCAGAAACAATACCGCCTATTGTGAACCGCTGGAGCGTATAGACAGCTAAAGTGGTCAGTCTATTGTTAAACACTGGAGCGTATAGACAGCCAACAGTAATCATGCAGCGACACTGCCAAGCTCAGGAGCAGGTCTTAAATACCTGAGGTGACAGGTGCTACATATTAACACGATTGCACAGATGCACGTGCACGATTGCGATTGCTGTCAGGGTCGCATGGTAGTAACTTAGCCGACGCTGCCCCCTAGCGTCGGTTAAAGGGTACGACCTCTAACAGTTTGTGTGTCGTAAAAGTGAAAAGTGAGAAGGCAACTTTGTTTTCCTTGCAAAAGTTAGGCCAGACTTGTCCTAGAGTGGTGGGAGTCTGGGGTAGAGAATGTCAGAAATCCTTTTAAGACTAACACATTGGCTTAGTTTACGATGGTGAGATACAGGGTTTATCGACAACTGAGCCAGGTCCTAAATGTCTTCTGTTGGTTTGAGTATTGGGCTTGTTATCATGGCCATTAATCTGTGAAGAGTCTGTCCTTGTGATGGTTCTTTCCACATTCCAGTGTCAATAATGTTTGTGACTTGGTGGACAGAGGTGGAGAAGAAACCAGAGTTCAAGTGGTGGTCAATCCAGCTATTGAGGCTACACTTGACTTGTGCATCTTTGCCTTAGACTAAGAGCAGAGCTGGGGGTTCATTGTCAAAGAATTTTATGGTGATCAGTAGCGTGGGGTTGTCGATGTCTCTTGGCTGTGTTACCTTCCGGTTCTCCTCTTTCTAGCTATATTGCTATAGCTAACGCTGCCGGGGTCTCATGCTACACATGGCATCAGTGATTGTTAATAGACAATGTGCTCTTAATCATTAACTAATTATCTGAGTTGTGTTCCTGTACCAGTTCTAGCCCCACACAAGATGTTTATCTGCTTCAGCTTCACTCAAGCTGCTTCAGTTATCAGCTCCAGCCCCACCACACCTGGGCCACACCAGAGGGCAATAACTCTCTCCCTCCTCCGGTTATCTGGGGACAAAGTGCCACCAACGACTTTCCTGCTTAGACTCAAGATCCTAGATTGACTTGAGTGCATCGGACTACTTAATGCCGATGTGCATATTTTACACTTTATTTGAACTATGACTCCATGAATTATTAGTTTAGATAAATTAATTTAATTCTTACATGTATCATCTACGCCGCCCAAGGAAGTTGGGTCACTTTTTGAGTCCTGGTCCTCCCAAGGTTTCTTCCTCATAACACTTAGAGAGTTTTTCCTTGCCACTGTCACCCTAGGCTTGCTCAGTTTGGGATTGGACATAGATATTAGGACATAATCTAAAATTGCTTTGAGACAATGCTTCATTGTAAAAAGCGCTATATAAATAAATCTGACTTGACTTGACTTGAATATGTTGGACGTTTTAGCCTGGCTTTGTATTTTGGAATTTTGAAAATTTGTAACTTGAATGTTTGTCAAGTTCAATGACAAAAACGTACACTCAAATGTAGAAATCCCCATTGAAAGTCTAATCAGATTGCAGATTCAACAAAACTGAAGTTGAACAGTAAGAAACACCTCAGGAATAGAGGAGAATAATGCAAGAAAAGTCCTGATGACACCACAGCAAATGAGAGAATTTATTTTTCATTCAACCACGTCCAGCTGCAGTCCACAATCACACAGAACAAGTGCAGTCCACAAGTGTGATTCTGATCATTCTACCGAAACAAATTTTACTAATGTCTATTTAATAACTACATTACCTGTCCTCTCAGTTTCAAAGCAGTAGGGAAAAACATAAAAACTAACTGCATTCATATGTGTCAGGTATGGCTGAGTTTAGTCGAAGGACAGAGCTTTCAGATCTTTGTAAAAGCACTTAATAAATGTTATCAAACCCAGTTTGTGGTCTGTGAGCAGTTGAACCTGTTTATGATGTGGCCCATTTTAATTATGACTCATAGACATGTATATATAGTGTGTGTCAGTGTGTAACATGGGAATGGTGGCCATTAGTGTCCACTAGCTTGGGCTCTGTTAATGAGTTTTAAGATGTCCTATTTCAAAATAATATAATAATAATAATAATTTAAAAAATCCTATAGTTATGATTCATATCTCCCTAGTAGTAGACACCCTAGAAGTAGACACATTCACTGAATGAATAAAATGATTAATAGTAGCAGTGGCACCAAGGATTAGTAAATATGTCAGTCATCGCACAATGATTGAGTTTTCTCCTTATCTCAGATGATTTATAATATGGTTTGCTGTTGACTGTTATGGACAACAGATTTTGTGATGATACATATTCACAGGACACAAGGGCTTCATTACAAATTCATTTACCATTTCATTAATCATTAAAACATGTTTTGGCATGGCAAAAATAATGGGATACAGTAAACAAGTCCAAAAAAAACAATAGTGACAGTCAGTTTTCTAGGTAAGTAAGACAAATAATTTTGTTGCTCTGCATTGACTAAATAGACAAATATGCTTTGTGGATTATTTTTATGGAGGGAATTTTGTATTTGTGATTTCTCATATAAACATTGCTGCAATGAAATGATAGCATTACAAACCCACAAGTCATGTATTGGAAAATACAAAAGTACTGCAAAAGTACACTCTCACTGTTTTCTTCCACCTAATATACATAATTGAAAATGACAATAAAACAAATCTTTTTAATCAAGGTTCACAATTTATAACATAAATATCAAAGTGTGCAGAGTAATAGTTTTCCCATATGTGCTTACTATATATTAGAAACAATTACAAATCTGGATCATTGCTTATGTGAAATGAAGTTAAAGTGATTCTCATTTACGTGTGCAATCTCCTTATGAAGAGAGTTCAAAGCAAGTCACATGTTATAAATAATTATTCCTCCGTCAACTGACATCAAAGAAAGTGCAACTATCATGCATGTTAATGTGGATCAGTTTGCTAAAGTTTTAAAGTCTTAAGCAGCACTTTAATTACTTCAGCTACTCTTGAGAATTCCACATTTACTTCTCTACATTCCAGTCAGAGCCATATCTGTGCTAGTGCAATAAATACGATTACACACTCTAAGTGATGGCTTTCCGGTATGTCCTCCTTGAGTGTGGCCAGTTTCAATGGAGCCAGTAGACAGTGAACAGTTACCCCAAGCACATTAGTGCAAAGGAGCTCACTCTAAAGTAGATTCATTGTGTAGCTAAATTAATCATTCTTTCAAATTCACAAATCTACTCTGGCTGGGCCCCAATCCACCAAAGTCTTTTCACTTGCTTTAGATCTGTGTGTGTGCATGAATGTGTGTTTGCCTGGCTTAAGCATTTTTCAAGTCATGGTGGCCTAGCTGATTAAACCCTTACTCTACCACAAGTTTATGTTTCTACTTGATCAGGGTCACAGGGAGATGGCAACAATCCCAGAAACACTAGGTGCAAGGCAGGACCCTGGACATTCTATTGTTTTATAATATTTTATTACTAAAACTTAATGAACAAATTCACATTCATGTCAGTACATTGTCATTAGGCCATACTGTTGTATAAACAAAATAATATTTAAAAAAAGGAAATATTTTAACTGTGCCAAAGGTACGCATGGTGAAGCCACAAAAGCTTGTAATAGCTGAGGAAATAATTAATTGTCAATCATATAAAATAAATGTTACATGTCAGGATAGCAGTTTATCGTGAAAGTTATAAGCTGCAATAAAGTGATTGTCTGTTATGTACAATTTACAATAATATTTGTAGGGTTTCCCTGCAGTACATACTTCTTACTGTGTGAGATAACTGATAAATAAGCTAACACAAAAGATCAGTCATAAACACACAAATGCAAAAACAGACACCCCATGCTCATTTAACACAAATGCACATGACTACTCAAGGACAAGCCAGCTCAGGTTTACCCATATATGCTGTATATCTCTCCATATACAGAATATCTTTACCTTTACAACATTTTTATCAGACAACCTTATCCAGAACAACTTGCAATTTATTGAGCAGTTATATGTGAAGGGTTGTGCTCATGGTCCCCACAGTAGCAGTTAGACAAAGCTGAGTTTTGAACCCACAACTGTCCAATTAGTAGTCCAGAGCCTTTATCACTGGGCCACCACTTGTAAAAGTCACTCTGTGAAACAGAAGTAGCCTTTACCTTCTCTGTGATATGCCCTTTCAGTTATTTTTAATTAGGTTTTAGTGTCACTACCTTTGTAAAAACTGTTATCTACCAAGTAGCAAAAGTAATGCTTTCTTAATTTCATTTTCCTAAAGCGATAATTCACCACAGTTCTGTTATACACCCCAAAAATGTAGGCTATCTTAAAATAAATTACAAAATGATGATTTGGCAATGCTGGAGAAATTCATGAATTATTTAGCAATAGTAAAAGACAAGTTGAAAATATCCCAAAGGATTACTTTTTTGTTTGTATAAATACTGTGGGTGTAGTTTATATATCATGATTTTTATTTTATTTTGTGGGGAGATTAGAACGGGCTCCATAACAAAAACTGCCTTTTTTTTTTTTTTTTTTTTTTACAATAACTTTCTTCTGAAGCAAAATATTTGTTTTAGGCCACTGAGGTTAAGATTAGGATAAGGTATAGGTGTTGCATTATTTAGCTACAGTAATATGATGTCAGTGGAAAGTCTCCATTAACACAAAAATAACTCACCCAGATACATTCCCCCCAAAAAAACCCACCAAGAAGAAGTTGTTGGAATTCAATGAAACTTTATGTGTGTTAATGTAATGATGATATATGCAACTGGTTACAATATTACACTGAATACTTATTTGGGAAAAACTGTATAATTAAAAGCAGGCTCTAGTACCCTGTACACTTCCTCTAGCCTGGAAACAAGATAAATAATGAGATATGGACGCATGGAGGCATAGAGATTCTGTATGGTACCCTGCAGCACATTTGCCAACAGACATGGCAGCTGGGCCTGTAGATCCTGCAAACTCATAGATTGTCAAAGTTGGTCACAGCATCCCAATTGGTCACATAAATGCTTGATTCACAATAAATATGGTACTCAGGCAGGCCAAGGAAGTGTTGCAATTTGGCAGGGATTTCCTGGGAAATCCTGTGTGTGAGTGAGCATTATCCTGCTGAAAAATGGCAGTTAGAAACCCTCCCATGAGAGGCAACACATGGCCGCATACACACATCCTGGACATATTGCTGAGTTGTTAATGTTCCTCATATCAGTATTAAGAGATCCCAAACAGAACCTGGATTCGTCGCTAAAGCCTCCTAGACTGTGCATCTCTACCCTGAGTCATCAGTGCCTTTTCTGAGTTATGTAGCATAGATCACATGGAAGGGTCTGTGTTAGCCCAGTAGCTGTGGAAACATTATGCTTGGCTGCCTTAGTGGGAAGAGTGAAACATTTTCTGGAGCATAAACTCATGCTCGTGACAGGACAGCATACTGCACACTGGAACTCCCAACCGATTGTACTGTAATTAGGAATACAGACCAAATAAGTTCTCATACAACAGTTTTTGTTTATAATTAGAATCAAACTTTTTGAAGATTGTATAGGTGTTGGCATATTACACGGCAGTAATACACTAAAGCCAAGGAAGTCTCCACACACATCACCTAAAAGATACACACATGAATGCCTGAATAATTTAGTATAATCAAAATAATAGCAATCCACAAGACAAACAACATGTATCTGAGATGGTTGTAGCTATGCTCACTGAAATTATTCAAGATTTTAGGGTGACATTAAAGCTAGACCATATCAAGCATGTGCCAAGTCATGCTTGTTGCTGAAAATAGCTTAATTACGGTATATGCTGTTCATATGTCTTGTATTTAGAAAAAAATATTGTTGGCTGACAGACAAGTGTGATAGCATGGCGAGGGGCCCATCATAATGGAATGCATTCTGCTCATTGCACTGATGATATTTTAAGGGCCAGAGGCAAGGGAGCATCTGGTTTAACAGGATGGTATCTTTGCTTAACCTCCATGTCCTTCCACATAAACTTCACTGCATTTGTTATACACACTCAGCCTGCATCATGAGGTGCTTGACTTCAGGTCAGGTAATTACTGTACTACAGGAGGAGCCACAGCCACACAAACAGCGACAGAGTTATGCAAGCCACATGTACAAAAACAATTAGATGTCACCCTCCAAAGAGAAGTGAAACTAAATCTGATCTAGTGCACATGCACAGTATACTGTGTACACACACATACTGTAGTAGAGTGAGATCAGACAGAGCAGTGCTGCTGGAGTTTTTAAACACCTCAGAATTACTGCTACACTGAAGATAGTTTACCAACCAACTGTGGTAGTCTAGCGAGTAAGGTAGTGGAATTTGGACCAGAAGGTCCAGGGTTCAAATCCTAGCTGCCACTGTTGGGTCCTCGAGCAAGGCCCTTAACCCACAATTGCTTGGATTGTAGGATTGTATCAATTGTAAGTCACTCTGGATAAGGGCGTCTGCTAAATGCTGTAAATGTAAATGTAAATCCAGCCAACACGACAGCATCCTTTGAAGACTGATGAAGGATTAAAGGATGACTAACAAAAACTTTGCAGTAACATCTTAGATAATGGCTCTGACTTTACATATACACGGTTGACCAACAAGATAGATGTGTCTAATAGAGTGGGCAGTGAGTTTGCACAGTGTTTAAAATTCCAGCAGCACCTCTGCATCTGATCCTCTCATACCAGTGCAACACACAAAAAATCCACCAATATGTCAGTGTCCCTGCAATGCTGAGAATGATCCATCACCCAAGTAACAACTGCTCTGTGGAGTATGCAGAACAACAGATGGACTACAGTCTGTACCTGTAGAACTACAAGGTGCAAAATGGACAATGAGTGTAGAAACTAGAAGATGTGTTGATCAGTTAAAACTCTATACACAATGGTGCTTGAAAGTTTGTGAAGCCTTTGGAATTTTCTATTTATGCATAAATATGAACTCAAACAACATCAGATTTCACATAATGGTCCTGTTCAAGGTCCTGTTCAAAGTGCTTTTCAAGGGTGTGGTTGGCTACTGTTCAAAGTCATGGTTGGGTCCTGTTCAAGCTCCTGGTTGGGTCCTGTTCAAGGTCCTGTTCAAGGTCCTGGTTGGGTCCTGTTCAAGGTCACGGTTTGATCCTGGACAAGGTCCTGATCAAGGTCCTGGGTGGGTCCTGTTCAAGGTCCTGTTCAAGGTCCTGGATGCCATTTTTTCAAGATCCTGTTAAAGGTCCAGGTTGGGTCCTGTTCAAGGTCATAGTTATGTCCTGTTCAAGGTTCTGTTCAAGGTCCTGTTTTGATCCTGTTTATGGAACGGTTTGAATCCTGTTCAAGGTCTTGGTTTTGTCTTGTTCAATGTCTTGTTCAAGGTACTGTTTGGATCCTGTTCAAGGTATTGGTTGGGTCCTGTTCAAGTTCCAGTTTGGGTCATGTTCAAGGTCCTGGTTGGCTCCTGTTCAAGGTCCTGTTCAAGGTCCTGGTTGGGTCCTGTTCAAGGATCTGTCTGGGTCCTGTTCAAAGAGCTGGCTGGGTCCTGTTTGATGTCCAAGATGGGTTACGTTCAAGGTCCTGGTTGAGTCCTGTTCAAGGTACTGGTTGGGTCCTGTTCACAGAACTGGTTGGGTCCTGTTCAAGGTCCTGGTTGGGTCCTGTTCAAAGTCTTGGATGAGTCCTGTACAAGGTCCTGTTTGGGTCCTGTTCAAGTTCCTGGTTGGGTCCTGTTCAAGATCCTGTTTGGGTCCTGTTCGATGTCCTGGTTGGGTCCTGTTCAAGGTCCTGGTTGGGTCCTGTTCAAGATCCTGTTTGGTTCCTGTACAAGGTCCTGTTTGGGTCCTGTACAAGGTCCTGTTTGGGTCCTATTCTAAATCTGGGTTGGGTCCTGTTCAAGGTCCTATTTGGGTCTGGTTCAATTTCCTGTTCAAGGTTCTGGTTGAGTCCTGTTCAAGGTCCTGGTTGAGTCCTGTTCAAAGAGCTGTCTGGGTCCAGTTTGATGTCCGAGATGGGTAATGTTCAAGGTCCTGGTTGAGTCTTGTTCAAGTTCCTGATCAAGGTCCTGGTTGGGTCCTATTCAATGTGCAATTCAAGGTCCTGTTCAAGGTCCTGTTTGGGTCCTGTTTAATGAGCTGGTTGGGTCCTGGTTGATGTCCTGGATGGATCCTAATCAAGGTCCTGTTTGGGTCCTGTTCAACAAGCTGGTTGGGTCCTGTTTGATGTCCTAGACGGGTCATATTCAAGTTCCTGTTTGGGTCCTGTTTAAGGTTCTGTTCAAGGTCCTGGTTGAGTCCTGTTCAAGGTCCTGGTTGAGTCCTGTTCAAAGAGCTGTCTGGGTCCAGTTTGATGTCCGAGATGGGTAATGTTCAAGTTCCTGGTTGAGTCTTGTTCAAGGTCCTGATCAAGCTCCTGGTTGGGTCCTATTCAAGGTGCAATTCAAGGTTCTGTTCAATGTTCTGTTTGGGTCCTGTTCAAGGACCTATTTGGGTTTTGTTCAAAGAGCTGTCTGGGTCCAGTTTGATGTCCGAGATGGGTAATGTTCAAGGTCCTGATCAACGTCCAGGTTGGGTCCTATTCAAGGTGCAATTCAAGGTTCTGTTCAATGTTCTGTTTGGGTCCTGTTCAAGGACCTATTTGGGTCCTGTTCAAAGAGCTGTCTGGGTCCTGTTTGATGTCCGCGATGGGTAATGTTCAAGGTCCTGGTTGAGTCAAGTCAAGTCAAGTCAGATTTATTTATATAGCGCTTTTTACAATGGAGCATTGTCTCAAAGCAACTTTACAAGTTTAGATTATCTCCTAATAACTACGTCCAATCCCAAATTGAGCAAGCCTAGGGCGACAGTGGCAAGGAAAAACTCCCTAGTTCTAGGAAGAAACCTTGGGAGGACCAAGACTCAAAAAGGGACCCAAACCTCCTTGGGCGGCGTACCCCGGCGTAGATGATAAATCTAAGAGCGAACTAAAATCATGGAGTCAAAGTTCGAATAAAATGTGAAGTATTCACATCGACATTAAGTGGGCCCAGGTATGATGATAAATCTAAGAGCGAAACTAAAGTCATGGAGTCATGGTCGTCGAATAAAATGTGATTATGCACAGTGAAGCTCCATCAGATGAACATTCATGTGTGGTTCCGGCAAACTGCCGGAACACAAGCTCGGAGAGAAAACAGAAAATGTAATTAGTTATTGATTAAGAGCACAGTGTTGTTATTAACAATCACTGATGCCATGTCAATCACTGATGCCAAGTATAGCATGAGACCCCGGCAGGCATTAGCTATAGCAGCATAGATAGAAAGCTAGAAAGAGGAGAACTGGTAGGAAAACACAGCCAAGAGGGATCACATGAGACATTGGCAACCCCACGAGCGGCAGAAGACAGCAAACCCAACGTCTCTGATCACCATAAGACTCTTTGACTATGAACCCCCAGCTCTGCCCTTATTCTAAGGCAAGGATGCATGAGTCAAGATCACGAGGACTGAAGCCTAGTTCAGCCAGACCGCCCACTCGACACTCCCGGCTAGCGGACAAGGCAGGCAGGCCAGACATGACTTCCAGACTCCGGCCCTCTGCACCCAAGCCATGCAACCTGGTCTAAATCTAGTCAAAAGCCCTGCGTAAATAAGTATGTCTTTAGCCTAGACTTAAAACTTTGGAGGGTGTCTGAATCTCGAACGAAAGTGGGAAGTTTTATTCCATAGTTGGGGGGCCATGTATGAGAAAGCCTTTCCCCTGCTGTGACTTTTTTAATTCTAGGAAAAACTAAAAGGGAAGTCCTGCACCCTGCGAACGAAGTAGACGAGTTGGATTGTAAAAACTCTAAGAGGTCACTCAGATAAATGTGGGGCCAGGCCATGTAGAGCTTTATAAGTTATAGAAGTATTTTGTAATCAATGCGGAATTTGACTGGTAACCAGTGCAGTGCATGATAGAACAGGAGTGATATAATCAAATTTTCTAGTTCGAGTTAGCACTCGGGCAGCTGCATTCCTGAACTAACTGAAGTTTATTATAGATTTACTAGAGCATCCAGTAAGTAAGGCGTTACAGTAATCCAACCTTGAGGTTATAAACGCATGAACAAGTTTTTCTGCATCATTAAAAGAGAGGATATTTCTAAGTTTAGCGATATTTACGTAATTGAAGAAGCAATTCGAGTGATGCTGCTAATGTGCGCATCAAAGGAGAGATCTGAATCAAAATGTGACCCCTAAGTTTTTTACATACGGACTGCGGCAATTACTGGACAGCCATCTAGATTTAGGATAGATGTAGCTAACCTGTCTCTCACAGCCCTTGGGGTCCCACTAATAGCATCTCAGTTTTATCTGAGTTAAGTAAGAGAAAATTAAATAAACATCAATCTTTTTATTTCCTTTACACAGTCCTCGATTTTGTGATTGTAAAGCTGTCATTAGGTTTGGCTGATATGTACAGCTGTGTATCATCGCATAGCAGTGGAAATTAATGCCATGTTTACGATACTGAGCCTAGTGGCAGCATGTACAGAGAGATAAAAGGCGGGCCAAGAACTGACCCTGAGGCATGCCATATTTCACTTTTGAGAGCTTAGATCTTAGATTATTTATATGAAAAAAATGGTACCCGGTTTCAGTTAAGTAGGGATTTAAACCAAGAAGTGCTGATCCCTTAATACCTACAGTATTTTCTAGTCTGTTCAGTAAAACATCATGATCTATAGTGTCAAATGCTGCACCTTAAATCTAACAGAACAAGAAGAAGAAACACATCCTTATCTGAGGACATTAACAAGTCATTTAGTACCCTAAGTAATGCTGTTTCAGTGCTATGATGGGCCTGAAGCCAGACTGAAATGTTTCATAAATTTCATTCCTTTGGAGGTAACTACAGAGCTGCTGATAGACGGCTTTTTCTAAGATTTTGGACAGAACGGTTTTTAGATTTGAAATTGGTCTATAATTAGATATCCACACAAGGGTCAAGACTGGCTTTTTTTAATCAGTGGTTTGATAACGGCAGCAGACTTAAAGGATTTGGGCACATAACCTAAGGTAAGGGATGAAATTTAAAATAACTAACCTAGCTCTATAACACTAGGTAATACTTGTTTGAGTAGACGTGTAGGAGTTGGATCTAACAAACATGTTGATGACTTAGACGAGCTGATCAGTGCGGATAGTTCAGTATTAGTAATTGGGGTAAAAGATTCTAATCTGATTTACGGGCTAATTGAACAGATGTCTTCACTAGTGCTGCATCTGGAAGGTTGCCTGAACAGTTTGGTGATGTGATGAGCATTGAGTTTTATGCCTAATTTTTCTATCATATCATTAAAGAAAGTCATGAAATCATTACTGTTAAAATTACACACAGATGGGAGAGTCACTTTCTGTGGGGTTTTTGTTAATTTGGAGACTGTATTAAAGAGAAATCTTTGGATTATTCTTATTTTTCTCTATGATTGAAGAGAAGTATGCAGCTTTAGCTTTAGTGAGGGAATGCTTATACTCTGCCATGCTGTCTCTCCAAGCAATCTTAAACCACCTCCAATTTACTATGTCTTCACTTGCGCTCTAAATGCCGTGTTCTTTGCTTTAAGGTACGGTGACTGTGTGGTCATTATACCATGGTGCTAGCCTTTTTTCCCTAATACGTTTGACCCCTAGCAGGGGCAGTCGTGTCCAGGGTTGAGCGAAGCACACATTTTAATTGCTCATTTACACACTCAAGATGATTTATCTCCGTAGGTGTATTAAAATTTTAAGTCTGGTAGGTTTTTTAATAAATGCAGCTGGAGTAGCAGATGTGATAGTTGCGCTTGGTGTGATAACGAGGCAGAAGGATTTTATATATTAGAGATAGCTCAAATACTAAAAGATAGTGATCTGAAATCGAATCACTTTGGGGGGCGGGAAAACATCAAGGTTATCTATATTGATACCAATGTTAATATTAGATCTAAAGTATGATTACAGCGGTGGGTTGGTCCCATTCACATTCTGAGTGATACCCATGGATTCTAAGATGGACTCGAAAGCAATTTTTTAAGTGGATTCCTGCTCATTGTCAAAGTGAATATTGAAATCACCTACAATTAAAGCCTATATGTTTGACAGTAGTAAGCAGGAAAGAAAGTTAGCAAATTCCTGAAGAAGAATTCTGAATAGGGACCAGGCGGGGCGGTAAATAGTGATAAGCTGAAAAGAGTGTGGTTTTGACTTCCATAATGATGGATCAGTCACATTAAGAATCATATTTCAAAATAATTAGCCTTGTAATGGGATTTAGCTGTAACACCTAACTCTTTGTCAAAATTGTGGCTATGCCTCCCCCCCGACCATTAGGACGAGGGCGACTAGCATGACTGTATCCAGGAGGTGAGGCCTTCATTTAAGGCTAAATATTCATCAGGTCCTAATCCAAGTCTCAGTGAGAGACAGAGAGCGTGTAAGCATTTATCAGTGATCATTTCATTTACAACTGCTTGTTTGTAAGTGATCTAATGTTAAGTAATCCTAGCTTTAGTCTAATGTTGTTTATTTCTTTGGCAGCTATCTGTGTTTATATAATGAGGTTATTAAAACAGACTTTTTGAGAGCGTTTACGTTTAGGGCAGATGCGGGTAACAGACACCAAAGTTTCAATAATGTGGGTTCTGGGGGGTGACGGTGCATGGCTACCAGCAGACAGTTGGTTAAGCCAGTCTGTCTGCTGCCTTGACCCTCTGCTCTGGATAGTCAAGCCCCTAACCAATCGGGCCATAAGACTATGGGCAATGTTGCAGGAGGTGAGGAGCAGCACCCTCCCGAGTGGGAGTGGACACCGTCCCATCCTAAAAGGCCAGGCTTACCCTCTACAGGCTGTCCAGTTGTCTATAAAGCCCACGTTGTTTTCAGAGCATCACTTGGACAGCCAGCAGTTCAGCGACCATAACCTGCTGTAGGCTTGGTCACCTCGCCGCATTGGGATGGGGCCAGAGCAGACTACAGCATCGGACATCGCCTTCGCCACGCTAACCACCTCTACAAAATTAGCCTTAGTAACCTCTGACTGACGAAGGCGTATATCATTAGCCCCTACATGAATAACTATCCTACAGAATCTGCGGCTCTGGTGTTCACTAAGACTCGTTACAATGTCCGGCACTCTGGCTTCGGGGATACAGAGAACTCTAGCTGCTGGTGTCCCTAAAGGGGTAGCAAGTTTCACGTGTCGTAAAATAGAGTCACCTATGACCAGAGCTCTTTCAACAGGCTGCTCAGTGGGTGTTTCACTGAGGAGGGCAAACCTGTTGGACACGTGAACAGGTAAAGAGTGGTGCTTTCGTGGACTAGCCTTACGACTACGTCGCCGAACCGTCACCCACTTGCCCTGCTGCGAGGACTCTGCCGGGGCTCTAACTTCGCCTTTGGCATCCAGATCTGCTAAGCTTGGAGCTGAGCTAGCCTTCTCTAATGTCTGGATGCGCGCCTCTAATACAGACTGGCTACAAGCCTACACCTATCACAAGTAAAATTAACATTAATGAAAGAGGAAGAATAGCTAAACATGCCACACTCGGCACAGGGAACAAGCACAGCAGAAGCCATGTTAGTACAATTAATTAAAGGTACTTAGCTTCGGATGGTGTTGTGGGGTGCCGAGTGAAGATCTGGTTCAGCTGCAGCCGATGGTCCAATGCAATGCTCGAATGCTTGATGTCCTGGATGGGTCATGTTCAAGGTCCTTGTTGGGTCCTGTTCAAGGTTCTGTTCAAGGTCCTCCTTGAGTTCTGTTCATAGTCCAATTCAAGGTCCTGTCCAAGGTCTGGTTGGATCCTGGTTGATGTCCTGGATGGGTCCTGTTCAAGGTCCTGTTTGGGACTTGTTCAAGGTTCTGTTCAATGTCCTCGTTGGGTCCTGTTCAAGGTCCTGGTTGGATCCTGCTCAAGGTCCTGGATGGGTCCTGTTCAAGAACCTGTTTGGTTCCTGTACAAGGTCCTGTTTGGGTCCTGTTCAAGGTCCTGGTTTGGTCCTGTTTAAGGTCCTGTTCAAGTCCCTTTTGGGTCCAGTTCACAGAGCTGGTTGGGTCTAATTCAAGGTCCTGGTTGAGTCCTGTTCAAGGTCCTGGTTGAATACTGTTCAAGATCCTGTTTGGGTCTTGTTCAAGGTTCTGTTCAATGTTCTGGTTGGGTCCTTTTCAAGGACCTGGTTGAGTCCTGTTCAAGTTCTTGTTGAAGTTCCTGGTTGGGTCCTGTTCAAGGTTTGATTTGGTCCTCTTCATGGTCCTGTTCAAGGTCGTGGTTTGGTCCGGCTCAAGGTCCTGGTTGGGTCCTGTTCAAGATCCTGTTTGGTTCCTGTACAAGGACCTGTTTGGGTCATATTCAAGGTCCCGGTTGAGTCCTGTTCAAGGTCCAATTCAAGGCCCTGTACAAGGTCCTGTTTGTGTCCTTTTCAAGTTCCTGGATAGCTCCTGTTCAAGGTCTTGTTCAAGGTCCTTTTCAATGACCTGTTTGGGTCCTGTTCAACGAGCTGGTTGGGTCCTGTTTGATGTCCTAGATGGGTCATATTGAAGGTCCTGGTTGAGTCCTGTTCAAGGTCCAATTCAGGGTCCTGTTCAAGGTCCTGTTTGGGTCCTGTTCAAGGTCTTGTTCAAGGTCCTTTCCAAGGTCCTGGTTGCATCCCGTTCAAAGTCCTTTTCAATTTTGTGGTTGGCTCCTGTTTAAAATCCTGGTTGGGTCCTGTTCAAGGTCCTGGTTGAGTTCTATTCAAGGTCCAATTCAAGTTCCTGTTAAAGGTCTTGTTTGGGTCCTGTTCAACGTTCTGTTCAATGTTCTGGCTGGGTCCTGTTCAAGGAACTGTTTGATTCCTGTTCAAGTTCCTGGATGGCTCCTGTTCAAGGTCTTGTTCAAGGTCCTGGTTGGCTGCTGTTCAAGGACCTTGTGAGGTGGTTGGGTCCCGTTCAAAGTCCTTTTCAAGGGAGTGGTTGGCTCCTGTTTGAAGTCATGGTTCGGTCGTGTTCAATCTCCTGGTTGGGTCATGTTCAAGGTCCTGGTTGAGTCCTTTTCAAGGACATGTTCAAGGTAATGGTTGGGTGCTGTTCAATGTCTAATTCAAGGTCCTGGTTGGGTCTTGTTCAAGGTTCTGTTTGGTTCCTGTTCAAGAATCTTGTTCGGCTCTGTTCAAGGTCCTGGTCAAAGGCCTGGTTGTGTCCTGTTCAAGGTCCTGGTTGGGTGTTGTTCAAAGCCCTGTTCAAGGTCCTGTTTGGGTCCTGTACAGGGTCCTGGTTGGGTCCTGTTCAGGTTCTTGTTTGGGTCCTGTTTAAGGTCCTGTTTGGGTCCTGTTCAAGGTCCTGCGTCGGTTCTGTGTAAGTTCCTGTTCAAGGTCTTGTTTGGGTCCTGTACAGGGTCCTGGATTGGTCCTGTTCACGATCCTGTTTGGTTCCTGTACAAGGTCCTGGTTGGGTCCTGTTCAAGATTCTGATCAAGGTCATGGGTGGGTACTGTTCAAGGTCCAGTACACGTTCCTGGATACCTTTTTTCAAGATCCTGTTAAAGGTATTGGTTGGGTTCTGTTCAAGGTCCTGGTTTGGTCCTGTTCATGGAACTGTTTGAATCCTGTACAAGGTCCTGTTTGCATCCTGTTCAAGTTCCTGTTTGGGTCCTGTTCAAGGTCCTGGTTGGGTCCTGTTCAAGGTCCTGGTTTGGTCCTGTTGAAGGTCCTGGATGGCTCCTGTTCAAGGTCTTGTTCAAGGACCTGTTTGGGTCGTGTTCAATGAGCTGGTTGGGTCCTGTTTGATGTCCTAGATGGGTCATGTTCAAAGACCTGGTTGGGTCCTGTTTAAGGTTCTGTTCAAGGTCCTGGATTAGTCCTGTTCAAGGTCCAATTCAAGGTCCTGTTCAAGGTCTTGTTTGGGTCCTGTTGAAGGAGCTGGTTGGGTCGTGGTTGATGTTCTGGATTGGTCCTCATCAAGTTCCTGTTTGGCTCTGGTTCAAGGTCCTGGTTGCGTTCCATTCAAGGTCTTGTTCAAGGGTGTGGTTGTTTCCTGTTTGAAGTCATGGTTGGGTCATGTTCAAGCTCCTGGATGGGTCATGTTCAAGGTCCTGGTTGGATCTTGTTCAAGGTCCTGTTCAAGGTCCTGGTTGAGTCCTGTTCAAGACATGTTCAAGGTAATGGTTGTGTGCTGTTCAAGGTTTAATTCAAGGTCCTGGTTGGGTCTTGTTCAATGTTCTGTTTGGGTCCTGTTCAAGAAACTTGTTCGGCCCTGTTCAAGGTCCTGGTCAAGGTCCTGGTCAAAGGCCTGGTTGTGTCCTGTTCAAGGTCCTGTTTGGGTCCTGTTTGATGTGCTAGATGGGTCATGTTCAAGATCCTGTTCAATGTCCTGGTTGATTCCTGTTCAAGGTCCTTGTGAGGTTTTGTTCAAGGTTCTGTTCAATGTCCTGGTTGGGTCCTGTTCAAGAATCTGGTTGAGTCCTGTTCAAGGTCCTGGTCAAAGGCCATGGTTATGTCCTGTTCAAGGTTTTGTTAAAGGTCCTTGTTTGGTCCTGTTTATGGAACTGTGTGAATGCTGTTCAGGTTCCTGGTTTGGTCTTGTTCAAGGTACTGGTTGGGTCCTGTTTAAAAGGTCCTGGTTGGGTCTTATTCAAGTCCATGGTTGGGTCGTGTTCAAGGTCCTCTTCAGGGTCATGGTTGGGTCCTGTTCATGGAACTTGTTGGGTCCTGATCACCGTCCTGTTCAAGGTCCTGGTTGGGTTTTGTTCAAGGTCCTGTTCAAGGTCCTGTACAAGGCAAGGACCTGTTTGAGTCCTGTTCAAGTTCCTGTTTGGGTCCTGTTCATGGTCCTGTTCAAGAAATTGTTTGGGTCCTTTTCAACAAGCTGTTTGGGTCCTGTTTGATGTCCTAGATGGGTCAAGTTCGTGGTTGGGTCCTGTTCAAGGTCCTGGTTGAGTTCTGTTCAAGGTCCAATTCATGTTCCTGTTAAAGGTCCTGTTTGGGTCCTGCTCAAGGAGCTGTTTGGGTCTGGTTCAAGGTCCTGTTCAAGATCCTGGTTGAGTCCTGTTCCAGGTCCTGTTTGGGTCCTGTTCAACGTTCTGTTCAATGTTCTGGCTGGTCCTTTTCAAGGAACTGTTTGATTCCTTTTCAAGTTCCTGGTTGGCTGCTGTTCAAGGTCCTTGTGAGGTTTTGTTCAAGGTCCTGTTCAAGGTCCTGTTTGGGTCCTGTTTGAGTCCTGTTCAAGGTCCTGGTTGGGTCCTGGTTGGGTCCTGTTCAATGTCCTGGTTTGGTCCTGTTTAAGGTCTTGTCAAGTCTTTGTTTGGGTCCTGTTCAAGGTCCTGGTTGGGTCTTGTTCAAGTCTCATGTTGGGTCCTGTTGAAGGTCCTGGATGGCTCCTGTTCAAGGTCTTGTTCAAGGACCTTGTGAGGTTTTGTTCAAGGTCCTGTTTAAGGTCCTGGTTGGGTCCTGTTCAAGGTTCTGTTTAATGTTTTGGCTGGGTCCTTTTCAAGGAATTGGTTGAGTCCTGATCAAGGTCCTGGTTGGGTCTTGTTCAACTTCTGGTTTAGTCCTCTTCACGGTCCTGTTCAAGGTCGTCGTTTGGCCCTGTTCAAGGTCCTGATCAAGGTCCTGGGTGGGTACTGTTCAAGGTCCAGTACACGTTCCTGAATGCCTTTTTTCAAGATCCTGTTAAAGGTATTGGTTGGCTCCTGTTTAAAGTCATGTTTCGGAATTGTTCAAGGTCCTGTTCAGGGTCCTGTTCAAGGTCCTGTTCAAGGTCCTGTTCAAAGGCCTGGATGTGTCCTGGTCAAGTTCCTTTTCAAGGTCTTGGTTGCGTCCTGTTCAACGACGGGTTCAAGGTCAGGGTTGGGTTTTGTTCAATGTCCTGTTCAACGTCCTGGTTGGGTCATCTTCAAGGTTCTGGTCAGCTACTGTTCAAGGTCTTGGTTGTGTCCTGTTCAAGGTCCTGGTTGGTTAGTGTTTAGGGTTTTGTTAAAGGAATTGGTTGGGTCCTGTTTATGGTCCTTTTCAGATACCTGGCTGGATCCTGTTCAAAGTCTTCGTTGGGTATTCTTTAAGGTCTTGGTTGGGTCCTGATCAATGTCCTGTTCAAGGTCCTGGTTGGGTCCTGTTGAAGGTCCTGGTTGGGTCTTGTACAAGATCCTGTTTGGGTCCTGTTCAAGGTCCTGGTTGGATCATGTTCAAGATCTTGTTTGGTTAGTGTGCAAGGTCCTGTTTGGGTCCTGTTGAAGGTCCTGTTTGGCTCTTGTTCAAGGTCCTGTTCAAGGACCTGTTTGGGTCCTGTTCAATGAGCTGGTTGGGTCCTGTTTGATGTCCTAGATGGGTCATGTTCAAGGTCCTGTTTGGGTCCTGTTTAATGTTCTGTTCAAGGTCCAATTCAAGGTCCTGTTCAAGTTCCTGTTCAAGGTCCTGTTTGGTTCCTTTTCAATGTCCTGTTTGGGTCCTGGTTGATGCCCTGGATGGGTCCTCATCAAGGTCCTGTTTGGCTTTGGTTCAAGGTCCTTGTAAGGTTTTGTTCAAGGTCCTTTTCAAGGTCCTGGTTGGGTCTGGTTTTTGGTTGGGTCCTGTTCAAGGTCCTGTTCAGGGTCCTGTTCAAGGTCCTGTTCAAAGGCCTGGATGGGTCCTGGTCAAGTTACTTTTCAAGGTCCTGGTTGGGTCCTGTTCAACGACGGGTTCAAGGTCCGGGTTTGATTTTGTTCAATGTCCTGTTTAACGTCCTGGGTGGGTCATCTTCAAGGTTCTGGTCGGGTACTGTTCATGGTTTTGGTTGTGTCCTGTTCAAGATCCTGGTTGGGTCCTGTTCAAGGTCCTTTTCAAGGTGCTGGTTGGGTCCTGTTCATGGTCCTGGATGGGTCCTATTCAATGTCCTGTTTAAAGTACTGTTAGTGTCCTGTCAAGGTCCTGGTTGGGTCCTGTTCAAGGTCTTTTTCAGAGTACTGGTTAGGTCCTGTTTATGGTACTGGTTGGGTCCAGTTCAAGGTCCTTTTCAAGGTCCTGGTAGAGTCCTGTTCAAGGTCCTAGTTGTTTAGTGTTCAGGGTCCTGTTAAAGGTCTTGTTTGGGTCCTGTTTATGGTCATTTTTAGATTCCTGGTTGGGTCCTGTTCAAGGTCTTCACTGGGTATTCTTCAAGGTCCTGGTTGAGTCCTGATTAACGTCCTGTTCATGGTCCTGGTTGGTTTTTGTTCATGATCCTGTTTGGGTCCTGTTGACGGTCCTGGTTAGATCCTGTACAAGATCCTGTTTCGGTCCTGTTCCAAGGTCCTGGTTGGATCCTGCTTAAGGTCCTGGTTTGGTCCTGTTCAAGGTCCTGTTCAAGTCCCTGTTTGGGTCCTGTTCAAGGAGCTGGTTGGGTCTAGGTCCTGTTCATGGTCCTGTTTAAGGTCCTGTTTTTGTCTTGTTCAAGGTTCTTTTCAATGCTCTGGTTGGGTCCTGTTCAAGGAGCTGGTTGAGTCCTGTCCAAGGTCCAGGTTGGGTACTGTTCAATGTCCTGTTCAAGGTCCTGGCTGGGTCCTCTTCAGGGTACTGGTTGGGTCTTATTCAAGGTCCTGGTTGGGTCCTGTTCAAAGTCCTGGTTGGATCCTGTGCAATGTCCTGTTCAAGGGCATGATTCAGTACTTTTCAAGGTCCTGTTTAGGTTCTGTTCAAGGTCCTTTTTAAGTTCCTGGTTGGGTTGTATTTAAGGTTCTGGTA
This sequence comes from Ancistrus triradiatus, assembly GCA_025084515.1. NCBI lineage: Eukaryota > Metazoa > Chordata > Actinopteri > Siluriformes > Loricariidae > Ancistrus > Ancistrus triradiatus. The sequence continues at coordinate 378,462 of JAJAGP010000515.1, forward strand.
GGGTCCTGTTCAAGGTCCTGGTTGGGCCCTGTTCAAGGTCCTGGTTACGTCTTGTGAAATGTCCGGTTCAAGGTACTGTTTGGTTCCTGTTCATGGTCTTGGTTAGGTCCTGTTCAATGTCCTGGTTGGGTAATTTTCAAGATCCTGGTTGTGTGTTTTTCAAGGTCCTGGTTGGGTCCTGTTCAAGGTCCTGGTTGAGTCCTGTTCAATGTCCTTGTTGGGTCCTGTTAAAGGTTGTGTTCAAGTTCCTGGTTGGGGCCTGTTCAAGGTCCTGGTTGGGTCTTGTTCAAGGTCCTGTTCAGGTTCTTGTTCAAGGTCCTGTTCAAAGTGTGAGGGTTCGCTCTGGGTCGTCATCGTTTTTTTCCGCGTTTCGTTATTTGCACATGGTCCCTCACTATCTGTTTACCCCCTTCCCGAGCGCAGCGTGTGTGTGTGTGTGTGTTGTGCTTGCTTCCTAGCTTCCTGGCTGCTGTTCCTTTTCAACATTCTGTTCAAGATCCTGGTTTGGTCCCATTCAAGGTAATAGTTGGGTCCTGTATAAGGTCTTGTTCAAGGTCCTGGTTGGTTCTGGTTCATGGTCCTGTTCAAGGTCCTGGTTGTGTCCTGTTCAAGGTCGTGGTTGCTTCCTTTTCAGGATCCTGTTTGGGTCCTGTTTGATGTCCTGGTTGGGTTTTGTTCAAGGTCCTGTTCAAGGACCTGTTTGGGTCCAGTTCAATGAGCTGCTTGGGTTCTGGTTGATGTCCTAGATGGGTCATGTTCAAGGTCCTGGTTGTGTCCCATTCAACGTCCAGGTTGATTCCTATTCAAAGTCCTTTTCAAGGCCCTGGTTAGGTCCTGTTCAAGGTCCTGGATGGGTCCTGGTCAAGGTTCTGTTGAAGGTCTTGGTTCGGTCCTTTTTAAAGTCCTGTTCAAGATCCTGGTTCGGTCCTGTTCAATGTCCTGGTTGGGTCCTGTTTAAGGTATTGCTCAAGGTCCTGGTTGGTTCGGGTTCATGGTCCTGTTCAAGGTCCTGGCTGGGTCCTGTTCAAGGTTTTGTTCAATGCCCTGGTTGTGTCCTCTTCAAGGAACTGGTTGAGTCCTGTTCAAGGTCCTGGTCAAAAGCCTTGTTGGGTCCTGGTTGGGTCCTTTTCAAGATTCTGTTTGAGTCTTGTACAATGTCCTGGTTGGGTCCTTCTCAAGGTCCTGGTTGGTTCCTGTGCAAGGTTCTGTTCAAGGTCCTTGTTGAGTTATGTTCAAGGTCCAATTCAAAGTCCTGTTCATGGTTCTGTTTGGGTCCTGTTCAAGGTCCTGGTCAAAAACCTTGTTTGGTCCTGTTCAAGGTCCTGGTTGGGTCCTTTTCAAGATCCTGTTTGGTTCCTGTACAAGGTCCTGTTTGGGTCCTGTTGAAGTTTCTGGTTGGGCCCTCTTCGAGGTCTTGGTTTGTTTCCTGTTCAAGGAAATGGTTTGGTACTGTTCAAGGTCCTGTTTGGGTCTTGTGATCAAGTATGATTTAATAATGTGGAATTGTTTGTGTGTGTGTGTGTGTGTGTGTTTATATACAGATTCAGATCCTCTCCTTCCTCGGAGTCCTCTTTTCTCAGCCTCTTGATTTGTACAGCGATCCAGCAGCTTTAGCCACTGTTGTGCTGGACCTCCTGAAGGAGCAGGTGCAGGTCCTAACGAAGACCATGAAGGGGATCTGAACATCGTTCTCCCCTCAGTCAACC